>CM062835.1:20153680-20232429 GCA_031772345.1 Himalopsyche anomala
AAATCATATTTTCTAGTAAGAGTAGCACCAAATAATTTCTTGTTGTGCATTATTATGTATATAAATAAACAACATAAAAATAATTACTTTTTCTCGCTATTTCAATTTAATTGACCATTTTTGTAAAACTTAGAAAACCGGATAAAACCGGGTTTCGAACAATATTGACATTCGACAACCGGTTTTTTCAGTGGTAGAGTACTCGACTACATATGCATATCCAAGATAATTTCGTATATAATATAAATCATTAATTTATTGTTAAGAATGTTTGAGTTACTAATTAGTACGCAAAAAAATAAACAAAATAAAATTATTGTAGACGTTGTTTTTTTTAAACTGTTTTGACGTCAGTATAAAAAATTGCAAAACGTGGGCCGCGAATTTTTAATTTATTTATACGATTAGCAAGTATTTACACACGACACACAACACCTTTCCCCTGTGTAGACTGAACCCGTTATCACCGATTCTTTGCTTTGTTTAACCCATTCTCGCCCGTTTAATTTTCGTCAGAAAATGTTGTTGTGTTTTTTTTTTTTACTCTTTTCGGCCGTCATCCGTAATTGAACTACACAAATAGAACGCTTTATTTAACGACTGTTTGTTTTCCTTGAAAACACACACAAGAATAGGGATCATCATAATGCTTGGTGAATTGTAAAAAGACAGCGATCGTCTACTCTCTGATCTGCGTAATCTATTAAAAAAAAAAAAAAACAAGTGAAAATCGTTAAGTACGTTTACAAGTGAAAATCTTTAAGTGCGTCTACAAGTAAAACTTGTTAAGTGTTTTAGTGAGTTTCTCATGTAAACTTAAAATTATTATAAGTTTCCCTATAAAACATGTTCTCTTCTTGAATTGTTGAATACTAGCTATGTAATACTTTCCGATTTTTAATAATTATTTATTAGCATCCATTCATAGCCAAAATTCTTTCGATGCATATTATAGAACAGATATCTTTGTCGGTGAATCTAGTTTTCTGTTTTCTATAAATCAATATATTCGTGATCAAGTAGTATTTACAACATAAATCTCGGTAGAACATCATTTACTTAGTAGAACTCCATTATAACAGGGTAAAAATATCAATGTATTTTAGTTTTACAGCTTTTTATATTTATGCGTTGATAGCTATTTCGGCTTTCGCCATCGTCAGAACAGTTCTGACGATGGCGAAAGCCGAAATAGCTATTGACGCATAAATATAAAAAAACTGTAGAAATAAAATACGTTGATATTTTTACCCTATTCTTCCTCACTTCGTACCTTATAATTCGTAGTATAATTTTTCATGAAGTTACATGAGAAATTCGTTAAGTGCATTTTACACGTAAAAGTAATTAAGTGTTTTAGGTAATCTTTTTATTTAGTGATTATCAAAGATGTTGGTGAATTGTTCGAAGCAAACGAATATTATCTGTTGATACATATATTATTAAAAAACTATTTTATAAGAATTTCTACTTTCCCATTTTTAGTTTTTACAGATAAGCTTATTTTTACGATGGTTTTTTTTACTTACATTATTTCATATTTTCACTCCTAAAATAAATGTTAGATTCGCAAGACCCCCGTGAACAATTAAACGTTGCATTAAAAAAAAAGGTTATTCCTCGCTCTCCCGTACCGTAATCCCATCAAAAATCGCGGGGAAGCATCGTCATCCTCCTTACAGTTTTGCCGCCAACCCACACGGCTAATCCTCATACCAATTTATCTTGACGCGCGAAAAAAAACGTAACAAAAATAAAATAAAATAATACCAAACAAATGTTTTCCCGCTCCTTTGCTCCGCGGCTAACATCACGCTGGTGAAGCACGTCTGCCAACCGGAAGAACAAAAATTAATGTAACGGGCGAAACACATTCGTTAAATGTAAAAAAACACATTTATTTATCTGGTGGCCGCCATCTTTGTTGCTTTCCCTCGTTGATGGAAAATTCATGCAGTCAGTATATAGTTGAATCAAAATTGGGCCACTTAAATGTCATTTTTGAAAGTGTTTCAATGTTTATTTGTTTATATGTATTGTGTTCTATCGTCTATTATTATTTCTTTATTAGTTATTTCTTATTCATTGCTATTATTATATATAAAAATATACCATCATCTTGCGTGGTTTCTCACATATTTGTTTTTTTCTTTTACCTAAATCCTTTTCAGCTACGTAAATCAACGTAAACTTTCGTCGATTTGTTTTTTTCGACGAGCGCCATCTTACATTGATTTTCTGTACTAGAAAAATCGAATTTCAATTTGTCAAGCTTCACAAATAAAATTCAGGGCCGCGCATGTTGGGCTTATACAAAAACCGAATTGAAAAACCGGTTTTCAAGTTCCATAATGTTTTTCAAACTTGATTTTTTAAAACCGACGAGCCAACACGCATTCCTGCAAAACTTTCATCAGTTCAAATGAAAACTAATCGAATATTTATTTGTTCTTAGGTATTACGTATTTTGAAACAGCGCAGTCCATCAATAAGGACAAAATCGGGTGATGGATTTCATAATCACAACAATACAACACACTAATAACACAGTAATAACAAACAAAAGGCTTCATTCGATCCCATTAGAACACATTAGACGTGTCAGACACTTCTATAGATGAAAGAGATTTATGTACAGTCCCTCATAAAAGTATCCGTATATAATCAAGTAGCGATGAAAAATTTTTTTTTTACTTAATTAGATAGAATACGTAACATGAATAAAAAAAATTGTATCGCCTCGATTTTCCATTCCATAATGTTGTTCTTTACTTTACTTTTTTACACTGCATACAATTAATTGTATACCAAAATCGAAATCCGGATCTGTTCACGCAATGCAGAAATCGACTGTGGAAAGGAAAAAGGACGTAACCCACACATAACAAATTTTACATGAGACACAAAAATCGTGATTTGATGATTTTGACCTAAAGGCAAATTTTAATATAAACATAACTTGAAGTGCACGGAGATTGATAAACTGGTTTTTAATTGACTTTACCTAATATTAATTTGAATATTTTTTCAAAAATAACCTTTTTTAAGTCTTTTTCGTGATTGCAGTTTTCACAGTCTTATTTTTTTGAAAAAAAGGACACTTATTCGGCATTTTCAGCAAACATCCTTTTGATAAAACGTGTATCAAGTTGTATACATTGTGATTATCGAAAAAAAACTGTTTTGAAAAAATGGTGGGTTACGTCTTTTTTCCTTTCCACAGTCGAAATGATATAAATTAAATAATATATCGTCGGTGCACATCAAATATGGTATATGTGACTATGTGAACCCATAGTCACATAGACCATATTTGATGTGCATCGACGATATGCATTATTTTTTTAAGAAACATTTATAAATCCCTAGATCACAGACGAAAGTGTTTAACTGCTGTGATGAATACGCCACTTAATAATTCAAACGAATTCAAGTCATGAGATGACTCCTTAAGTGGAATCATAATATTCATTAATCCCTTGATACAGAATCTCGTAGATATATTCGGCTTAACAAATTGACTGCGACAATGTTTATATTTATCTTCGGCAGTCATCCCATCCTTTCAAGTTAAGGGATAGTTCAGTTAAGTTATCGCTGGCCCACCGTGACTTTATCATGTAGGCGGCCCATTACATGTGTGATTCTAAACATAAGATGTTATTACTGCACATTCACGTACTTCATTAACAGTATAAAGCCCTGTTTACATTGGTCGAGTAAAGGGGATAGTTACTAATGCTAGTAGAAATCTTTTAAAAACATGACTGTTTATTTTAGCTAGCTTCGACTAAGTATGTTTTATTGTAGCACGAATAATGTCAATATAAATCTGTCATACAAAAGTGTTTATGATTTTTTGGATTCGTTTAAAATTGATATTTTTTTCAGTTTCCAGTTCAGTAGTTTAATGAATAAATTGGGTTTATATCAAGGATGTGGAGTTGGGTAAAAAAAAGACGACTCCGATTTGATTTTTACCAATATTTCCGATTAACTAACATACAGATCACTAAAATTGACTCTAGTAGATTTCACCAGTCAATATGATGACTGATGATTGAATAGATTATTTTTCATCGGTTTTTCCAACTCTGACTTCGATTCTACCTTTGGAAAAACAGCCGAATCCATGGCTCCCGACTCCGACTCTACAGACCTGGTTTATATTTTACAATTTTGTCTCATTTTTTTAAACCCATATCCATTCCCAATGTGCATTAAACAACCATCTTAATGATGTATCTCAACAGATTTTTTTCAAAAATTGCTCAAGCAATCCTTTTTTCGAAGATAGTAAGTGAAGCCAGGATAGAACTAGGCCAGGACAACAGGTTAGTTAATCGTAATTGCTACGTCTTGTTTATTTGAAAATTGGGAATTGATCTTTAGACAACACAAACACTCATACCTTGAACAGAAATCGATTCAAAAATCAATGTTTTTACAAGGACTTGAGCCCGTGAAATCCGCCACAGAAACCAACGACGTTTACCACTGTGCCATAGACCCTAAAATATCGGACCTATCTATGCTTAGCGAAATAATGACATTTCTAAAACTAAAAATAAACAACTCGTCACGATGTAAAAATAATAAGTTACCGAACATTAATTAGATCAAAAACAGTTTGAGAATGTTTCTCTCATATCGTTTATTACTCTTATTGATGTTGGCTTAATGAGACGTGTAATAAATGTTGAGAACGCCGCTTCAATAATCCTGGAAACAAACCGGTTAGTCTTCTTCTTCTTTTAATGGCTTATATTGTAGGTAGCTCGACTACCTTCAATAAAATGTTTATAATACCGACTTATATTTTTAAACTCTTTTCAGTTTAATTCATTGCCCCGCCCTCGGGCAGTGGTCACATTGTGAAAATCCGCTTAAACATAGTAGCGGCTCTGCCAACGGCAGAACACCTTAAACCAGGGAAGGTGAACCTATGGCACGCGTGCCTGAGGTGGCACGTTTGAGAATTTGGATGGCACGTGAACGATTTCCAAGTTTAACAAAAAAAAAAGAAATATGTATAAAAAATTAAAATTTTGATTTTAAATAATCTTTGAATTATTAATTTATTCCGTTTTATTAATTTTCAAATGTTGTTGTAATTGTAATTTTTAAGATTGTAAATAAAATTCAGAAAAACATTTTTATTTTTTCTATTTTGTTACTTTTTTTACTGCTTGGGCACCCCACACATTCAAGAAATAGTATTTGAGAATTTTTGGCACGCGGACCCAAAAAGGTTTGCCATCACTGCCCGAAACTGTCGCGGAACTTCAGTTTTTTTTATCGGCAACGCGTTGTCGCTATCCAAAGATTGTAGCCAGTCCCAGGGCTACTTTCTGGATTACGTAGTACCTATATACATATATTAATATTAGTAGGTAACAGATTTTTCACGCGTTATGGTGAATCCAAAAAAGTTCCGGGAATAGTACTTAAACCATCGCGGGATTACGGGATTGCAAAATTTCTCGGGATCCTGGGGTCGAAGGCCCTACTTGCGATGTACTACTGTCTGATGTCGCGTTTTGCAACACAACAAATGGAATAACAAAGTTATGAAATTTAATTTTTGATTAAAAAATGAACTTCCGCAAATTTACCGCCGAACCCATCAAAAATATTATTTTAAATAATTCCAAGAGTGCGTACAGCTCGTATTGGAAAATTCTAACCGCATCACAGTTACAAAAACAACGTATTTTGAATGTTTCTATACCATCTTTTACATTTACAATTTCTGTTGTCATTTGTCATTTTCTTCGTCGAATTAACATGGCTTAAAAAGTATCTACATATATAAATAAGTCGGCGCAGCTAAATTCAATAGCAATGTAACATTATTTGATTACTCGGTGCGTACGGCTGGTCAAAGTTACGCGCTTACAAAGTAACTGGCATGTGTATATTTTCTTATACCGTGCCTGTAAGATACAACGGATTTAATAATTAAATTTATAATTCAGCATTGCGAGAACGTGGGCGATTCATTAATTGATATTAAAATGTGCATATTGTTGCCTGCTAAATAATTTAACAGAGGTATTCAGCAATTAGCAGAAAAAATTGGAACCATAAATACTGACTAAAAATTGGCGGCATTTTGTTTATAGTTATGTAATATGGTAACAGCTCTTCTATTAAATCAAATTAATACTATCGTGTAATAGGACATTGGTTTATAATGTTTCTCTAGTCGCGGCTGCTTTTTACAAAATCTACGTTATCTACGATCCCATAAATAACTGTTTTACAAGACAGCGATGGGCTGCCAATACGTTAACAAGGGGCACGCGTAATATCAAAGCAATTCTCGGCGTTCTGGGGAAGGAGTGATTTTTCGTATCACTCCTAAGCAATTTTATGTGCAATACTTAAATAAGCTAAAAATTGTTACTTACAATTATAATGTGTAAAAATATGCAATTTACCGTAAACTTATCAATCTAAATGGCTAAAAATGTACAACTGTGTATACCGAAGTTGTCGTAGATTATATATAAGTCAGAAATTGTAAATATGTAAATAAGAAATAAGTTATATATACTTATTTCATCTGAAAATATTGTTTTTTTATTAAATTAACAAGGGTTTTGCTGGCCCAAGTAAAATTTAACAAGGGGCTCGCGCGAGCCCCTCCGAGCCCCCTCCAGTCCACCCTTGTTACAAAGGGAAGAATTATGTCGATGTCTTCGATTGTTTGATATCTACAAATGAGAACAATTTATGTGGAATTTTATTTCATTAATATCAAGCCGCCTGTGTGGTCGAGTGGTCAACATCGTTGGCTACCGCTACGGAGGGCACGGGTTCGATTTCCAGTACGGGCAGTTTTATAAATTGACTTTTCAATCGATTTATGAATTTCTGTTCAAAGGCATGGATGTATGTGACATCTTGAATTTTCCCCTCCCACCCATCCTATCCTATGAACGGGGCGTATCGAGAGCGATTAGCTAACCACTACTCCTGTCCTAGCCCTTTCCTTCTATTCCTACTCTCTTTGGAAAAAGAGAGGTTGATCAACTGAGTAACAAGCAGTTCTCGTAGAAACATTTCTGTTGAGATAAACTCCATTAGGAGTACATATGCAGATGCTCCATATTGGGAGCGGACATAGTAAAATAAATAAATAATATTAACCGATGACTTTTGAAGCTCTCTCCAGACAAGCTGGTTTTATACTTTAAATTAAGAAGACTGTATTGTTCATAATTCCTAAAATAATAATCAAGATCACACAGAAATATTGATACTCTCAAGAATGGCTATTTTTTTTCAATGTTCGTCTCATATTAGCCGAAAGACTCGTGTATTGTGAAAACAGTTAGCAAAGATATTAATTTATTAGGAAGCTTCCGCGAGATATCGGTCGATGTATTCGGGTTGTATGTTTTGGTTGTTTCGTTGTGACCCCTCGTCACATGTTAAATATATTTTCAAAGCCGCCATCTTTTGTAATAATTTGGTATAATCTCCTTCCGCGTCAGATTTAAAGCCTCCATTGAGATCAAAATTTTATTCTGAATAATGACGCGTGCCGGCATCTTTTCACGCCTAATAAATGAAAGCTTTTAAAAAATAAACTTTTTCATATAAAGCTCCGGCTTTAAAAACGCTGAAAGCAATTTTAATTTCGTTATGTTTGATATGGAAAAGTTTTCGACTGAATAAAAAAATGTGGTGTTTTATGAGATCGGAGGGGGTGGGGGAATATTTTGACAATAACTAGATGCCCACGCTTCTTTTAGTAAATTACAGAATGTTTATGTTGGTTAGACAGAGAACTGATGCTTGGCACCTGACGAAGACTCGTATACTGAGCTTTGAGAACAGATGCTTGCGTCGGATAATGGGGGTGAGGTGGTTTGATTTGGTGAGGAATTCGGAGATAAGGGAGCGTACAAGACAGCGTCCCGTCACTTCAGTGGTTATGGAGAGACGTTGGAACTGGCTGGGTCACGTGCTGCGGATGCCTCCGGAAAGCCTCAATCCTGCCTGCCTCTTCTTTCGACCGGTGGGATTCCGGCGTCCCGGACGTCCGTCGGGTACTATCCATAGGATGTACTCGGCGGAACTGAGGGATGCTGGCATGTCATGGGAGGAAGCAAAGTAATTGGCGGGAGACAGGGGAACATGGAGGTGCCGCGTGGCGGCCAAATGCTCCACATAGGGAGCGAACATGGCCAAAGAAGAAGACAGAGAAAGGATAAGAAAATACGATAGAGTCTTGCGTTCCGGAAAAGTTTAACTGCTTATTCATATTTACAAGTATGCAAAACCAAAACAATTAACAATATGGGCCCATTATAGGTTAAGTGAGCCAAGTAATATTTTAGAAAAAAAATATGTTAGATGAGTTGTAATATTCTACATGTCTGAAAGTATCGTAAAAGTTAATAACCTCAGTTAATATACATTGCAATAGTGTTATCTCCGTAAAATAAAAATATGCAATCCACCAAAGCACCAAATACTACTCCACAGTCCAAGGAAGAGGTTTTACAATTTTACTAGTTGACTCACTTCACCTCTCGAGGGCTCATATCATTTGGAAAACAATTTATTTTCGCAATATAGCTTCTAATACTTGATTGGGGATTCACATTAAGGATGTAAGCGAGTACAACATAAATAAAGATTTTGAAATAAGTAAAAGTAAAAGCGGTGTACTATTTTAAGCTTAATGAAATCTCTTATTATTTTACTACGTTTAATGTGTCTAAAAATATGTGTGGCATCATATTAGTTTGAGCTTTAAAAGCCCTTCATTTTACATTGGAAAACTTTTGACACGACTTTGTGTATGTGTGTAATTAAGCAATTGACAATCTCTAGTTTGAATGAAAAACCATGAGACAAGGGGTAGCGAATGGGCAACCTTCAAGGTTCTTAGTAAATTAGGTATTAACGTAATCCTTGGCATTGATATGTATTTTAGTATATCTAAAAAAATCTTGAATGCAGTTTCAATAATTTAATGCAACAAGCCAACGTGAAACGTATCCAACTCCTTAACTAAACTAGACCTCATACAATTATCTATCATTATTTAGTAAATGCCGATACCCTTGTTCCAGAGTGCAACATGTCTGAATTTAGCAGTGTCGAGTTAAAATATGAGAAGTATTTCAGAATACATACATTAATCACTTTCAATTTGCAACCAAGACATAATTATTCTGTATTAAAATCTAATGTAATAATCACTTTAGGGTGTTCACTATCAATACTTGGTGGAAAGGCATTATATTATTAAAAACGCAATATTCCTTTGTAGTTTATTCCACTTTATTTAATAGGTCAGGACCAGTTTCGCTCATTGCGAGTATTGTCAACTGATGCTCGCAATGAGCGAAACCGGTCTTAACCTATTAAATAAAGTGGAATAAAGTACAGAGGAATATTGTGTTCTTATTAATTCAATGTAATAATGTATATCAACAATGGAAATAGTTACTTAATAATCACTGATAAATATTTCATGATCGCTCTCTAAAATTGTAATCCGTAAAACTCTTTAAAGATGCGAAATATATTGAGAAAAAATAACGGAATAATTATTTTTATATGACAAACTTTATCGGAGGAAAAATACTTTGATGTACAGAATAATATAACGTAAGTAAAAATCTCCTCTTTTGCCGCATAATAGCTTTTTCTTACTTACATACTTTTTGAATATTAAATTTTTGTTTCAAGCTTAAGTTTTCAGCTTAGAATAACAGATTCTTTTATTTTGAGTTTTTAATAAATATTTAAAAATAAATGGCTGGAGATGTTTTATATTGACATATTTAATGATAATATTTTTTGTAATAACTTATGATAAAGTATTTTCTTTTTTGAAAAATATTTAACTAGTAGTAAGAATTTTGATTAAAAATAAATAATCACTTTAATTGTGTCGACAATGTCTATTTTTTTATATATATATATTTAAATTTAAATTTAAAATTAATTTATATTTTCAATTTATAAAATATTTGGAATTACAGCTTGTGTTGTAATTATTGAAAGATCATATGAGTTCAAATCGAGGAAAATTGACATAATGTTTATAATTCCTTAAATAATTGTTACTATTTAAAAGGAATAGCTTTAAATTTTTAAAATTTAAAAAAATATTTGACATCACAGCTTATGCCAATGCGCACATGTTGAAAGATCATACGAGAAAAAGTCGATGAGAAATTATTATAAGTTACTCGAGATCAACTTGAGGTCAACTGATATCACAAACACCCACGTCTAAGGTTTCAAATTTAAATTGAGAAATCTAAATTTGACATTGACCTTACCGGGAATCGAACCCAGACTCATCTGGTCGGTAGAGCAAGCTCTAACCAACAAACTTGACCAGAGAGGGTGACAAAGCTTTCTACTAGTATTTTTCTTGCCCGCCTATCTTTGTATTTTTACTCTCGCAAGAAAAGTGAAAGTAAGGATTGGATGATAGAGCTCTGTTCTTATGCGTACTTCTGACGGTTTTCAAACTGTTTTCGAATTAGAATCGAATTGAAAGCTTATAGATTCTAGTTCGAAAACAGTTTTGAAACCGTCAGCAAACCGTCAGAAGTATGCAGAAGAACAGAGCTATAGAGTCATTATATTGCATACTAGGAGAAACATCTGAAAGCCTCAGATAAATCTCGGCATTTTTTTTTGAATTCCCCAGGTTTATGAATACATATAGTAAAGCTTTGTATTCCAGAGGAATAAAGTACCAGGAAGAGTCGTCATAGTCTTAATGAATTCGTGGTTATATATTATATTATTTAAGGCAAATATTTCATCTGAAGATATACCATAAATCTCTTCCTAAACAGGATATTACCACGTCACGTCGCACCCGGCCGTTCAATCATAATTATCGTTTTCTGTCAGATAAAACTGCGTCGTATTTCACATTATTTCAAAGTGAAAATTACACTTACGTGCTTTCTAAAACATCTTTCATTTTGTTCACATAGAGCAGTGGTGCACAACCTATTTTACAGAAGAGTCAAATTGAATCATCGAGCTAAATTTTTTAACGAAAATTACCTGTAATCGCTATATTTTTCTCAAGCTTAACCTCTTGGATCCCAAGCGGACACCAGTGCCCAAAACAATTAAAAAATCAAATACTTGGTATTCCAATGCTATATAAGCAATATTTTTTATGAATATGTGTAGTTCAATCTATACTGAGTCGATATAATCACTTTTAGGGTGTTCACTGTCAATACTTGGTGGAAAGGCATTATATTAGTAAAAACACAATATTCCTTTGTACTTCATTCCACTTTATTTAATATGTCAGGACCGGTTTCGCTCATTACGAGCATCGTCAACGTCATCAGTTGTAATGAGCGAAACCGGTCCTGACATATTAAATAAAGTGGAATGAAGAACAAAGGAATATTGTGTTTTTACTGAGTCGATATAGGTTTTTAAAATATTTAATACGACTGTATATTAGGTAAAATATTTCCCTCAAAAAACA
The DNA here is from genome assembly GCA_031772345.1 of Himalopsyche anomala. Classification (NCBI taxonomy): domain Eukaryota; kingdom Metazoa; phylum Arthropoda; class Insecta; order Trichoptera; family Rhyacophilidae; genus Himalopsyche; species Himalopsyche anomala. The sequence goes on from CM062835.1 coordinate 20,165,181, forward strand.
TGTGGTATCTGTGAAATATTAATGATTTATTTGCACGGTATGCAAACGGTTAAGTTTTATCTAATAATAAGGGTAAGTGAAAAACATGTCATCCCTTTAAACAACCAACTTTCGATGAATAATAAACGTTATTATTTTTTTATCAATGTCCTTTCCCAATGTGGAGCACATGGCCTCCTTATCAAGGTATATCAACCAAAGTTTTTTTTCTACACGAATTATTTGTTACTCAGTTACTCAACCTTTTTTTTTGTCGAAGAGTACCTCGCCGATTTCTGAAAAATATAGAATAATTTGATATAATATAAAGTTATAAGTTAACATTTTTTATTCTAATTGTCATTAAACAAAGCTACGTCACACTTAGTGAAGTCTGAGAAACTTGTTGAATAAGCAAAACACCTAACACACTTAGTTAAACGATAAGTAGAATAACAATGTTGGTTTAGCTTTTTTATCCTAATCAAAATGTAACATATATATCTACTGAACCCAATGAAAGGATTTGATTATATTTTTTTTTTAAATACTCAGCTATCTTATGATTGATCTTCTGATTGAAGATATTTTTTGTTGATTATAACTCGGCAGCTGTTATAAAAAATTAATATGTGTTTTATGCAAGAATAATAACGGTTCAATCTGATACACCCGAGCACCGGTTGTTTAAAAAAAAGCTGAAACACGATCTGGAGGCATTTAATAATATGGTAAATCAATTATACAGCACATAAACTATTATGTGTATGTAAATATCGACTCGAAGTTGATTTATATCAAAGTTCGTTTACTAGGCGTCAGACGTTTTCGCGTAAGTGGATTAACGTGCTTCGTGCAGTAACGTGCACATGACAAAGGTAGTTATGTGCAATCTTTAATTGATCTTTTGAATCAATTGTCTTGCTTTAACACGGTATAAAAATAATCATACATATATCGACTGTGGAATGGAAAATGGACGTAACCCACACATATAAAATTTTATAAGAGGCGCAAAAACGTGTTTTGATGATTTTGGGCCATATGCAAATTATGAATTACCCAACCTTGAAGTGTACGGAGACTTCTAAACTGGTGTGTAACCGTTTCAATACCGCGCAAATAAATCATTAATATGTCCCAGAGATACTGCGTGTTTTTGAGAAAAATAATTTTGTCTAATAATTTATTTATTGATTTGGCATTTACTTGGTAGAACTCAATTTTAATAGGGTAAGAATATCAAAGTATTTCGGTTCTACAGTTTTTTATATGTTATACGTTGATAGCTATTTCGGCTATCGCCATCGTCAGAACTAATGTAGTAACAGTAACAGTAGTTCTGACGATGGCGAAAGCCGAAATAGCTATCAACGTATAGCACATAAAAAACTGTAGAATGGAAATACTTTGATATTCTTATCCTATTGTCTAATAATCCTTTATTTCATATAGTAATAAAGGTACGTTTTAAAGGGTAAAAAGATATTTTGGAATGTTCGCGCCTCCCATGTTGGAAATCGCTGCTTTAATGAGTAAGTCATAAACATAACTTTTTGCAGAGGAGTATTTTACTGTTAGTTATAATAAATATATCTTCTCTTTTATTTTCTTTAGGCATCATTTAAAGTACTTGCTAAAAATACAAATGTAGCCGTCATAATATCACAATACGGCGTGAGATTTATCGACACACCGTCAGATATTTCACACGCATTTCCTACACTTGTCTTCATAAGTGGTTAACTGATGGCACGTGAAACGATTTCTTTTCACATTATTAAAACTTCCACAAACATTACTGTGTTAGATATTATATCGTTCGAGTAATATTTCAAAGAAATAATTAAAAGCCAAGCGCCTTACTATATCTTCATGTTTTCATTAGAATGCAGTGGGGCCACGTATCACGAACACAATCTGTTTAACGTACTGGTTCGTGGTGTGAAATTTTCGTTGTACAAAACACAGTTTCCTATAATATTAACGAAGTTGTACACACAGTCAATTAACTTTTCCGGTTCTAAGCTCAAGAAATGCGACTCCAATACCCACATTTTCTTAAATATCTATTTAAATATGGGTGATGCAATGTTTATAATTAAGGTATTCTTATATTATAGTTTTTTTTACTTTTTGTAGTTTATATAAATACGCGATAACGAGATAAGCGCCCGCTTATCAGCGAGATAGCTGGGCTAAACGCGTCAGTAGCAAATTCATTTTTGTGCTGGGATGACGTCTTTTTTACGCGCAACTTAAAATATGATTATTTATTAAAAAAACACGGATTTTTATTTTAAAAAATGTATGAGGAATGATGCAGAGATATTTTATAGCCCTTAGACTATTTTTTTTGAAATTCATAAGAATAAGGCCAATAATGAGGAAACCACTGGCGTCCCTAAACGACCCCCATCGGCAGAGAAGTATTTTTCTAGTCTCCGAGCCGCGAGAGTTAAACGCATCGAGAAATATTCGCATTACTAAAATATATGGCGCGTTGTGATCAGTATTATATGTCAGGTATTTATGAACATTGTCGATACAAACTCGAAGTTCGTTGTATGAAAATGTTGTCATGGTGGGCGATCGCCGTACAAGGATGCACTGTATATTAAATTTTAGACACCGTCGGCGAAGAATCAATAGTTTACCTCATTATAGTACGAAGTGTGACTTCTAGGCTTAATACTACTTATAGTACTTTTTTCAGATTGATTGAATTATCTCTAGCAGTTAAATTACTTGACGTCAAGCGAGTCTTAACCTTCTTTGTTACATACTGACATGAATACTGTCGTTCAATACTTGCCTGTACAAATAATTCAACCCGTTAACAGCTAGAAATAAATAACGTTTTTTGTCCTTTAAGCTAGCAATTATCTAAAAACTAATAAAGGAAAACTTAATATTCATTTTGTGAGTCCTTAAGAGATGTCGGACCCTTTTTCAATGATACAAACTTTAAAAAATATTTATTGACATCGTAATAGTGACAACACACTGGTGGGTAGCGTGTGTGGTTAGTAGGTATGCGACACACCGGTGGGTCGTTCGCTTTAGAGTGGTTAAAGCAATATCTATCTTCTTACGGTGATTCAGAGACATACGTTGTTACTGAAAATCATAAATGCCCGACTTGAATTTAGGTTTGATTTTCTTTTACATGTAAAATATTTTCCGTAAATTAATTTCTTTTATTTTTGCCAACAACTGCCATTTTTGCTAATATATTTTATGATTCCGTAAAAAAAGTCTTTCTAAATAACGCTCTAAATTTTATATTTTAGAACGGATGCTGATTTTATTCAAACGATATTAACTAACTACTCAGTTTGTGAGAATATTCAACATTAAATTTTATTTTGCACTTGAACGCCTGAAGATGCCGAAAGGCGAAACCTGGGTCGTTAGTGACAAAATCTGTGTGAATGTACATAATTTGAACGATTCAAATTAAATATTGAAATTCGACCAAGCACCTTCAGTCGAAATCTTAAATTATATCAGTATTCAACATGTAAATTGTTTGACTAATTTTTTTTTTTTTACTTATTTCCATTTTTTATTGATGCTTCATCAGTTAATTGTGTTCGTAATGAAATCGGTTCTGATTAGTATTAAAGTTATTCTTTCTGTTACAAATAAATGCGTGCACCCGAATGAAAGTTCGCCATCGCTATTACGCACATTTCCGCCAGCGTTCTTCGCTCTTATTTATTCCTTCATTCAATTTTATGATGCATACCAGAGCACCACTGCATGGAGCTTTTTCGCATTATTTGTAGTCGTATGGGTAAAATAATTTGCGAAAGATTCCGCTCAAGAATTCGCGCAAATAAATCAACTTAATTCCCATGGTGACTTTATAGATAACACGTAGCAGAAGACACGTTAAGCCTTACATGGTTACACGGCAAACTATGAATGTTCAATATAAAATATATTCTGAAGCAACTTGTTACCTCACGATTATTACGTCCTCGCTCTGACAAAAAACTTAAAGATTTTTTTTCACCCTTAGTCGAAAAGGCATATCGTCACTGTTCTAGCAGAATTACTCTTTGATGGTCTATACCATAGGTTCCCAAAGTGGTCCGTACGGACCCCCGGGGGTCCGTGAGGACTACCAGGGGGTCCCTGGCAGGAATAAAAAAAATGGGGGTCCACGGACCGGAATCAAATTTAATCAAAATAATGCGGGTTTAAATAGGTCAAAGTAAACTATCTCTTAAATTCATAAAATAGAAAGGGTTACCAGCAGTTCTGGCTGCAGAAAGATATCCCTGTTGCTTATCCTGTATTGTGGGCTATCGCAAGAAAGTTTTTGATAGCATTTCCTTCTTCGTACCTCATGGAGAGAGGTTTTAGTGCAGTTACTAATTTTCTTACGAAAAAAAGAAATCGGTTGCAAATCGCTGAACGTGGAGGTTTACGACTGTATCTTACGAATTTGAACCCAAATATTGACCAATTGATATCGGAGCATCAGGTTCATCCCTCTCATTAACAGATTTTATTATTTTATATAAGAATTTGATTGTGTTTTGATTTGTTCATTTTCATTTTAAAAAATTCACTAATGATAAGAATAAAAAATTAACATATTTTTTTTACAATTGTCCACTATACAAAAAACCCTATCACAGTGTGCTCATATTTGTATTTTAAAAAATTGGAAAACTTCACTATTATGCATCCTGGGGGAGGGGGTCCACGAAGGATAAAATACTGGGCTTAGGGGTCCACGGGGGAAATAAGTTTGGGAACCATTGGTCTATACACTCTATACACATAATTACATGTCAGAAATGTTAATCATTTTAATTAGTGTTAGCTAAGTCACTTATTCATAATTTGTACTGTAGTTGGTAAATTATTTTCAATGTCAATTGTTTATTACAACTTTTAATTACAATTTATTTTGTATAAATAGAACTGTTAAGTTATATTTCTTATCAGTTGATAATACTTGTCATGAGTGAAACCGGTCTTGATCTTGGTAAATAAAAGTGGAGATATGTACAAAGGAATAATGTGTTTTTCTTAATATTTCTGACAGAAGTTGGTAAGTAACGGATTGATAATTCTGAGTAAACAGCAATTGAAAAATTTCAACTTTTAAGATAAAGATTTTAGCATCGATATTTTATGTGACATAGAGAATTATAATATCAAAAGATGTGACACAAATAAGAGTTCAAAATTAATAGGCAGTGACAATACTGCCTGCTTTTAAACCAGTATAATTAATTTAGAATTTCGACTGTCAGTTCAAGTACATTCGTGCACTTGATAAATCTTAACATGCCGAAAGGCGAAACCCGGATCGTTAACGACAAAATTAATGGAAGAGTACATACAGCATTCAGACAATTCAAATCAGCATTAATAACAATTGCTTTTTTGGTAAACTGGTATAATAAATGCACTCGAATTATTCTAGATCAGGGGGGGGCAAACTTTTTTAATGAAGGGCCAAATTCGGGAATTCAGAATGAGCGGCGGGCCGCAAGTAAAATAACATTTACTATCATGAAAAAAAAATAAACTAACGAGAGGAATGGAATCGTTTTACGTCTTTTAGCATTTTTTTTAAATTTATATGCTAATTTTGTATTTTTGATTCTTAAAACTGCTTTTATTCATCGGTGATGTTTGATCGTAGAGAGGTTCATGATTGAAAATTTTTGTTCACATATATATAGGTTGATCCAAAAATAACGACTATTTTATTTATTTTCAATGTTTTTTAAAAATACAATATTGCTCGCGGGCCGCAGAAAAATACACTGTAAATGGTCATTTTGGAATAAAATCGATGTTTTAAACGTTAGAAAATTGCTACAAAGGTAAACTCTCCAAATGTGACTTTTTAAGTGTAAGAGCGCACTAAAGCAAACTATGTCGTCTAATAAAACACACTTGGCCGAATGAATTAAAAACACTTCATTTCCAGTATCTGTATTCGAACATCAGTATACGGTTTTATAAGTCTTCCGTTATGTGGCATGAACCGCAACCGTAAACCAACATCGATTAACGAACAATATTTCGTTTTAAACATTTATAAAATCATTATTATACCCATTAAATGTTGCCAATTGTAATCTTTATTTTTTGTTTATAAAATATATTTTTTTGAATATTATGCACACTTTTCCGTATAGGTAAACTGGTCCCTTCAAAGCACATATATTTTTACCGATTCCTGTATTCATGTCAGACAAGGCATACATCATATTTATGGGAAAACTCCGCAGATAATTCATCGCGTCAGTGGGTACATCAATGTATCCCCCCACCGCGCCCGTCACTGCGCTCCTGAATCACTTAAAATTGCAAAGATTTTTTCGCAAACTCTCATGAACGTCTATAACGAAGATTTATCGGTACATGAAGACAAATCCGTGGAGAAACTGACTTTCGCATTTATTTCAAGGAAATTATGTTTTTATCATGTCCGCTCCGTGGGTGGAACATATGCATTTTTAAATATTAATTTTGGTGAAAACTTTTTGCAGATCGCAGAATCTTTTGGGTCGAAATTTCAAAATTATTTCAGGCGAACACACATCCAGTCCTTCTAACAATTTGTTTATGAATGTTTCAATTGCCTGGTAATTGTATTTGTATTTCTGTGTTTTTAAAAGCATTTTTATTTATATTGTATATTATTTAGTAATTATCTAAATATGAATTGTTAATTTCGTAACTTCAACAAAATACTTTATTACTTTTAGGGTGTTCACTGTTAATACTTCGTGAAAAGGCATTATATTAAAAAATACACAATATTCAAAATACCTTTAAATTGTATGTTTGTAACATTTTAATTTAACTCACTTATTTATATTTTTACTGTGATTTGTGAAGTCTTTTTCATACCAATTGTTTATTACACCTTTTCAATTTCATTTTGTTTTGTATAAATAACACTGTAAAATTATATTTTCGTCATGAGTAAAACCAGTCATGATCTTTTTAAATGAAAATGAAAGTAGTACAAAAGAATATTGTGTATTTTTTTTAATAACATACTTAATTGTGTATAAAATTTTGGTTTCCGTTTATACTTTAAAATATAAGAGGCTTCTATCTAACAGGCATGATAATGTTTTTGCTAAACACTAGTTATTCGTAATACAACACCACAAAAGGATTTATTTAACGACAACTTGTTGTAAGTTTAACCTCCTTCTTTAGATGAGGTTTGTATATATTTTTTTGTTTGTGTGAATTATTTATTCTAATTTTCGTAAAAATACATTAAACTCATCCAAAAAACAACAATCGTATATGTATACCGAATCCCAATAATAAATATAGGTGGAATGCGACATATTGTTGTGTGTCGAGCGTTATCTTTTATATTATAGTTCAAGGATATACATAGAATAAAAATAAACAAAAAAACGTGTACTATTTGTTTGTTCCGTTAAAACTCTAAACAAATACGGAAGTCGTTTCACAAACATGCGAATTTCTTTTTTTATATATATATGAATAAACAACGAAAGAAAAAAAGCACAGGAAAACGGAAATTCTCTGAAATAATCCACCGAAGTTGATATTTTTAGATATGACAGAAACAAAAAAACCACCTACATACAAACAATACGTTACTCTTGCATGCTAGCATTATTTATTGTAAACGTATATTTTAACATTCCTTTCGGTGTTATGTATGCAAAATAATGTCGGCAGACTCTTCTTACGTTTTTTTCTTGCATAAAGTGACGACATACTCAGCGTATGTGAGTAATCAATCTTCAGTTCAGGGTAGATGAGGATATATGGTGAGTGTTACGCTTTTTTTTTTGCTCCCCAGGATGGGCACGTGTCTGTAATGTATGTATTCCTTATGCGAAATGTCTTCCTTGAAATGTTTCACGTTCTAAATAATACAATACGACCAGACATGCAGTGCATATTTTATTAAAGTGACACCTTACGGAAAGTCTACGGAAAACAATTTTTCGGAATTAGTTGTCGGGTCATATGGCGCAACGGTTAGAGTTTTGGGCTTCCGTGCCGGATCTCACGGGTTCGAGTCCCAGTACGAACAGCATTTTTTTGAGTGATTTATCGATTTCTGTTTGAAGGCATGGGTGTTTGTGATGTCTAAAAATGTCCTCCCACACTTTCTGATTCTTTAATAACTGGGCGAAAATAATATTGAATGTTAATAAAAGCTTTAATATATACAAATTGTTAGCAAATATTATTTGACATAAGGCGCGGATTTTCATACTATTAAATTTATTTTCACCACCATACAAAATTTGTTGATATTTAATTATTGTAGTAAGTTATAATTGATTGTGTCTTAACTCAATAAACGCTAATTTATAAGTATAGATTTAATGCACAATATACGTTATAAATAAATATCTTATTAAATATTAGTTATCAAAGTTATCAATTTTTGCTGAAAATGAAAATTTATTTAATTATCATGATGTATTTTGAGTTATGGTTTCCGTCAGTAACCGAACATATTTTAAAAAAATAACTGTAAGGATTTATTTGTATTAAATAAAAAATATTATAAATCAATTTTTATAGAGCTGAAGGGAGTTATTTTAATAATCGCAGATTTTTTAATAAATGTATCGAAAAATAAATTTATAAACATCGTCTTTTTCGGTATTACAACCCTTGACTCAGCAATCGAGTAGTGAAAAAATTATAGACAGAAAGTTGAGTTTTTCGTTGTTGTTTATTTATAAAAATTGAATGAATAGATCAAAAAAATCATTAAATAAACGAAATTAGTTAGACGTCAATTTTAATTATGTTTTTATAGGAACTGTCAGATTTCAAAGTGTGTAAAAATGAACTTTTTTCTTAAAGTCGCTATAAAGCGAAGTTTCCTAAAAATCTCTGCAAATAATCAGCTTACGACAAAATTGCTTTTGAAAATCCAACATCACAGAAACTTAATCTCCCTAATTCGCGATTATTTTACTCTGCAACTTTTTAAATACTCGTGGCCATAATTATTTTAATTCCTCCGCCTTTGTCTGAGACACTTAGAAATTTGATCCTTGGAATCTGTGTGGGGTCCAACCTTAAAAAGCTAAAACACTAATTACGAGAATTCCACTTTGCCAAGTGTCCCAGAAGCGGCCAAGCAACCGTATCGCGAAATTTGAAAGCTCGTTTACAGGCTGAAAGCTCAAAGGAGAGGTTTAATTGCATCGCACGGGCAAAAGCTCAGAAGACCGACGACGTTGTCAACAGTCGAGGGAATATTCAAAGAATTGATGCCAGTTCTGGATTCGTCTTCATCGCACATAAAATTAATCTGATAAATAGTTTAAATGTTAAATTCATTTAATCTTACCTCGAGGTTATTAAATGGAATATTCATTATTAAAATTCTTGAAGGAAATATAGTTTTTTTTTTACACTATTTCACTTTAAATAAATATTTTACATTTATTAAGTTAACTTTTGTTGTCTAGTGGTTTTTGCTTTGACATAAAGATAAGGTTAGTGGGCTCAAGATCAATATCAATTTTAGCTTTTTTTTTCAATTTTCAATTAGAGAAAAAGGCTTGTCATAGCTTATTTCGTACTATATTTCAAATTCAAATTAATTTTAATAGGCATCATTGGCAGTAGCTGTAGTAAAACCAAATTTGTATATGTAAAAAAAATATATTTAACCTGTAACAGTTTCCCGTGCTGGCTTAATTTGTTTCATTGTGTGCGTCTAACCAGTACTGATCTTAAACTAACAATTGTCATCTTATATAATAATTATTAAATTTAGTGTTAAAATAATTATGATTTTTTGATCGATAAGGCGGTTTGCGCGAAGGAAAAAAAGATCCATTACGTCACGTAAATACCACTTACTGTTTATGTAGGTTTGCCACGTGTTTCGCTCGAAGACTAAAAAGAAAAATGGCAACGCGTTTCCCCCTACTAATTTTCAATGTCTTACATAACAATATTTGTGCTTCGTAACAAAAGACTGTGTTGTTATCGATAAACCTTCCAAGAAACTCCATATTTTTGTACAATAGTATTCATATTATTTTCATTGCAAATTGTACCCTCTGGCATAACGTACCCCTAAAATCAAGTATCAACTCAAACTATCACAAACGACAAAACTTTTGGAGACGTGACAGAATTTATATGATTTTTTTGATTTATACGACAACCCTTAGGCAAGTACTGTTATGAACATTAACCATTATCATAAAGTATTCATCACTTTTAAGGTGTTCACTGTCAATACTTGGTGGAATGGCATTATAATAAAAATAATAAAAGATTTTTAGTAATTTTTCCACAAAAAAATAAAAAAAATGATCAGGACCGGTTTCGCTCATCGCGAGCATTATCAACTGATAAGAAACAAAAATACATTAACAGTGCTATTTATACAAGTTAAATTGAAATAAAAGGTGTTAGTAGTTGCTTACACCTTTTATTTCAATTTAACTTGTATAAATAGCACTGTTTTTGTATTTTTTTTCTTACCAGTTGATTATGCTCGCGATGAGCGAAACCGGTCCTGATCAAATATATTTTTTGTGGAAAAAGTACAAAGTATTCATGTTCAAAATAGCACGATTTAAATTTAATAACATTAAAACGTGTAAATTACAAATGTGTAAGCTCCCAATAACACGCATAGTACATTTCAAATAACGCGGTTCGCCTCCAGTTTCTGAAAGTTTAATGAACCGTCACATTTTATATTTGTTGATGATGCGTGCCAAATCTCAAATTAAGAATTAGGTTCACCATACTAGAAGAGTAAGCTAAAATTGGTATTTTGATATTTAATATAAAATACTGTTTTTTATTAAACAAGTTATGTTTTAAAAATTTCTTAAAGGATCAAAAATTCTTAAACCTGCCAATATTGAATTTATCTCGAACAATTTCATTTAAATATGTGATGATTTCTTAGCACTCAAAATTCAATTTTGACACATTGTCAAAATACCGGTATTTTTTCATTTAAAAAACAGGTATTTCTGTATTTAAAAAACAATGAATACCAAGATCACGGTTTCTGTTCCGAGATTCAAATAACGCGTTTTCAAATAACGCTGAACTAACCTACCGGACTTATTTCCAGAATTATTTTAAAAGTATAAAAACCTCATAAGCATTCGTTTTAATTGGTGAAAAATATAATCATAAGTCAAGCATAAATAATGTAAATAAAAATATTCTGCATTCTTTTTCACACCATAAAGAAAATAATTATTTTGTTTATGTTTCACGGTTAAGTACTTTGTAGTTTTAAGATTTTTATAAATAACTTATCTTCAATCTGGACGCGAGGATTAATTGCTATCAAAGCTCACTTGACATGAGTAAAGCTATGAGTGTTTTTAATTTTTGGGAATCATGATATAATTATTCAACAGACATGACATTTTTTGCCAAACATATTTTCTCATAATGGAGCATTTCAACACAAGTTAGTTTATGTATTAATTCAGCTTTTATTTTTCAGAAGAGTAAGGATATAAGAATTAGGCAAATAAAGCACAAGTTTTGAGATAAGATAGTAGTACTCACTGTTAAGGATAGCAATACCGGTTTTTATGATGATTTTTCAACACCAAAACACCGGTTTTAAAAAGGCAAAAATACACATATTTCGGTTTTGTAATTTAACCAAAACCCAATTTTTATAGTATAGAAACCATGACAATTTAATCAAATTGTTTTGTTCAGAGCTGTTTCAATGTTGACAGGTTCCAGAATTGATAACCTTTTTTTAATGATGTAATATTTTTTTAAGAAACCGTAAGCTATTCCGTTATTGATATTATATATTTGTCCAGTATTGCAACCAACGTTCCCTCTAAGCCGAAGAGTTAGCTGCGCGGACCGATAAATTATTAATTGAACAACTGTCTTGCAGCGCGCGCCAACCCGGAATGAGTGCGCGGGGGCTTCCCAACTGCTGCGCGGCCGCGCACGCGCGCAGCTTAGAGGGAACGTTGATTGCAACCCCAACTTACTGCCTATCGTTTTAAGGGCCGGAAATGTGGAAATGAAATGTTAACAACATATACTGAAAATATGTCTGAAAAAAATAAATCGACTGATAAATCAATATATGAAAGTATCTGTTTCGGGGTTTGAAGACCTGCTGTTGACCTCTCGGCTACAGGACGGGAAAAATTAATTTAAACATTCTAATTTTCATTATCATTTCCGTCACTAGAAATCTTTTTCTTCCACTGTAATATATATACGTATGTACTGATAGGAATGTGCTAAAAAACATATTTTGAAATGATACAGTCATAGCTCACCCCGCGTAAAATTGAGTATACCACCCAAGTGGACGAAGACAGATTCTCCCCTTTTCATAATAATTCCAAGCATTTATTTATATCAAACGAGAGTAGAAAATAAAAAAAATATGCGCGCGGAACGACACGGGAATGGGCAGTGACGGCACATCAGCGGGCACTTTGCGAAAATAATTGCTTATTTAATTAATTAGTGAAATTATTTTCGACTAGTTTTTGAAAGATCCTGGGTTGCTTTTCGAGAAAGTAAAAATAACGCGAAGACTAATTGACGTCAAGTTTTTCCAATGCCGCATCCAAGAATTCGTTGTGTAAAGTAGTTTTTTTATCACAAAAAAAAGAAATATTAAATTTTAATTCATGTATTTATTTGATATTGAACAACAACGTTGAAACACATGCCGCCAACCATTAAGGAAAATTGATTTCAACATTTTTCAATGAATTAATCGAATACATCGATGAACAATTAAAAGCGGTGCCTTGCAATTATCACCATGCCCGCTCCTAATGTGGAGCATATTGAACATTAATGAAGTATATTTTAACAGAATTGTATCTACGACAACTATGTATTACTCAGATGCTCAACCTGACCTTCCTTTTTTTGAAGAAAGCAGGGATTGAAGGATATTAATAGAATAGGGCTAAAATTAAACTAATGGCTAGCTCTAATCGGTCTGTTATTTTATGATTGGATAGGTTTCAGGAAATTTTAGCTATCATAGACACCCACACCTTCGAACATAAATTCATAAATAAATTTGCTTAAAATGTTGATACTGTATAATACTTTATACATTAAAAATTGTTTTTTCATTCACCGAAAAAAACATTGTTTACTTATTTTGAATGACGCGTCAAAAAGTACAATTTAATATTGTTGGATATGATTATTAAAATAAGCTTTTTCATAATTCAATTAATTAAGTTATCATATGTTTACTATGCATTATCTCATAATGATATATGTCATTCAGTTATGGACACTATGCCGCCAAAAATCATGCCACTCGAGAGACAGTTTTTTAAAAGAACACAAAAGGCCGCCAGCATTTATTTAGTTAACTTAGCCGCGTTTTGCGAGAAAAATAAGGACTGACAAGGGATCGCAAAAACGTTAGTTGCTCTTTAAACTTGGCCCCTGCCTCATACTACCCTTCTCACTTTCACTGCCATTCCACTGACCAGAGCCGAATTAATTATTGCTTGCTATAATAAGAAACACATATATGTACATATAAAGTCATTACTGAGTTATACTAAAGAGTACAATTTTAAATTTGGAATACCGCCGTAATTAAAAATCGAATTTATTTTTAAATTAAAATAATTTGTTCCCACGTATCTTTTTTCTTTCAGTTTTAACAATGTGAAAAGATTTCAAATTTGGAATGCTTTGTATCTTTGTAAATATATCGTTCTAATTTTGAAAACAAAATTCAATTTAATATTGGCAAACGGATTAGTATTGTTGCTGTGTTGCAATTTCGCTCTCACAGTTTTTCGGTCAAGCACTTGTATTCCCGAATACTCCCATATGCTGATTTTTCAATCAATAAATGGATTTGGCATCAAGAGTGCTTGAATGTCTGTGGTGATTCTATACCCCTCAAATACCTCCTATCCTGTTCTGAAAAACAGGACAGTGATTGAGTGATTAACTTTCTGATGATAGATCATTCCTTATCAATGCTTTCTTTACTTCCACTTTCTGGAGAAAGATTCTGGGCGACCAATTATTGTTAAAAACAATTTATGAAAATATGTTGCATAACGTTACCATATCGACTGTGGAAAGGAAAAAGGACGTAGCCCACACATATAAAATTTTACAGGAGGCGCAAAAAACGTGTTCTGATGATTTTGAGCCATATGAAAATTATGAATTATACACAACCTTGAAGTGAACTGAGACTTCTAAATTGGTGTTGGCGCAAGATCGCCTTGGGACCATTATTTAAAAAAAAGTTTATTCGGAGCTCTTTTCCACTTTTTACGTTGTTTGCCATTACACGCCTGTTCGAAAAATCGCATTCATTTATACGACCCGCCAAATCATTTATTTAATTCAACAGTCTGACTGCAGCAGACTTTAAGTTAGGAACGTTTTAATAAAAATGTCTACGAATTTCCATATTAACCCACACACATATAAAACCTCTTTGTCTGAAACTAAGTTAATAATTATATGAAACGTATATAGATGGCGTAGTTGCTTTTGACTTAAGAGACAATTTTTTTCAACATTAAAAAAGGTATACTGTCGTATGAATTTTGGAAAAATATTACCAATATTTTTTTTCACAGTTGCCCATAGGGTATCCAATCTCGGAGCCTTTTTCCAATCCCGGGATTTCAGGATTGATAAATTTTCAATCCCGGGATCCCGGAATCCCAGGATTGGGATTAGCTCACCGAGGAATTTGAAATCCTCAATTCCCTATACTTTTTCCTCAGATTATCTCCAAACCTTGTTTTTTTTTTAGCTCGCCGAGAAATTTGAAATCCACAATTTGCCAATTTCGTGTCGATTTTCGGGATTTGCTAAAAATTTCTCAATCCCGAAATCCCGGGATAGCGACCATATCAATCCCGGGATTTCGGGATCAGAAAATTAAATGGGAGCCCGGTATTACGGGATCCCGAATCCCGGGATTGGATGCCCTAGTTGCACATATCTAATCAAAAAATTCGTTCAATTCAATTAGTTCGTATATTTATTTTAAAGCTTGACCTCACCTTCCTTAATTTTTAAAAGCGATACCATAACCTTAATACAGCGATTTCCAACCTGGGAAGCGCGCCTCCCTGGGGAGGCGTGGGCTATTAATAGCAAAGGGAGACACGATCAGTACAACATATTTGTTTACGTGTCTTTATTACTATATGAAATAAAGGATGGGGAGGCGCTGTAACATAAAGGTTGGAAACCACTGCCTTAATATGTTCTTCATTTCGTTTTATGCGTGGATCTCCAGATATGATTATATTATGAGACTTAAATCTTCACAAAGTTGTATCACTTATGTCATTTGATCATTGTGCATTTTTTCTGACGCTTAAGGGGTAAACTCTGGCCCCCAAATAGTCGTCTCATCCAATCCACTCGGTTCTCCGCCTTTATAAGCCAGTCGCTGACCTCCAGCACTCGTCCTGTGACACCCATCCATCCATCGAAGTCACCGTCTTCCAACGATCTGTCTTCGTCTTCTCTAAGGGGTAGAAAATGTCTGAATCTATCATGCAGTCTTTCAATAATTTGATTTATGATAATTTACCAGTTGAAACAACAGGTGTCATAACAATTCATATTATTTAATATTTAACTTATTGTAATGATAATAGTATGCTTGGAATTTAAATCTCTTTTAGATTAAGCAAGACAAACGTTCTTTCGCCAACACTTATTCATGTTACCAGTGGTGCTTTGTGTATAAACAATACAAGAAAATTGTTTAAATTACAGCTTTCTTTGTGATTTTATTTTGCATTTTTTTTCTCACATACATAACTAAAATACAGCCATAAATATGATTATATATTATGTATATGTAGTACATACGTAGCGTTGTGTAGGTACGTTATCTAAACAATAAATTTGATGCAAAGATGTGAAAATAAAAATGCTTTCTCCGCAGAGCATTTTAAAAATTCATTCGAATCGGTTATAAATTTTTGCGAACATCCATTTTCGCAAGAGTTCTACGCTGAAAAACCAATATTATTAATGTACGGCGACGCGCCGCAGATACCAACCTACCTACTCATGAAAAACGGAAAAATGTGACAGGTCTCATATATTAAGAGCGCGAAACCAAAAGAAGATAATAATTTCTGTTCGCCGCTAGATGGCATTGGGCGGCACTCGCTCAGTGAAGTTGACAAATCGTTCAGAATTTTAAAATGGAGGTTTCATTAGGAGGAATTACTTTTTGTCGCTTGTTTGAATTTGTTTTTTCCGCTTTTTTATCGCCGTGTGTTTGGTTCGTTGGATTTATTGCCCTCTTATGAAATATTACGATATGTCACTTCGTATTTTTATCTATATTCTTAAATCCAGTCAGGCTAGAAAGTGTTTTTCTTTACAATTTGATGAATTGCAATTGTCAAAAAAATATCGAATGTGTTTTCAAATATCTTTATTTATTATTCTTTCTGTTTTCTTTAAGACCCCTCTATCTCAAAGAGGCAATATTAGGTTGAGAATAATAAATCATACTAATCAATTATTCATCGTACTCGGTTTTATCCTTTGCCTATCGTCAAGTTGGATTTTTTAACATAATTTGGTGCCATTTAAAATCAGAAGTGCTTACGTTACCAACGCAATATCGTCTTATAAGTATTTCATAAAGTGTTATTAAATAAACTTTTTCAATACGATAAAAATAAAAATAAATCAAGCTCGCAACGCAATAATACTACGGTCAACATTTGAATAAAGTAACCATCTAAAATTGTGCAAAGAATACTTTTGAAATATTCGTTACTTATCTCTTATTTCTTCGTTGCGTGTATTTTTTTGAAAATATAATACATATACGGCAGTTGATACAATTAGACAGACAGACACTTTCGTCTGCGCTAAATAAATCGTGCGCCAGTTCAGTGTTTTACTGTGCGTTACAGATAGTAAACATCCATGCCTAGATTAACGCGAGACTTATTTCACGCGCTTTCACTTTAACGTGGTCAAGAATTTTTTTTAGTATTAAAATCGTATTTATTTTTCGTCTAACCGCGCTATAAGCAGTCAATCAATCTCGATGAGGATATTAATGATATCAATGATCCTGACGACTTTTACACCTGAGTGTAAATTTAACTTGTTTTTTTTTTGTTTTTATGGACGCGATTTTTTTATTTTTTGTAAATTATCTTTCATTTATGTGTTATATGCCTCGGTTTACGCGAAATTTTACAAAACATATCTACCGCGTAAATCGAGTAAAATATTGGTATGTAATTATATAAACATGTGTGAGTGTTTAGCGATGTTGACATGTAAACCGCTATCAGGTGTATTATTGTTTTTAACCATGCCCGATCATCAATGTCGAGTATATGAACTTGTCATGAAAAAAATCGTTCTCGTTAACCCCGTTTTAAGAATCGGGTGGAAGTGAGGGAATTTATGTCATCACAGAAATCCAACTTGCCGGACATTAATCCATTTACCCGTTAACAGCTAGAAAAAAATAACGTTTTTTGTCCTGTAAGCTAGCAATTGTCTAAAAACTAATAAAGGAAAACTTAATATTCATTTTGTGAGTCCTTAAGAGATGTCGGACCCTTTTTCAATGATGCAAACTCTAAAAAATATTTATTGACGTCGTAATAATGACAACACACTGGTGGGTAGCGTGTGTGGTTAGTAGGTATGCGACACACCGGTGGGTCGTTAGCTTTAGAGTGTTTAATAGATTGTAAAGAAGTGGTCTATACCGGGATTTAAACTCGTGAGTTCCGTCACCAAAGTCAACGACGTTGACCACTCGAGCATGCAACTAAGGTGTATAATAGGCTTGCAGTTATGATGACTGTTTGTTTGACTTGTTATCCATTTTAAACAAGCGGAAATTTAGTAAAAGTAAAAATAACTACTTAAAATTCCTTAGAAACCAATGTATATATTATTTTAAATCTGAATTTCTATCAACCACTAGAGTTGAAGATTAGTTGTACAAACAACTACACACGAAAACAGAACACTTTGTTCAGTCAATTCCTATACTAAATTATCAATAATAGTCATAAAAAATGATAGGATAAATAATGGTATTTGACACTGGTCGGGGCGTATTTATTTATTTTCCGACACTTGATGCTGTGTACAATGAGGGGGGCAGTGTTATTAATGCAAATATTTGGTTTGGACACCTATTATTGGAATATTTTAATGGGCAAACATACAGTCCACTAGACTAGCCAGGGGGCTGAATTTATTGACAGTGTAAACGAGAAAAATAGATGAAACAGACTTTTTCAATATTATTTTTTGTTCTACAAACAAAAGAATGGTTTTTATAGAAAACATTTTTAATCTGTAACACGTTTTAAACATTGTACCTGCTATTAAGTATCGATAAAAAATATGACGATCATTTATAGAAAATATCCGTATTTGTGTTTATTCAATGAAAATTTATAACGAACTCGGTCAGCCTTGTCAAATATTTATCAGTTTTTTCTTTTTTTGTCAAATATACGTCACTGTTTATGTAGGCTTAATTCTTGCAATGGAGCCGTGCAAATTATACTAAATTTAAAAAAAACACTTGTCAAAGAGAACAAATTAAATGGCCAGAATTTAAATTAATTTTTGGTCAGAATAAAAACATTATACGGTCAGAATATTTTATAACCATTTTGGTTCGGTTATGTTAGGTTAGGTTTTTTTTTAATGTCATTTAAATTATGATTATTTATTCTGAGTGATATATTATGACCATTTCACATAATTTTTGACCAATGGAATAAAAATTCTGACCATAAAAGTACGAGCCTATGTGAAATATGAAACATTATGTTTTACCAGGAATTCAAGAAATGTATATTTTTTTTCATAAGTCAAAAAGGTTTTTATTTTACATTTTTCGTTCGTTGCTTTTGGTTGCCTTAGCAAGAGTTTAGCGAGCAATTTACTAAGCAGCTTTAACCGCATCTGCCAAATGCATTGGATGTAAACATCAAATAATTTATATTCATAGATATCCTCCAAAATTGACATTTCTTTAAATGAGACTGTTGTACTCAAGAGGAAACTATATATTTTAACGTACATATTTGCAGCATGCTTCGTCCTATATATTTAATATAAAAAATGTAAGAAATAATATAAAGTATGCTTGATTAAGCCGTCATCGTTATTAGTAAACGTTGTTTTAAAATTCCTTAAACCGAAATAATGTCGTGACTTAACAAGTCTTAGTCTTCGAAAATAGTTTAGTTTACGTTGACGTAAAATCCATATCATTTTTTTTTAGAATATCCACCGATTAGAACTGTCTAAGGCATTTTTTTCATAGGGGAGAAATAATTTTTCGTCACGCTATTAGCACAAATATTAGCTTTGAACTCTTGTATTATTGAGCAGGCCTTTGGGTCACTCTGTTTACTTAGCTTCATCTATTTGGGTCGCCTTGTCATTTTTACCTGACTGAGCTTGTCATATTCTGCAAATAGGGTTACGTTTATTTTTTTTCAATGTCCTTTCTCTAGCAGGCATGTTATTTATATTTCGGCAGTAAGATTTTTTTTACATCGCCGCAATTTTGGGCAAATTTTCCAACCAAACGTTACAAAATGAAAGTCGGAGATTTTTCTTTTTTACTGAACCCAATGGAAGGGTGAGATTCAACGATTAATAATGCTAATTACAATTTAATTACCTATATTAGGTACGGTAAATCTAAACGGAAATAAATTCAACAATAATGAGCCGCATATCGTTTTTATTAAAATTGTGATCATGTTTGGTTTTTTAACCCTTCACTGCGTCCAGTAGAAAAGGAAAAAAAACGAATTTTATTTCGTAATTTAGATCTTTCGTATTATAATCAATTCTAAGTTTATTCGTAACCTTACAACTTTCTGATAATGCTTTTTAAAGAGACGAAACACGCGCCAAAATTGATAATACAAAAAGTGTATTAACAAAGGTAATAAATTAAATTCTATATTGAAATGAAACTCTACAAAGTTACTGCCGAATCCATCGAAGGGAAAATTCATAACAAAAGAAAACAATTTGACAAGAATTATTAACTGAAAACTATCTATAAGGAAAATGTATTTTCCTCTAGCAACTAACTTCTGCAAATTTAATATTCTACCTTCTTCATCCTATATTCACACATATCCTTTCATGGTGTGCAGAAGCATACATTTCAGGCATGCTTTAATACTTATAAGGAAAACTCGTTTAGTCCTTTGAATTAAAATCGTAACTCGATTTTAAATGTTGAAATGAGAGTCTTGCATATTATTTTGAAACGATGCATATTCAAGAGCGAACCGTGTTTTCATTCATTCACGTTGCATTTAGTAAACTCACACTGCCAAACCAGAAGCCTTTCACGACATTTTATGGTAAATTATTTATTAATTTATATACATTACAAAATACCAAATTTATCGTTTATTGATTTTGAAATGTGAATAACAAGTATAGCACCATGAAGAAAATATTTAACATTTGAATTGGCAATGAAGATAACCGAACAATATCTTCGATAAATTCGGCGATGACTTTGACGAAGTTCATTTTTACTATAAAATTGAATTTGATAACTTTGTTATTCCACTTGTGCTGAATGTGACACATGTTTAGCTTCTTTGAGAAACATCATCAGACCATTGTAACGTCAAGAGGAAAAGTAATTATTTTTTTAATCTGTAAAATCAAAGCTTGTATTTTACCCCATCTTTGCTTCCAGTATTAAAGGAAAAACCCCAAATTTTATTTTTTAATTTATAACATAAGAATTAGAATCAATTTCAGTAATTTTAAATAAACAAATAAGTTTCAATGAATCTACTTAAATACATATGAAATCAGTGCTATTGATTGAATTGTCATTTACTTTGTAGAACTCCATTGCAATGAGGTAAAAAATATCAACGTATTTAATTCTACACTTTTTATAAAATTAGTTGAAAGCTATTTAGGCGTGCGCCATCGTCAGAACTATAAATAAACTTACATAGTACTAGTATATCACTCTTTGAAAAAGAGAGGTTGAGTGACTGAGTAACAAATAGTTCTCGTAGAAAAACTTAGCGTAAACGTAAAGAAACATTGGAAGCGGACATGGATTAAAAAAATTGCAATTACGGTATTCAATGTAAAAAGCCGAAATACCGATATTACAATCATTTCTCGCAAACCAAGAAGTTAAATATGTACGTTATATTTTTAACGCCGGTTTGTTTGATGAAATATCAATATTAGGATTATGATTAACTTGCCTGTTATTGCGATCCCAATTCCCAACTAACTGTGTTTTGTTTTTGTTTGTTTTTTTAACCTTTTTTGTAGTCCCGGTGTTGTTATATATATATTCATCCGGTATTGCAATCATATGTTGAAACAAAGTCTTTTATTAGCGTCATTCTAATATTCTTAAAGACACCCAAAACTTAAAAACAGCATTCAGTTGAAATGCTTCATTGGTAAACGACAGTTTGTAAAAAAGATAAATTGAACACTTACGCCGCTTTGGGACACTAACCTTTTGGAAGCAAAACTTGGTATCAAACATCCGACGGAGCTGTTCTGATGATTAATGACTAACAGGTACGTTGAATAAATTCGCGCTTACGACAAACGATAACGACTTAACAGAACAATGCTGCAAAACGTCGTAACCAACGTCAAAACAACCGAAATAATCAAAACAGAGCTGCTACAATTCCTATGCTTTACATATTAAATAGTTGCATCCATGAATAATAATATAATTTATTATAAAATGAAATGTGCAGTTGCTGTGAAATGGATAAATTCTGCGAATATATTATACGAATATATCAAATACAATAAAACGGTATAGCTTTTATTTTAAATGTAAAATTAAACTTAATTGACGGGTATTTTCGATGATTCGGAAGTAACTATGTGAAATAATTTAAGATTTTGACTGAAGGTGCTTGGTAGAATTTCAATATTAAATTTGAATCGTTCAAATTATGTATACTCCCATAGGTTTTGTCACTAACGACCCGTCTACTTTTGCTAATCACTTAATTTCGGAAGGACACGTGTTCAATCTGAAACAAGGGATAAAAATGTTACACCCAAATACGGACAGTCATAAGCTCTTTTTCCAGGAAATTTTAGAAATCAATAGGGCACAGTTGCATAGCCTTCCGATTTTAAATGAAATATTAAACCTTCCGGGATCTCCACTTCTATTCCTTATACAAATAATATCATAAAACCTTTGCCGACAAACAAATAAATATAATTCTTAAAACCACTCACTACTCAAATCTTTGGGTATTCCCATGAGCTTATCCTTTTCGCCAGCAATGGCTTTAGACTCAGTGATACATTTATTTAATATATAAACACGAAACACTCATTTACTAAGCGTCAGGTCAAGTTCATCCGTGCACTTGAACGCCTGAAGATGCCGAAAGGCGAAACCCGGGTCGTTAGTGACAAAATCTGTGTGAATGTACATAATTTGAACGACTCAAATTTAACTATGTGAAAAATCTATTTCATATCACTTGACAATGTTCGCCATAAGCGAAACCGGTCCTGTTCCTGATAAATACAAGTGGAAATAAGTGCAAAGGAATATTGCAGTTTTCTTAATTTTCATATAAGTATCTTGAAGAATGTTAAGATACAGTTTAGGCTCATGGTACAAAGGCGCAGAGCATTATCACTGTGCCGTATCGGTCGGCAACATTCTCTTATCTGTCACATATAACTCTTTCTTTTTTGGCAATCTGAATATATATTTATATGTACATAAGAGTAACACAAATCTTGCTTAGATCAGTAAATTTGTATTTTATTGCCCATAAATAAGGACACTAAATAGAGAATTCAAATAATAAATATTACGCTTTATTTCTATTGGTGATAGGTTCATTCCTTCGGGAAATTACGTTTTCCTCGATATTATTAGATCATTTCATCGCGCAAATATATAGCACTCGTAAATCCTAAAATGTTAAACATACACCAAATATGAATTCACAAGAATGCTCAATCTATATACATACTTGAATTTCGGTTTGTTGGTTATTACACGGAGTTTACGGTTCACAAAAATCTTACAATTTAGAAATAATACATTGTAATCGATCATTGTACCATTTTTTTTTCATCATTGTAAAAAATGTAAATTTATAATTTGTCAACCTTGTACAAAGTTAATTAAATAAATAATAATAAATAAATAAATTCATGTGATATTTGCATCACTTCCTACCTTACCGAGCCCTGAATAAATCTAAGCATCGACACATTTAAAAACATTTTTCAATCATTTATATTTTTCGAGTGAAAAATTATATGATATCGAAAAATACTCACCTTTTCAAAATCAGTAGTAATTACCAAGTTGCATAACCTTTCAATTTGCTTTTTAATCACATATTATCATAAAGAACTCCAGATTTTTTTATACGACTACTTTACTAATTAATTGAACTTCATTTAATTTAATTAATTGACAATGTTTCCAATCCCAGGATCCCAGAATCCCGGGATTGAACATTAAACAAAAAAAGAGTATAAATTGCGATTCGGATTGAGAAATTTCTGTTCGGCGATCTTGGAATCCTGGGATTGTTCAAGCAATTTGTTGTTGATTTCAAAAACCCAGGAATTTTCGGATTTCCCAAAATAATAAAAATCGCAACCATCTTTTTTTTTTAGTCTTCGGTCAACTTTCTCAATCCAAAAATCCCGGGATTAGTACTGTCACAATCCCGGAAGGCCATAGTATAAGCTTGAGACCATCCATGAACAAGAATGCCTGGAAATGCTAAAAGGCAAAACTCAGGTCGTAATTGATAAATCGTATGTACAAAATTTGGACGGTTCAGATTTGATAAAAATAATGATAATTTGAGAAATACTTCATCAGAAGTTCATCTGATTCGAATAAGAAAGTTGTAATTTGAATATTGTCTCTCAATATGTTTCTATTTATTATAACAAAATGTATTAAGAAAATTTGTAAGAAGTGTTTTATTTATTATATATAAAGAAGAAATATTTTATTCCGTCGGTTCCGAGATTGGGCATGAGTAAAGCGTCGAGTACCATTAAATAGATTTAATATTTACTTCAAAAATAACGACTTCATAAACATACTTTTTTCGCATTGCAAAACACGCCTTTGAAAGTACTTTTTATTGAGATATCGCTCTATTTTTCCGTAAATTATTTTCCTCTAGTTTCAATGTTATTTTTTAAATAAAAAAATATCTGCTTAAAGTACCGCTCGACATTCGAGAAATGTGAATTTTATTTCAGATAACCTTTGAGTATTTCTTTTTAGAAACATCTCTTATCATTAGTCAGACATGAGAAATTGTATTTTCATATACATACATGTGATATTATGTTATATTAATGTTCATGTTACGTATTACAAAAAGACTTCTTACTGAATTTAATATAATGCTTCATAGAGTAGAAGCTAAATCGGCTTATATGATGCATAATTTTATATCATAAAATAATAAAACACTCTTTTATACTTATTCCACAAGTGTCTATTACGATCAGTTTCAGTTTTGTTAATCAAAATCATTTTCAACTCGTAAAAGAATTCAAAACATAAAATACTCATTTTATGTTTTGGGAACGGACATTGGTTAAAAATTACAAATTCACATTATTTTATCAATGCTCAGCAGTTATTTATACTTACGTGAAAAACACAATTGGAAACAATTTATTCCACACCAATAATTTAGTTTTTCCGACTGAAAAATATATACAAGATATCGGTCGGTAGGCTTAACACAATGTAGTTTTTAAAAAATGATATTTTTCTTCTTCAAATTTTATTTTAGTTGTTTTGTTTACACAAATTTACAACGCACAACAAAGAAAAATATAATACTTCATATAATAATTATGTTTGAATGAAAAAAAAAATGTATGGATATGTAGTTATTTGGGTTTTCTAGAAACGATAATTTACCATTTAAAGATAAAGTGTATTTGAAAATATTAAATATTACAGAAATACAATATGTACTTTGAATGAAAATCTGTAAATTTATTTAAAAATCAATGACGGAAAGTTGGACGAAAACTTTTAAGCATTTTTACTTGTTTTCGGCTCTGTTTATTATAAATTAAATAACATTAATCTAGTACAACGAAAACAATATCCTATTTCCTGAAAATTAAACCAATTAGTAAGCAGTATTTAAATGCACTTTATAATAATACGCTCACACATTCTGGGCATCACTTTGAATTACACTTTCCACTGACTGTCATAATTTTCTCTTGATTTTGTATACTGTAAACAAAGCTCTCGTCTTTCTAGCGCTTTGCCAGTTTCACGGAAAGCTCATCATAATTCAGCAGACGAGCTAATTCATCTGCATTTGTTAACATTTCAAGTTGGCTTTGCCACGAGATTGTTAACTGGCTACAGAACTGGTCTTTTGTAACATAATTTTACAATAAATAATTCATTAAATACCGACACTGTAAAAAAAAAGTTATACTATAAATATATATATTTTTTAAATATTTAATTTAGTTTATTTCAAACAAATATCGTAAACTGTAAAATCTCGATATAACGGAGCAAATATCTTAATACAAATAAACCACTTATTCAAATAATTTGTATTTTTGGAAAAAAAACGAATGTTTATTTCTATTTGTTAACAGAAAACTTGTTTATGTTTGTAAGTTTACGTATCTATTTCACCATTACTTAAAATCACATAATATTTTCGATTTATTTATTAAAACCTCAATAGACTTGTATACTGATATGTACTTTCATAATTACGAAAACGGATTCTAAAAATTATCTAATCGCTCTCGATACGCCCGTTCATAGGATAGGATGGGTGGGAGGGGTGAATTCGAGATATCACATACATTCATGCCTTCGAACAGAAGTTCAAAAATCGATTGAAATTCTTGAACATTCGACGGTTTCAATGTATTTCTATGTATGGCAATTTTCAGTCCTAGATTTGCATCTAGAATGATTCAAAATATGTATGTTTGTTTTTTACATTACCCTCATTCCTTTATACATATATTGAATTCCCGCATCGGTTAAAATAGAGGCGAGGCGTTCGGCAAGCTAACACGTATTTCAAATGTTATGAAATATTTTGTAATGCTCTGAAAGTCATTTGGCACAACGGGAATGATTATTTTGGCTTTATCTGCCCACATAAAATGCAGTTCATATATATAATCTATATTTTATTAGTTAGTTCAAGCCAATACTTATTATTTTAATTTAAAAAGCAAAAATTGCATAAAACATAAAAGATCGAACGAACTGTCATATCTTTTTATTGATATATGAAGAATGAGCTACTTACGACATGGGTGATAACATTTTTTTTTAAATTCTTCTATGCCGATTTGTTGTGGTGAGAAAAATATTATAAAATAATATACTTACTTATACATACTAAGATCATATGAAATAACATTTTTTTAATGATAATAATATTTGTAAGAAACATTTTTACAAATTTTGATGTTAATAAATTACAATTTTAAAAAAAAATAACATTCTAATCAAAATTACTAAATAATGAAACATAATAATATGTTCCGCGGCTAGTGAAGTTCATATGGATTCCTAATGAAGTTTTTCTATGATAACTTATTGGTACTGTTCAGCCTCTCGTTTTCGGAAATAGGCATATAAGAATAGAGCAAGGACATATCTATTTGTTATCTAATCGTTCTCCATACGCCCCATTAGGAATATAGAATTGGCATCAACAGAGCTTTACAAATCGATTGAAATAACAATATATGAAACTGCCCATGTTGATCCATTGAATCGTAGTTACGCCTTTGCCTCTCTTAAACCCAGAATTATAGTCAAGAATAAATTTTATATTAACCATTCCCTTACTATGCAAAAAAAAGCACAAGCTCCTGAGCTGTGTATCTGTTACACATCAGGCAAACAGGAGTAAATCATGACAATTATATGTAGTACTGCTGTAGTAGTGTTATATAATTGTCATGACTCACTCCCGTTTGCCTGAGGTGGAACGAATACACACCCCAGGAGCTTGTGCTTTTTTGCATAGTAACGGAAGAGTTAAAACCGTAAGCTTTAATCATTAATATTTCCAGATTTATAAGTGATCGAAATAATTGAACTCTTTCAATACCGTCTGGAATTACAATTAAAAATAAATACAATGAAGCCATGCGGCTTGAATGTGTTAATTTGATTTCCTCGCCAATCGAGCTGTCGACCAACTGCATGTTGGACGGTGCATTATGCAGCTATGCGAGTGCAACTGAGGTATTGCATTTCTCTTGAGTGCAGCGTGGTCCAGGCACAAAACCGACGCGTTACTAATATATAAATCATGAAAGCGAACAGTGGATTGTTGACGAAACGTTAGTCATTTCAGTATAAATAGAACATAGAAACAGGAAGCTGGGAAATATAGGGTAAGAGTCACAGTCTACAGAAACACCTATAATTAAAACAAATTGTTTACAAACAAAAAATCGTTTAATTGATGGAATCTAGCTTAATAGTATTTTCAAATCATCTCAGTTGAGTTAAGCATTCATTATGTATGTATTGTCATAAAGTTTATTTGTAAAAAATGAGCAGGGAGCCAGTGGCAGGACCTTCTATTTTTTTAAAAATATAAAATCGCTTCATTTTTGAAAAAAATATTAAACTTCAACAAAATCAAATATATCGATAATTAATAACATTTTTTTTTATTTGTTTTTAAATTCTCAATTTGACAGATAATATTTCGAAATTGAATTAGGTATGAATGTCCAATAAAGCTGGAAAAAAACTTATTGTAATTAATTATTGATATATTTGATGTTGCTAATGTTGATTAATTGTTTGTAAACAAAAACATTGGCGTATTATATGTACAAAAACAAGCTTAATTTGATACCACATAATCCCTTGAGAGGTGAAGTAAGCTAACTAGTAAAATCTTTTTCTTAGACTTCTAAGTACAATCACGTCTCTACTTGGTGTTTTGGTGGATTGCTTATTTTTACTTTACGGAGATAACACTATTGCAATGTGTATTAACTGAGGATACTTAACTTTTATGATAATTTCTAAAATACCACACCTCTAGA
Source organism: Himalopsyche anomala (assembly GCA_031772345.1). NCBI lineage: Eukaryota > Metazoa > Arthropoda > Insecta > Trichoptera > Rhyacophilidae > Himalopsyche > Himalopsyche anomala. The sequence continues at coordinate 20,193,294 of CM062835.1, forward strand.
GGGCCGATATGTCCACTACATTATTGTTAATGTGATTTTAGTTATTAATTTCAGACACTTAAATGTTTTGTTTTAAACCTTATATTCATTTTAAATATATTCCACTTTTTACCTCTCGAAATACTTGACTTATCATCAAACTGTGCGTACAAACTAGGGATTCTGTGTCGAGACGTCCCGGGACTTGTCGAGTTTTTGGTTGTCTTAAGTCCCGGGACTTTTTTGGAAAATGTCCCGGGAATTGTGACCGTGATATATAATATACATTTTAATGCTGAAAAAACAATTCTTGTTGTTAAGAAACCTTCAAAAGGACTGATGTGTATTAAATGAAAGCGGGTATAAGAGGGGAGCCCCAATAAAAACGGACACGACATGGTCTGGCCGTGACACTTACCCGGGGTTTTAACAAAATTAAGTATGCATATATAAAAGGGATCTGAAAAAAAACAGATATTTGGGATTTACAATTTCGTAGAAATTTCAAATACCATGTGTTTATATATTATAATATAACTGTAGCAAAAGCAAATTACAAAATATTAAAATTAAATATTCATACCTGATGTTGTTTTATGTACAAATGTTTTTTCACTGTTTCACAAAGATACCAATGTCTCAATAGAACAATAAAAGGTCTAAAAACTGTATTGTGAAGTTACGGTCATAAATTTACTCCTGACGGCGGAATTATTAAACGTTGTATTAAAAAAACACGATTTTTACTAGATAGTGCGTACTTTCAAAAGGCGCTGAGTGTATGTAATACATAAATACATACATGCAAATATTTAATTTTAATAAAATTATAATTTTATTGAAGGGGAAATAAAAGTCTCGAGTTACAGGACTTTGAAAACCCCGAGAATTCAGAATCCCTAGTGCAAACGAATAAAAAAAGCTTTAGCGAATATATTTATTTATATTTTTAGGTTGTTACATATAGTTGGCAACACATCAGAGATACTCGTAATGGTTGTAATTTTTTTTCAAAGCTTAACGCGATATGATATAACGTCACTCATATCTCAGGCCGTGTTACACGGACATATAAAGTGAAGCTGGTTATCCAAGCGTAGGCACTTTCAGCTAAGTTGAACTGCAAATATTACTCAGTTCCGTTGCATATATCACATTACGTTGGAGGTGGCGGTGGCAAACATTTTTTCAAATAAAATACCATATTTTAAATATCACGTTGTGGTAAAATTACATCAATTAAAATATGTACCATCAAGGCGGGTAAATTTGACCCAGCTCTGAAGGTTTTTATTTATTGATTTGGCATTTACTTGGTAGAACTCCATTTTAATAGGGTAAAAATATAAAAGTATTTCAGTTCTACAGTTTTTATATGTTATACATTGATAGCTATTTCGGCTTTCGCCATCGCCATAGTTCTGACGATGGCGAAAGCCGAAATAGCTATCAACGTATAACATATAAAAATTGTAGAACTGAAATACTTTGATATTTTTAGCCTACTGAAGGTTTTTTGTGTTTTTATAAATTACCGTTACTATTATGTGAGGTATTATTTAAAAAAAGATTCAGTGTTTTAAGATTCAGTTCACAAAACGTTTTTATAAATATTTCGATGTATAAATACAGATTAAACAGCACGAGCCAAAGTTTGCACCTCATATCGGGTAACTTTGACCCATGTCAAAAATATTGATATGATATCAAGAATTATAAAATCTTTGCAACGATTTCATGTATTTTGTACATAATCGTAGGCTAAAAAAAAAGAACGCATTTTTTAGAGTAGAAATACAAATTAAAAATATTGCCAGCCCATGTTTTTAAATTGACACCCAACTGACAGCTGACAAAATTCCACATTATAGCAAATAAGATTATATTTAGAATTTTTATTCTAATTCATAATTAATTTTTAACCTAATAAAAATATACAGGTGGCAATGGTTTGACCATAAAATTACAACGGCATAATTTGAAACCTTTTTTTCTTGTAATGTTAGACCGATGGCCAAAGTTACCCGTATTGACTGGACCAATAACTCGATCAAAAATAAATTCATGAACTTTTCCGATTTTAAATAAATCTCACTTTAGTACCGAAACGTCGAAAATAGGATTGACGAGACACAGGATACAAAGTGAACCCAGACAAATTTGCATTACATTTATTGAGGTATCGTTTAAGATTACAATATATATCAGCTAGTTTTTATTGGTATTTAGAGAATGGTTGATATAAAAAGAATTTTGCAATGTAAATGTACCCTATAGGAACTTGAAGGTAAAAACGGGGTGAAGTGAGATATTTGTCTTCGTCTAACTAACTAACGTCTAATAACTCCTGGGCCTGTTTCGTTCATGAGCATTTTCAACTGCTGAGAAAATACATGAATACGGTACTATACTGAACAAAGTAAACTTATTCAGGAAACAGGGTTTTAATAAAAAAAAATTGAAAAGAATTTACAGGTAAAGATACAAAATATCAATAAGTTGCAAATAATTGACTGAAACGAAAATGTTTATTACCTATTAAAAATAAATGATACTAATATGCAAGCAATCATATAAAAAAACATTAAGTAAGTGTGGCCAATAAAACAATAAATTCGAATGAATTTATAGTTGTGGGAATTGTGGGAATTGTGTACAACAATTTATAATATTACAATTAAATTGAAAGAAATAAATGCTCCCGTTTAAAACATGAAAGTTGTATACTTTTTTTTAATTTCAACAGCCATGAGGATTCCAAAAATTAATTTAACAACACTATGAGTGCATGCGTGATTATACTTCTTTCACATTTACTGTGACTGGATAAATGAACAATGCATACATTGACTACCTCATTGTGCATACTATAACTCAAAGCGCTTGTCGCCCGCTTTGGTCTAGTTGGTAAGAGCTTGCTATACCGATCAGGTGGGTCCGAGTTCGATTCCCGGTAAGGTCAATGTCAAATTGGATTTTTTTCAATTTTAATTTGAGATCTAAGGCATGGGTGTTTGTGAAGTCAATTCTCCTTGAGTTAATCTCATGTGACTTACAAAAATTCTCATCGAGTATATCTCGTATGATCTTTCAACTTCAAAATATTTGACGCATTGGCGTAAGGTGTAATGTCAAATATTTTTTTACAAATTAAAAAAAAAAAACTTATATAATAAATATTAATTGTGTATTCTTAATATTTTAAGTCCGTACTTTAATTGGCATGTAATATTCAGTTATGTTCCGAAATTGAACACAGATACAACTTGAAAACTCATAATTCACTTTTCGCAGTGAAACATTGTCTCATTACTTTTTGAAGCATTCCGAAGCACTCCTTTGGGTGCCGTTTACCCCGCGTTAAGAACCACTGACGTAGAGCGAAGCTATTCCAGTGACGTGTCAGTTTAATTTGTTGTACAATGTTGGAAGTCACCCTGCCGTATGAGAGCCTCCTTACACACACAGTTTTGTTACCTTAACTCTGGCACACATTACTGCACATTACGTATTTATGCTAACATAATTGCTATGAATAACGCTTATAATATCGCCGGTTTTTGCACCTGGACGATAAATGGAGCCATAAATTTAAATATTCACTTACGTCCATGTCGGAATTCACATTTATTTCTGAATACGGCTCTGCTATTTTAGTATGGTACATCCGATTCAATGTAAAAAGATCTTACTATCAAGTAAAAAAGATTTTTTATTTTTTAATTAACACTGTATTAGAGGTCTGCACGGGCCAAAATTTTACAAAACTACCCGGTCCGAGCCCGAAAAACTCACGCCCGACCCGGCCCGGGCCCGAGTCTAATACCGCACTTGTTACCCGAACCCGACCCGAAGCCCGAAACTCCTTATTTTAGCTCGCCGAGGAATTTGAAATCATCGATTTGCTATACTTTTTCCCAGATTATCTCCGAGAGTTCTTTTTTTTTTTTAGCTCACCGAGGAATTTGAAATCTTCAATTCGCTATACTTTTTCCCAGATTATCTCCGAAATTCCAAAGCCCGGCCCGACCCGAGCCCGACTCTCAATTGCGCTTACCCGCCCGAGGGTCGGGTAAGAGCCCGCAGGCCAGGCCCGGGCCCGTGCCGACCTCTACACTGTATAGACGGACAGTCAAAACAGAATGAGTTGTAAATTACTAACTTATTTTTTCTTCGTAGGAAGAGTTTGAAGAAAATGAAGTAAGATAACTTTTGGTATTAAGTTTATTGCTCTTTTTCATCTTTTTTTCAAATTCGTACTGTGTGGGTGATAGATGAATATATTACTGAAATCTGTTACAATGATTACGAATCGATGTAGTGAATTATTGTACGACAAAGTTCTAAAGATAAGGAACAAAACACTTATCGTTCATAAATTTGAATCGTTCAAACTACGTACATTCTCACAGATTTTGTCACTAACGACCCGGGTTTCGCCTTTCGGCATCTTCAGGCGTTCAAGTGCACGAGGTGAAATATTAAACTAACCGGGATCTCCACTTCTATACCCTATATATAAATATAATCATAAAACCTTTGCCGACAAACAAATAAATATAATTCTTGAAACTACTTACTACTCAAATCTGTGGGCATTCCCATGAGCTTATCCTTTTCGCCAGCAATGACTCCAAACTCAATGGTACACTTATTTTTTATATAAACACGAAACACTCATTTACTAAGCGTCAGTTCAAGTTCTGGCCATATATTTCTTTCGACTTATACGTGGCCAAAATGAGAATTCCACCATTCTTGAGAATGTGAATCTGAATGTTACTGATTATTTTTTGAGAAATCGTGGACATGAATTGTTTGTTCTCCCAAGGTGTAGAACCAGCCTGCCAATGGGGATGCCACTGGGGAGAGCTTTAACGGTGTTCAACAATATTGCTTCGGATGTCGACATATTCCACGTAGACGTGGGTGAGTTCCGACGAATACTATTTTTTATGTATTAAAGTAGAGTTCGTCGGAGCTTACTCAGTTGACTTCTTTGCCATTTTTTTTCCTACTGATTTTAATATTAAATTGTACTATTTTTTTTCTCCATTGTAAAAGTTTTAAATTTATAATTTGTCAACCTTTTGCAATGTTAATTAAATAAATGAATAAATAAATAAATAAACAAATAGTTTGAACGATTCAAATTTAATATTGAAATTCCACCAAGCACCTTCAGTCGAAATCTTAAAAAAAAACTTATCGTTCTATTTCGGAACCGACGATTTATCTCTTGACAATTTTTACGTCAATTCAATTCAATCAGTACATAAATGTCTATAATTTAATTCAGTTTAAAATATCAAAATAGCAAATAACTTTTTTCAATTTGTCTAGTTGTTCTCTTTTATTACTTCGCTTCGTTAAAATATATATTAAATATGTCATTAATATCGTATTGCCAGCGTCAGAAACTTAAAAGCTTTGTTAGTGACGTGAAATATCACCGGAGTCATTCCGGGCGCAGTCAACTAGAATTGGGTCGCGTCGCCAAAAAGCTCTATCGTTCTCTAAAAGCACCCCGTTAAAGCTCATATCGCATTTTTGTCCGTGCAACTAATCAGCGAACTAACGAGGCAGTACGTCTTGAAGCTTTTTATCTGTCTCATATTTATATAATGATAATACCCGCTTCCGGACTTTGACATAAATAAACAATTCTAAGAAAAGGTAATTTTTGTACCGAATATGACATTTTCTTTTTATTACTAAAGCTTTCCTGCTATGTACATAACATGTTATATAACATATCAACAGTCAGTATAAATAAAAAACTTTGTGTTAATTATGTTCAATTTGATGTTAATTATTTTTTTGGTGAACATTCAAGCTATTTTGATAAGCAAATAATACATGGTGTAATTTATTGTAATTTGTGTAATGAAATTTTATTTTATTACTTCACTTTTACGATACCTTTAGACGTGTAAAATATTACAACGCATCTGACTTATTTTTTTCTAAAACACCACTTGGCTCACTTCACTTCTTATGGGGCCATATCGAAGAGAAATGTTGCTGGCCATATATTTCTTTCGGCTTATACGAAGCCAAAATGAGAACTTCACCATTCTTGAGAATGTGAATCTAAATGTTCTTGGTTATTTATTGAGACACTGTGGACATGAATTGTATGTTCTTCCAATGTGTATAACCAGCCTGCCAATGGTGTTGCCACTGTGGAGATCTTTAAAGGTGTTCAACAATATTGCTTCGGATGCCGACATATTCCACTTAAACGTGGGAATGCTATTATTTATGTATTAAAGTATAGTTCGTCGTAGCTTACTCAATTGATTTCCTTGCCATTTTTTTTTTCTACCGCTTTTAATATTAAATTGTATTATGTTTTTTTTTCGTTGTTAGAGTTTTAAATTTATAATTTGTCAATCTTATGCTATCAATAAACAATATAACACTTCAAATATTGAATGACTGAATAAAATATAATTTTCAAAAGCAATATTGATTGTAAGTGTTTTAGTAAATTATATAATAAGTTTTATCCCATCGTAAAGTAACAACATCAAACCGATAAAGATTTTTTCTATTGTAAGCCTTACTACTTTTTTCAATATGTTTAAGAACAGCTCAAAAGTTTCCAACCCTTATCATAAGACGATATAACTCTGTTTAACATTTTATTAATGCGGGTAAACCATTACGCTTCCCAAGTTTTGGACATGAACAGAAAAAGCACACATTCTTAGCGGAAAATTTCTTAACTCGAACAAATCTCCGCAAATGTCGCCACTGTCCGAGATCCATGTCATGCGAAGTTTTTCTTTTTTTGCTTCCTGTTTTTTCAGACGAGAATTAGAGAGAATCTTTCAGCTCGTTAGAGAAAAGGTTTTCCGGCATGAGGAAAACCGCTACAAAAAATAAATAAGTGAAAAATGCCAATGTCTGTCTAGGAAGATAATACTTTTTTCCTTTTCTTCAGTCGGATGATAGTAAATTAAATTACTTTAAAATAAGACATTCAATCACGACACTTACATGTTTCTGCCATTAAACTGCGATATATAAATATTTACATTATTTTTTACAATAAAAATAAATCGTTGGGTAAAAGGAAAATAGATTAAAAAAAATGTCATACTTGGGACATCTCTTAATGAGAAAAAAATAGTTATTTGAGATAAGAATTTACATTTAGAACTACCTTCAAACATATTATATTACAATATTGAAGTGTAGTATTTTTGCTTCCGTCTGGACACAGAGAGTGTGTTAGAGCAGCGTTTCTCAACCGGGAGCCATGTGGCCCCCCAAGTGCCACAGTGAATTCCAAGGGGGCCACGGAGATTTTTTTCAGATTTGGGGAGCCACGAACAAATTTCCCGAAATCTGAAAATTTCTGTAATCACGCAAATTTCCAGGATTCGAAATCCTCGGAAGAGTTAGAAAAAGGTCTCACGCTGGTTTTCTGGGCAAATCTGCAAATTCCTGGGATTTACAATTTGAAATCCTCAGAAGACATAAAAAAAAATCTCACGCTGGTATTCTGGCAAATCCGCAAATTCATAAAATTCAAAGAATACAAAATAATGGTAAGGGGGGCCACAGACAAATAAAGACACTCAAAGGGAGCCACATGCCCAAAAAGGTTGAGAAACACTGTATTAGAGAATATCGATATCAGTTCTTATAACTACTTTGAATACGTGTACATGAAGAGGAAAATCCCATGGGAAATATTTTTTACAGTGTGAAACCAACTTGTTAAGTATATATCATGTACTATTGTTTTGTTACTGTTAGTTTTTAATTTAAATTGAATTCAACGGATTGAAGATATTCATTTAAGACTACACAAGAAAATAATAGTAATTTAAAACTACACAAATATAATTTGTCCAACGTCAAAGTCCAACCTGATATAGTCTCTGTTTTTTTTACGACCGCATTACATATGCCATGAATTAAAAAAAAGCTTAATAGTTAATTAATAACTGCTTGCGAGCTTGGTTTAGCATAATTTTAACCTTTAGAGGAGTATGGACTTACATGTACGTCGGCGCTATTTTTCTGTAAATGAGTATGAAAGTACTTTAAACTCAACATAGGAGTGTCTGTCTGTAAGCATATATATGCTCTAAGTATGAATTACTTATATTCATTGAGAAAAAGTCACAAAATTTTCATGTTAAGAAAAGGCAGTAAATTAAAGTAAGTTCTGTATAGATCTATTCACTCCTATAAAGGTTAAACTTAACCATTTGGTGTCTAACTCGAAACAATTCATCACTACGCGGGGTATTTACAGTTAGGCTTCTGGGAAATAAAAGACGTTGCAACTTTGATTTATTATGTGTTTTTTAATTACGAATGTATTAAACGCTTCATGATAATTAAAATTGCATTTTTGTGCAGTAGTTTCCAACCATGAATCTCGGCGTTGGTAAGTGTCCGAAATGTTAGCGCGCGATGAATCATATCGCTGTGAATTTAAACATTTCGCTGCTAAATTTATGCAAGAGCCTCGCAAACAATGTACGTCTGTAGATGTAAGTTTAACCCCTTCTCGCTTTGCCATCCCTGCTCTTAATGTCTTATTAATGTCTTATTTATGACGTTAACAACTCTACTGGGGAAAATGTAGATGGTGGTGTTGCTGCCGGAACTACAGGGCGTTTCGTGTGCAATTGCTATTTTTGTTTTAATGAATATATTATAATCATATTTTAAAAAACTTTAATGTGAATTCGTGTTTTATCCGTGAATAAACCAATCAGTCTTCTTTTAAAATCTCACAGGTGTGCATAATACCTGTACGAATAGCACTATTTTTTTCATCGATTAATCGATTTATGTTCAAATTCTTGGTTTTTTGTGATGTCTAAAAATTCCTTTCAATTAAAAACATATTTAGAATGATAAGTCAATCCAGGGGTCGGCAAATTTTCATGTGAGAAGAACCAAGATATGCAATACATGTATGGATTTTTAATTAAAGTAAAAAATTGTTCAAGAGTTGATGCCTAGAGAGCCGCGATTTGCCGACCCTTGAGATAACCACTAATTTTATCATGGCTATATCCTTCTTACAACTACTTTTCATGGAAGAACTTCTGTTGACTTCATTAGGAGGTCGTATGCTCCTCATTGTCGTGTCCTAAGGCGCAGCGGTTAGCGTTGTTGGCTTCCGTGCCGGACCTCACGGGTTCGAATCCCAGTACAAATAGCAATATTTTGATCAATTTCTGTTCGAAGGCATGGGTGTTTGTAATGTCCCTCTCACCATTTCCGATCCTTTAACAACTGGGAGTAGCGAGAGCAATTAGTTAATCACTAGTCCTGTCCTAGCCTTGTCCTTTTATACCTCCTACTCTATTTGTAAAAGAGGAGTTGAGCGGCTATGTAACAAACTGTTCTCGTAGAAAAACTTCTGTTAAGATACCTCCATTAGTAGGCCATATGCTCCACATTGGGAGCGGACATAGATTTTTAAAAAATGCTCCTCATTGTGAGTGGACATGGATTAAAATAACCGGTTCTCAAATTTGAATAGATACAGTATTTTTAAGCTTCGTTTATTTTTATTGCTTCCGATGGATCAAGAAAAAAAATGAACGGCATAAAATCTAAATAGTTTTTTTTAAATAACGTTAAACTTTATTTATCAAACCACTTTTGTAATCTCCCTATAACATTTGCGAGAATCGGAAGTCCCATATTCGTTCTCTGCCACCTTCGAGTTAGTATTGCATGTTGTCGGGCCTAAATTTGAATTAAAATTCTTCTTACATATGGGCGGCAAAGCTTTTGATAAATTGTTAGCAAATTATTATAAGGTGCCGCATTAGGCTTGCTTTGTTAAGATTTATTTATTCCTTCTGTTCACGAGAAAGCACTTGTATGAAAAGATTACAATTTATTTGACTGCACCGAAGATTTATGTAACATTAATACACCTTTATTTTTTTATTCTTTTACATTTTCCAATTCCTTTTGCGAAGATTTTGAATTATTGAAACCATTTTATTTATATACAGTCGCATTTATTACGATCACGGAAATAGCGACATCTCGGATGTAATGAGGAAAAATTCGTTTATTATTTAGCTTATGGTTTTCCCCATACATTTATTCATTTTTATAACAAGGTACTTCTCTGGCATACTGAGCAAAAATATCGTCAGAAATTTGAAACAATGAGAGGGAAAACAATGAAACAATCATCTATTTTAAATTTTATAATTAAAGCGAATTGACAGAAAGAGGTAATATGTGTGTAACGGGTGTGTAAATAACTTCTGTATTTTTGTTTGAATTGCGAATTTTTGTGTTATGTGACCCCTCCAGATAGTTCATGTCTTCATGTGATGGGTATGTTGGTATGCTTTTAAAAATACCTTTTCTCTGATATAACGAGTAATGCTTATAACGGGCAAATTCAGTCGGTTCCATCTTCCTAGTAATAACCAAGTTCGACTGTATATAATATATCGACAGTCCGCACAACCTATCTACAAACTCGTTAATATAGGAATACCATACTGTGATTACCACTATAATGGCAACAGGTAGGCTTCCGAAGCCATGAATGGATTTGACTACCCTCTGGTGCATTGTCATGCAGCTCTACACAGGGGTGGTGGTCATCAATGGGTGTTGTCCCTACTTACTGTATGTATCTGTTTTCAATGGTTGCAAGCTGAGTCCTCGAAGCCTCAATCAGATCCGACGATTTACACCTGCACTATAGCAATCTCAGAAGCGGGATTCGACGCTTTCCCACCTAAGCCTTTTAATATTCCTTTAAATAAATTAAACTTTAATGTCGAATTAAAAATCAATATACAAATTGCCATAAAAAATGGATATAATACGTCTCTTATAAACAATCTTTTATCAAAAAACATGCGGAAAAAATGCTATTTATTGAGGTAATAAAGTTTTTAAAATTAAAAAACAGCTCGTTGATAGTGTTAGACCAGCTTTTTATTGTAAAAACTCTTCAAGAAAATTATTACTCAAAAATAAAGAAATACATTACTTAAATAAATCCGGGATTTATAAATAGCAATGCTTTTGTCGCACAAAAGTTTACATCGAAAAAACCGAAAGAACATTAAATACTAGATTGTCGGAGCACATGGCTGTCCTAAAATTGAAAAAAGACACATCAACTTTTGCCAATCATTTAATCTCAGAAAGCCGCGTGTTCAATGACGAACAAGGGATTCAATTGTTGCACCCGAATACCGACCCCCCATAAATTGTTTTTATAAGAAATTTAAGAAATAAACAGAGCACAATTGAAAAACTTACCGATTTTGAATGAGCAGATAAATCTGCCGAATTCCCCACTCTTATACCGTATATATAATCATATTTTTTTCCGGCAAACGAAAATAAATATAATTCTTAAAATTACTCACCATTCAAATTTGTAGGCATTCTCATGGTTTAGTCCTTTTCGCCAGCAATGGCTTTAATCATAGTGATACATGTTTTTCTTATACGTTCATGTACGTCAGTTCGAGTTCATCCGTGCACTTCAACGCCTGAATATTCCGAAAGGCGAAACTCGGTTCGCTAGTGACAAACTTTTGTGAATTTATAAAGTTTGAGCGATTCAAATTTAATATTGAAATTTTACCAAGCACCTTTAGTCGAAATCTTAAATTACAAAATTTAGCTTCGTCGAGCTAAGGGAAGGTGAAATTGTCCGTTACGTACGGACACTACCCAAACTGTTTATTTTCCACCTATGTCATAGTTTTGAATAAGCTGCTAGTATAAGAATGTTGATCAAATAGTTATTCACGTGTCCGAATTGTCTGCCTCCCGCCATCATTCCACAAATGCACCGGGGTGCAAGCAGTCCAGGTTCAGTTTCCGCCGTTATCTTTCTGGCTTCCAGCTATCCCAGTTCGCCTGGTGCAGCAGAATGCATGCGAACCGAATATGTACTCTACAAATGTTTGCGATGGTACTTCAGGATAAGGGGAAAGAGTTGCGAATTGGCACTACGTTTATTTAAAACTAAAATTAGTTTAAGACAATTATGTCAAATAGTATATACATAAGTTTTTTTTTATAATTCTGGATACCAAATAAAAACCTCACTTTAATATAAAATAATGTACTATTTTATAATACGATCAGAACTAGCTTCAATCAGTATAAAAAAAATCAGATTATTAAAAAAATATAGGATGTTTAATGTGTCTTTTAATATTTGGTTGTAACGGAAATCATCAAGGTGATTTTTATCGTAAGCAAATTAAATAATAAAATGCTACATATTTTTCTTGATTGATGCTTATGTGAGAGAACATGATTGTAAAAGGATTATAGACAAGTGGCATGGCCATATAATATATTATAGTATAATATTCGTCGTTATTTATTGCAAAGCGACGATTTATAAATCAATACCTTCTATGTAAAAGTATTGTATCTTCAAAATCGAAACTTTACAGGAGAGTGGTTTATAAGAAATGAATAGCTTTATATACGTCGAGCCTTAAATCGTTCCGCACCAAATTTTGAATGCTCATTATCAATTGTGGTGAGAAAAAGTCAAAAGCTCGACTTACGCCCAACTTTTGTTTCTTTAAATCATTCTCCTGTAAAATTCCGATTTGAAGTTACAATACTTTACGTAGTAGGTGTTGATGTGTTAATTGAATGACTCAATTAACAATACTGAATTGAAATTGTCATTTTAACTTATTTTCACATTTAAAATGTCAACCTATTTTACTAAATAAATGTTTGTTTTTAACAGAACGAACTGTTATTAAGTTTCACAAAAACCCACTTCCTGAATCTAAAATAACATTGTCATTGTTCTCAATTGATACGATTAATATGCCCCAAATAATATTTCAGTTAATACTTCCGTCATTATTCGCTTCATCTACTTGTTCGATTTGTTCTCAAGGTTCTGTACAAAAAAACTTACATCAAATTCGTGTAAATATCACGCTTTATTAACAAAGTTTATCAAGAAAGCATTCACAAGTTTCCAACTTATATTAATCTTAGTTATTACTGAATGATCCTACCTTCGTCAAACGTTTCCGTATATTACTTATGATCATAATCATATACTCCTCGTAAATTATATTCGAAATTCTATCGAATCGAACTTCGAAAATGTTTTGCGCCTGGCTTCGAAACCAAAAATATTTATTAATTGGCCAATTAAGGTCTAACAAAATGAATTCTATTTGATTAAATTAGCATTTACTTCGTTGAACTCTACTGTAATAATGTGAAAAAATACCAAAAAATGTACAAATATTATTTATTACATGGTTGATAGCTTTTTCGACTTATGTCCTTAGCCTATGTTTAAACTTATATAAACATAACTATATATGTATACTGACTTAGAAGTGGTTTGCAAAACATCCTTTTATCCACTCTAAGCTCCTTATTTATATTGCATTATTAATAAATTGACATTAGTTTTTCTGGAAACAATACGTGTGATATTCAAAGCTGATTAGTTTAAATTTAATGATTTTAAATAATAAATTATATCAGCGTCTAGTAATGGTTTTAGCAATTTGGTCTCTCCTTTTCACCAGGCCCTCATGCACTCCATGATTCTACTATATATAGGTGACTACACCGCTGAATACAACTTATCTGTTTGACCAGCCTGCGATTCATTGAACCCTATGTCCGACTTCAGAAGTATCCTACAGAAAGGATAGGTTTTCTATCTACATTCGTTCACACGACTTTTATTGACAGTTTTTTTACGAAACTAAAATAGTGTAATATATTATGAACCATGGTCTAATATTGCTCGACTGTCCCCTACAGAATGCATGCTGTATTCCTGTGCTATTTGAATAGGTGTAGTATCTGCGTTCAGTGCTGGCTGCACTTTATTGTTATGACCTCTCACGGTGGTTCAGCAACCGTAACGCTAGATTACAACACTTTAAATTACTACAGGTGAGAAATGAATCAAATTTAACGACAACAACAAAAGCTCAAAACATCCGCGATGAAAAGTTCAAACACACGAAGCTGCTTTAATCGTGTTTGCTTACTATTATATATTCGTGATAGCTTTCACGTAACAAAGATTGATTGAGCAATACCGAAAGCTTTCCATGACAGTGATTCTAGTTTTATGAATACACAGTACAATCTCTACAAAGCAAACACTAGTAATATGGATTGCTAAATACATAATGTCTACATTTATTACGTTTCACGCTCATGTTGGAAATGCTCGTTATGAGCGAAATATACCGAAAAAACCTTACTGACCTTAATTAAGCAATGTGAAATTAATTCAAAAAAATGTTTTTTCAATGTCATATCTTCATTTGGCAATAATAGGGATGCGTTTAATTAATTGAATTGAAATTTACTTACATAGATTAATTGGTAGATATCATATGATAGAATATATGAGAAGTTGTATTGTGTATCTCTTCTAAGCCAGTATACATAGCTTAAGTTAATGTTAGCTGTGTATAAAATAATATTTATAGAACTAAAATACTTTTATATTTTTTTATCTTATTAAAGGATGTAGTTATTTGAAGTTGAATAAATTTACGCTTAGAAAAGGGAGCGTAACAAGAGCGGTTAGCTAACTTGTATTCCTGTCCAAGTCCTATCATTTTATCCCTGCTATAGTTGAAAATAATAAGTTTAGCAAATGAGTAACAAGCAGTTGTTGATGAAAATTTTCTGTTGAACTAAACTCTATTGTGACTGTATTTTCCACAATGGAAGCAGACTTTGGTTAAAAAAGATTTACGTCACTTACCGCATTTTTAGTAACGAAATCAGTTTTCAAATGTAAAGCATATGGATTCATAATAGAACATAACTGAACAGAAGTTGTTATATGAAAACTACTGGTAGCAAAATCGTATAAAACACTTATTTAAAAAAAAAGGTTAGTAGAAAAAAGTGTGTGAACACGGTAAATGAGCTATACTTTCTACCATCATTTATTATTTATATATTAATAGTCGATAATGTCCGTATGATTGTAAAAATGTCCTCGATTTCCCCTCCCCACCCTCACCACCCCAAGCAAACCCTCACCCTCCAAAAATTAAGTAACTTACGAGGTATATTTCTGCTACAAAGAAAAATGGTTGTTAGCAAACTTAAACATTATTCCAAAAATTAAATAATTTACGAAATTTCTGCTACTACGAAAAAAAGTTGTTAGCAAACTTAAACAATATTTCAAAAAATTAAAAAATTTACGACGTCTATTTCTGCTACTACGAAAAATGGTTGTTAGCAAACTTAAACATTATTCCAAAAATTACAATTTAAATACTGCAGGGCAGGGCTGTTTATATATGCCCGAGATATATTTCTTTTACTATCAGAATTTCTGGCTTATTCAATAAATAGGTTTGTAATTTATTTTTCACGCCAGTAAATTTTCTGCCTACTTAAAAATGCAACGAAAATCCCCCCGTTGAGGTCAACGGGCTTACAGCTAGTACATTTTAAATATGTATTTTTTTAGCCCGATCTTTCATTTGGCATAAAATCATAGTGTCAATACCCACAGGCTTGAAATACACGGCCATTTTAAGAACACAATCAACCGTGTAAGTCGACTTATACGTTTATTATATACGTACGTATGATATTATATAATATTTTCATACCCTTTCCGCTTTTCTCTGTTCCATACCACGATATTACCTTACGTGGCACGGGTCATTCCCTGTTATGACGATTTTCCATCACCTTCCCTCGAAGCATATTTCTGTGAAAGCTTGCCTCTAAGCTGTTCGATACGAGGCGAATGCATCCAGTAAACGAGGGAAAGAACTTATTCATATTATAATATTTCTGAAAATACGTCCAATCTTGGGTAAACTTCTCTCTTTCGTATGAAAACAGCTTACGTATATTTGAAACAAACAGTTTATTTGAACAGTCAATAATATACGTATTGGTCATATTATTAAAATATATATTGTAGAGATTCTTTAAATTTGGTCGCATTATGATTTTTAATATATTTTTAACTTGTTAAGAATTTATAATATAAAAAAATATATTTGTTGGTTCGTACTTTATGCGTTGCCACACCGCTCATCCGATAGCAATAAAAATTTGACAAACTTTTTACTTGCACTTCCGGGAAGGTTAAAGGCATAAAAAAATTTACTTACAGTAGGTCTTATAAAAAATATAAGTTTGTGTGTCTGCCGTGCAATTCATTTTGACAACGTACGCTTGCACTTGCGTGAAGGTTAAAGGTATAGAAAAATTAACTTACAGTAAGTGGCGCGTATGTCGTACCATAGACAATCGGCAGCAAGCGTCAAACAGACAGTATAATAAAACATCCACTTCAATAAACACAAACATTTTCTTTCTTGAGTGGCATTGCAACGTTTGCCGGGAACCGGCTAATTACATATAAAACAATTGTACCAATAAAGTTAATCGCGATCAAAATACAGTCGACCTCCCTATAGCTTGGGGACTTGGGACTAGGGCCTCCAATCCCGGGTCGTTTGAGATATTCATATAATCATCATTACCTGCCAATGCATTTAATATCTATATAACTATATCATATATTTGCTAACATCTGGTAACTTAAAATAATTGTACAAACATATCATCACAATTATATATTATAATAATACGGTTTCATTTTATTCTGTCGACAAAATTAATTGCATCGTAAGTGGTTTAAAAAAATGATAAAAACTAATTAATCTGCTAACTCAGAAATGCGACTAACAAACAGTGAACTTAAAACATTCGGATTGAAAGCAATGGGCCAACCTCTTCTCTGCATTGCAGGTCTTCTGATTAGGTATACTTTCCGAAGAAAGAATAACCAGGATTCGAAGCGGGAGACCGCGTCACCGCGCGTGGAAACCTGCCGCAACTGCATAAACCAACGGTGCTGACTCTTCCTCGTCAGGTAAGCAGCATCAGAAATGATTGGGAAAGCTTCGTCAGGTGTGGGGTGCTTTTGGGTACTAACAACCAGCGCTTAATGCAGTTAAACTATATTAGATTTAAAAAAAAAAACGTGTATTAATAGTGGTTCGTGCATATCCAAAATTGAGTAGCCCATTTCCAAAATTAACATTATCCATTTTCATAAATTTGAAAACACTTACAAAAAAACGTGTTGAGAACTCTCTTCATTAAAAAAATAACTATATTTTAGTGAATCAAATTGAAATCAATAATATATTCTTTTATTTGATTCAAGAAAATATAGCTTATATTTCAATATAACAGTTCCCTGAACGTTCTTTTGTTGGCATGTTTAAAAAAATTAAAATGGACAAAGTGACTTTTGGAAATGGGTGACTCATATGTTTTCTACATCACTTTTAGGGTGTTCACTGTCAATACTTGGTGGAAAGGCATTATATTAGTAAAAACACAATATTCCTTTGTACTTCATTCCACTTTATTTAATATGTCAGGACCAGTTTCGCTCATTACGAGCATCGTCAACTGATAAGAAATAAAATTTAACCATGATATTTATACAAAAATGAACAGTTATAAAAAACAATTGGCATTGAAAAGAAATTACCAATTACATTAAAAGTGATTCTAAAATAACACAAAATTAAAATGTTTAACACCATTCTAAATTTATTAATCTGAGATGACCTTTTAGTTATATATTAGATGTGTTAAACATTTTAATTTTGTGTTATTTTAGAATCACTTTTAATGTAATTGGTAATTTCTTTTCAATGCCAATTGTTGTTTATAACTGTTCATTTTTGTATAAATATCATAGTTAAATTATATTTCTTATCAGTTGACGATGCTCGTAATGAGCGAAACCGGTCCTGACATATTAAATAAAGTGGAATGAAGTACAAAAGAATATTAATAGTGTTTTTACTAAAATGTTTTCTACATATTTAAATGCATAATAAAACAATATTATTTTATACTGTATGTACGTACAGTCAGGGTTTTTTAAAATGTTAAAAATGTATTTTTATAATGTTTTAATATATGAATATTGTAGTCGTGAAGCTATTATACGTAGTCTTATTTCCTAATTTTTAAAATAAATATTTTTAAAATAAATAATTCACATATTATTAAATGATGAATACAATTTATTTTCCTAAGAATTTGATAAATAAGTGATATTAATTTAGTTTTTTTTGTTAGATGAAATACTTGTGCAGTTATTTCATGAAGTATGTTAATACTTCTATATATCACATATTCTCCATGAAAAATTGTCATTTACCGTTTTTTTTATCGCTGTATATAATATATAGAAAATTGGCAGTAAGAGAGACACAACACTATTACGTGAAGTGATTTAAGGTTTTTTTTTACCAATATTTGTGAAATAAAAATCGCGAATGTGTTACCGTATATGTAGTACACGCAGTGGCGGCCGGTCAATGTGGCATTGGATCAATGCACCTCTTGTATATGGAGGGGCGGTTATATTTCATGAAATAATATTCAAACATAACATTTATACCATTCACTCATTTTAAATTCGTCATGTATTTATTGTCTAAAATAAAATGTTCAAAAATATTTATTATACTCAAACAACAACACGTAGCGGGAGCTATTAGTCAACCACTAGTCCTTTCATAGCCCTACTATATTAGGATACTAATATTTCTGTTTTTTTGTATTTATTATTATTATTATTTTACCATGTCCGCTCCCAATGTGTAGCATATGGACTCCTAATGGAGTTTATCTCAACAGAAGTGTTTCTACGAGAACTGCTTGTTACTCAGTTGCTCAACCTCTCCTTTTCCAAAGAGAGTAGGAATAGAAGGAATGAGCTAGGACAGGACTAGTGGTTAGCTAATCGCTCTCAATACGCCCCGTTCATATGATAGGATGGGTGGAAGGGGGGAATTCAAGACATCACATACATCCATGCCTTTGAACAGAAATTCATAAATCGATTGAAAAAACAATTTATAAAACTGCCCGTACTGGGATTCGAACCCCTGATCTCCGTAGCGGTAGCCAACGACATCGATCACTCGACCACACAGGCGGCTATTATTATTTATATTAAATTAAGCACTGAATGCAATGAAGTTATTAAATAAACAATGTTGTCTTTTCCGTTTAAGAGTAATAAATTTCTTAGAAAAATTCTTTTGGATTATTTTCTTTATTACATTCAGAAAATATTTTCATCCACCTTCAAGAGAAATGAACCGGCAATCTTATTCTCTGTTTCCCTAAATCGCATTTCAATAGGCAAATAAAAAAATAGGGAATGGAAAAACGTCGGCAGTAAACACCCGAGACGGAAAATATACGACACACTTAACGCGTTGCCAGAGTGTTTTAAGTCATAAGTTTTCATCATAGCTTCTTCCAGTATACAAAAACATGCATCGAAAGATTTCACCGTTCACAGAAACTCCCTGGGTTTCCTTTTCTGTGTGTTAACCGCGTCAGATTATAAATCGGTGGGTTATCAGCTTTTTAATACATACATATTATCTTATTTCGTGAAACTATCATAGTAATGATAACATTATTGCAAAACAGAGATAAGTAGTAATAGTGACAAGAGAAATTCGCAACTTAAATGTTTGATATAGGGTCTGTACAATTTTGCGCCTGCAATTTATCGCCAAGAGTGTACCGCCCCTTTAATTGATCGCATTAACAATGTACAGCCTACAAATGATCGCTAGGATATTTTTTTACGATATTTGTCATTTTTTTTGTTTTAAATTGATTATGCGATGAATAATTGCCGCATTGTTAAAATGCTAGTGATTAATTTCTGTCCGTTAATTGCAGGCGATGAATTTTCTAGACTCATTTAATATGTTCAAAGAAGAAGTAGCAAATCATATACCAGAATTAATTATTCTGATTATTATTCTTGATGCTGAAATAGTTATCAAATATATCTTATTTTTATTTTAGAAATAAATTCTTCGTTCTTTTAACCCGTTAACAGCTAGAAAAAAATAAAGTTTTTTGTCCTGTAAGCTAGCAATTTTCTAATAACTAATAAAGGAAAACTTAATATTCATTTTTTGAGTCCTTAAGAGATGTCAGACCCTTTTTCAATGATGCAAACTCTAAAAAATATTTATTGACGTCGTAATAATGACAACACACTGGTGGGTAGCGTGTGTGATTAGTAGGTATGCGACACACCGGTGGGTCGTTAGCTTTAGAGTGGTTCATCATACTTAATCGTGTTTTTGGTTAATTATTTGTTTTTGGAAATGCTTAATTACTGTTTGTATCAGTTTTCCTTAGAGTGAATGAAGCTCGGAGCACAGGAGCACAGTGATTCACTGCTCCTGATGTTGTTTTTATTTCTATTCAATGTTCGTCCTAAAAACCAATGAAATATGTATTATTTCACAATTAAAAATATGTATTTGAATTATTTTAAATACGGTAACACTACCAAACGATAAATAAACCAACTATAAATGACCTCTGCTTTTTATATTAAAAGAAAAACGTCTTGAATTCGTATTAATGTTTTTAATAAAATCTTTTCAACAATTTTGTTCAAATATTATCACAAATAACATTAAATTTTATTGCAAGTATTATAACTAGAACGGTGGGCTGTTTTTCAAGCACTGAAAGTGAGCGAAGCAGTTTTCTTTATCCGTCGCTCGTACGTTTGGTTGTTTGCCGAGCGCTATATGTTTCAGTAACATATTCGTTGTTTTCGTAAAATATTTTGAATACACGAAAACAGTGTTGTTGGATAATAATGGGATTGTTTCGGATTTATTTCCGCTGAGGGATGGTAAAAAGGTTTTGTCATGATTTTTTCCACATTAATAACATAATACTATTTATGAAATTTGTGTGTATGATTTTTTGCTAGGTAGATTTTAGTTTTAATCTCGCAAACGGAGTTTGTGTATTTTTTGTAGTATGCCACTGCCTGATGTAGAATGTGGTCTCATTTTTAATTCAAGTTAAAGAATCATTGTAACTAGGGATTACAAAAAATATATAAATAATGCAAAAAAAACGGCCGATCAAAATCGCAATATAGGACAAGTACTTTCGATGGTTTCGGCGGTAACTTTGTGGAAGTTCATTTTAATATAAAATTTAAAATAACTTTGATTATTCCACGTATTTTGCGGCTAACTATGACACGTGTTTCGTCTCTTTTAGAGGCATCCTCAGACTTACTATCGCAAAATTTGCTTAAGTAATGAAGCAAGATTGATTCTAACATTTAAATTATGAAATTACAAAATGGAGTTTGGGATTCGCAGTTCCCGTAGAAACACTTCTGTTGAGATAAACTCCATTAGGAGTCCATATGCTCCACATTGGAAGCGGATATGGTTAAAAAAAAAAGACACGTTTTAAAGGGTAATTAAATATTTTTGATTGTTCGCGCCTCCCTTCCCAATAGTTCACGCCTCCCAGGTTGGAAATCGCTGATTTAATTTAAGAATTTTCTCACCACCAGGTTTTAATAACTTACAATATTAAAATAATACCCTTCCAAAATTTATTCACGTGATTTTAACATAAAAAATGTTTTGCGGCTATCTCACAAGAAAAGAAAAAAAATGCTGCGAAGTGAGGTAACTTATTTTAAATTTTATCATAAATCATTTTAATATTAATGACCATCGTTTCATCATTTTGCAAAAAAAACGTGCTTTTAAAGAGCATCTTTTTTTTGTTTAACTTTTTGAATATTTTAAAACAAAACTCCATATTAATCTGAAAGAGAAGACTCTATTAAGTTGCGAGTGCAAAAGCCTTTGGAAAATAAATTAAGATTGTTCATTTGCATTTCCCTAGACCGTTTTACTAAGCTATCGCTTTTTCATATAACAGGCAAGAAGAACGATCATTAATATCAAAAACGTACATGAAGCGTCATGAACGGCTTATAAAACACACTTATAAATTCAACGCCGCTTAAATAGCAAACTTATATATACATAGACTGACGTAAACATATAAAGTTTTGATTAATTATTATTTTTATAACAATTACAATACGAAATTAATTACCATTACAAAAATAAAAGAAAAAAATATTTATTGTAAAGCAGTAATTTCTTAATAAAAACGCAATATTCCTTTGTACTTCATTCCACTTTATTTAATATGGCAGGACCGGTTTCGCTCATTGCGAGCATTGTCAACTGATGCAAACATTAAGTTCTCGCAATGAGCGAAACCGGTCCTGACATATTAAATAAAGTGGAATGAAGTACAAAGGAATATTATGTTTTTATTAATACAATGCCTTTCTTTAAGGCTTTCGTCCTTTTTGGTCTCGCAGTCATACGCTTGATTCAACCGTTTTAAATTTCGATTAATTGAAGGATTTGTACCGATTTGTGGATAAGGTCATCCAATCCAAAGAGTTTTGGATCCACTATCTAAAACAGTCAAAAATCAAATTTAAAATCTAAATTCTCCCCGATTTACTACCATATATTTTAATAATAAAACAATTTATTTTAGTTTGTTAATAAACATACAAATTTATGTATTATCCTTACATGTAAATAAATGAATTGTGGTCTTATTCTCTCCCATATTTTGTATCAGTCGTAAACATGAACAAGAAGCTTTTTTCACAACTTTATACCAAATTTAGTGGCAATCAGTTATTTTTAACTTGATGGCTGCCACAGACGAGATGTCTAGTAAAATTTTTCGTGTTCAACACGCCAGTTACGGGTTAACTCTACAATAACTAATTAAATTAATTATTGCAAATTATAGTCGGCGTGCTAGTAATGTTCCCTCTAATTATCCGAAGGTTATGTGCGCAAAATACATTGGCTGTGCAACTTTGAAAGGAATTTAAAAAAAATTGCGCCACATATTTGTGCTACTACTTAACGAAATGGCTATTTTTTTATAATGACAATGATTAACAAAATTATATAATAACAATTAATTTATTCTGGGGTTGGTAAATCTGGTGTTACTTTCGTGCGCTCAGTTCTAATGGATGTGCGCGCGTGGTCGGCGAGTTTTGTGCACGCGCACAGCTTAGTGGGATCACGGCGTGCTAAGTAATTATGTACTTTTTCTACGGCAGCTAAAAAGTTAAGAGCGGGAAAAAATGATTTTTTATATGAGATCTTGGGTATGAGTGTTTGTGATACGTTTTCTATTTGAATTTATCTCGAGGAACTGAGATTTAATAATACAAAATCTGTCGCTTTGGTCGTAATGCTGTTAGCACACTGGTGTGAAACCGGAACGGAAGAAGACCGGAACGTCACACAACCTTATGGTAGTACATTCCGCTTTCGTTCCGTTTCCGCGTCTGTGTGCTAGCGGCGTTATAGCTGTAATGCTATTTTTTCATTAAAATTAGAAACATTAAATTTTGGTAAATGATCAATTTCCTAATCCTGGAATTGGATGCCCTAGTATGGATGATATTTTGTAAGTTTCATCCCTTTCCTGCCACCCATATTCAATCAAATAAGATGTAAATAACAGCTATTGTTTTTCTTACCCGATCCTTATTTTATACTTTTTCTAAAGAAAGTGGTTGAGCAACTACATAGCTTACAAACTTTTTACAAACAAAAATACTGGGACGTGAATCGTAGATACGTCACAGAATCCAACGATGCTGATCACTTGGACCCATAAATAAGACCAGCCTAAACCCTGGTTGCCTCTTTTATCAACTGTATGAACATGAGATGAGGAACGGTAAGAATTTAACTTTTCCGGTTCTAAGCTCAAGAAATGCGACCCCAATACACACATTTTCTTAAATATCTATTTTAATATGGGTGATACAATATTTATAATTAAGCTATTCTTATATCATAGTTTTTTGGACCTTTTGTAGTTTATATATATATACGCGATAACGCGATAATGCGATAACGAGATAAGCGCCCGCTTATCAGCGATCGTTCGTAAGATAACTGGGCTGAACGCGTCAGTTGCAAATTCATATTTGTACTGGAATGACGTCTTTTTTACGCGCAACTTAAAATATGATTATTTATTAAAAAAAACACGGATTTGTATTTTAAAAAATGTATGAGGAATGATGCAAAGAGATATTTTAAAGCCTTAAGACTATTTTTTTTTTTGAAATTAATAAGAATAGGGCCAATAATGAGGAAACCACTAGGGTCCCTAATCGACCCCCATCGGCAGAGAAGTATTTTTCTAGTCTCCGAGCCGCGAGAGTTAATGATGGGCTTAAAATCGAACTGGTAGTTCGGAATACTCACAACGTTTGAATTATACAAGTAACAGACACCTATTCATACGTTAGTTAAAAATCATTTTTTAAATGTTTACATTCTGGTGTTGGACTTGGACCCATGAATATTTATTTACTTATTTTTTATATAAAATATTTGATTCCGCCGGTATCAGATTCCTCATAGATAATATCTCCACGTTATCTGGGTCAAGTAATACACCCCTGTGATAAAGATGTCGCAAAATTATGAAGTAGCTTATATAATGGACTAAAATAATTAAGTGGGTCCTATCTTTTTGGCGCAAACGGTCGTAGAAAAAATTGTTCGTCATAAAGATACAAAGCGCGTCGCGATACAGTAATTAAAATATGCAAATTCTTCTCATTCCTGACGTCCCGTGTAGCAGTGGCCTAATGAATCCGGCCATAAATCAGAAAATGGAACGCAAACCCATTGTTTAGTATCTCTTTTGGGCAGGTGCGTATCAAGGTTATTTTTTTTTATTATTAAATTATTTTCACTTTCAATAGGTAGTAAATAAAATGGGCCTATTAGAGGTGGTATTTTAGAAAAAAAAAATAGATGGGTTATAATATTTTACACGTCTTAAAGCATTGTAAAAGTGAAGTAACCTCAGTTAATACACATTGCAATAGTGTTATATCCGTAAAATAAAAATATGCAATCCACCAAAACAGACGTGATTGTACTTGTAGTCAAAGAAAAAAGTTGTACTATTTTACATGTTGGTTCACTTCACCTCTAGAGGGCCCATATGTAAACTTCCCTCAGAACCATTTAAATTAGGGTTATATAGTCATGTAGTCCAGGTGTTTTGAGTGGATTCGGTGTCGTTAAAAAATGGGTGACTCCAATTTCTTTAAATTAAATTAAACTAAAAAAACGTTTTCATTTAAGTTGATACAATTTTATTTACCACAGTTTGAAAAGATCTTAATAAGTTTAACTTAATTTTTAGTATGTTTTTTTTTGTTTGTCGAGAATTTTATTCGCTTTATACCATTTGCATAATAAAGAAATTAGCTGAGAGGTAATTTTCGACTTCATTTTTACATGTACGTTTTACACACACTTAAAAATTGTAACGCTATGAAAGTGTATGGATAGTGATACCTCCCCTGGGTGGCTGACATTCTTAATACGGCTCTGGTTTTATAGCTGCCATACAACGTGAGATATTGTTCCCCAAAGTATCGTTTAGTTCCTCAAAAGGTCTGGCAGTGATTTCCTACGCAAAATGTAGGTACAGCAGTTTACGAAGGCACTTCGCGATGAAAAATGAAAATGGCGCCCTTCTTTATTAAATTTGTTTTGCGTTGTTGTTGTTTTTATGTTTTTCCGAAAAAAATATGATAAAACATTAATTTTTCGTCTACGTTTTGCAAAACGGAGGCTATTCGCTAAATTTTCTGTCTTAAACGGCGATGAAAATAAGATGTTTTCTTTATTAACTGAATAAATAATTTGCAAATATTTTTTTAGTTCATTTTCTCAGTAAAGCATTTCTTGGGTTATATGCGTACTACGAATTTGCTTTTAGTTAAAACATCTGCTTTTAAGATTATCAAAATAAAATCCTTTTTAAAGTTCACTGCATTCTTTTTATGAAGAGGTAAAAGTTTATTAATTTTATATTCAAACGCTTTTTAAAAAAATGGTTAAAGGTATATAGAATATTTATAAAGAAAATGCTTATGCAATAAAGTGAAAAAATATTAATAAAATTTGGTTCTACAGTTGTTTATTTTTTTAAATATAGTTGGTTGCTATTTTGGCTCCACTATTTATCATTAGAAAATTGATATTTTTTCAATTTAATTTAATTGACTACTTCCATGTAAATGCCAAGTCAATCAATATATTCTGATAACACAAGTTAAACGAATAATGAGTTAGTCATTCGACATAGCCGGTTAAATCTTCATCGTCTCAGTTGCGTTGTCAAATGCTCGAATTGCAGAATAGTTTTTATTGATAGATAAGTTTGTTTTTATCCTTTTCCTCTCAACTCACCCTATGGGACATTCTTCAATTCGTACCACAAGAGAGGTTGGGCGACTGGCTTTAAACAATTTTATTGTAAAACATTCTTGAAATGATCCACTAGTAGATTATTCGTGTCCCTATAGATTCGACCACGGATAAATAATAAATAAAACTACACTTTAAAAAGTTTAACTCTATTGTTTAGCTTCATCGAAGTTAATTTTACTGTACACACTTGGCAAAAATAGTGTAGGTAATGTTGTCAATCACTTCTAAGTATTTAGAACATTAGAATCATCCCTACGATGATTTAATAACGATATAGCTATAATTAATTTTGACAATACCTGTATAACTACCCCTTTTACTAATTTTACGTTATTCGAACTTTCAGATGTATTTATTTTATAATAATAGGGTAAAAATATCAAAGTATTTCAGTTCTACAATTTTTTATATGTTACACGTTGATAGCTATTTCGGCCATCGTCAGAACTAGTTTTGACGATGGCGAAAGCCGAAATAGCTATCAACGTATAACATATAAAAAACTGTAGAACTGAAATACTTTGATATTTTTACCCTATTAAAATGGAGTTCTACCAAGTAAATGCCAAATCAATAAATATATTTTATAATAATTTGGCTACCAAACTGTATTCGACAAATAAATATATATTGTTAAAAATGATTAAAGTATCTTCAAATCCTATTAACGCAAAACACATTTTTTCGTACCGTATGGTACATGTATTAACAATTTTCAATCAAAAAATTATTACAATGCCCAAGAATGAATTTATGTTTTTGGTTTCAAGAACACGAAGCTAATGCTCAAGCATACTTACCACTTGGTATTTACATTTTAATATCATTTGTATGTGTGTTATAGAGTAAGTTAGCATTAAATATTTTCTTCGAAAACCTCTCAACATTCATTCTTCGTAAACGGCGGAAAACCTTCTTACAAGTTTATCCTTTGAGAAAAACGCAGCTTTTATGCTTTCACAGGAGTCAATAATCGGCGTCAAAAGAGCCGGAAGTCGTTTTTTATTTAATTTAAACGGAAAGAAAGAGGCATTACAAAATTTGAGTACGTTACTCTTACATGATCATTCTTTTGTTTATTTTAAAAGATATATTTTAATTGCCACAACAGAGAGTTTATTTATATTGTTTTAGTCTCCAATTTCAATATATAATTATAATGTTCTGATTAAAAAAATAAATAGAATATTTTAATAACAAATATTTTGTCTATCACGTTCTCTGGTCTCTCAATTTTTAGGTTCTGAAGAAATTAGTTATATGGGATGAAAACGTCGTACTCAAAAATTAGATACTCATCCATAAATCAAATGAAACAAAATACATACATGAAAGTGTTTATAGACATTTTAGAATCCTCGACAGTGGTGTATTCTTAGATTTAATCAACCTGATACTTATTATACATATAATGAGCACTTTTATTATCACATTATGATATCAAATTATCTTAGATTCATATCATATCAATAGTCATTTTTGAGGGCTACGAGCTCCTAATTAAAGATAGATAACCACTTTATTTTCGATGACGTTACTACGTGTTTGATCAACTACCACGATCGAAAATCAGTTAGTTTGTGTGCTGATCTAAATATATGTTTATTCTTAAGTTTTTTTATTCATATCCGCTCCCAATGTGTAGCATATGATAGCCTCCTAATGAAGGTATCTCAAATTGATCGAAAAAAAATAGACTCGATCCGGCACGGAAGCCAACAAGCCTAACCCATGCGCCATATACCCGAAAAATAATTTATACATGATCGTTAAAAAATATCATGGTTAGACTTGAAATCTTTGACTTTATAAGAACTTTTCTTCAACGACTTCTACAAACAAAGCTTTCATCTGACAGAAGCTTTTATCAAGACAGAACTTAGCTTCACTTTATGCGGGAGAGTGATACGAAGACTTTATCTATACTCACCTTTGTAATAACATTTCTGAAAGTCGTAACTAAGCCAGTAACGATGAGATAATAAAGACCCTCTATGGTGAATTATCTGTGTAAGGTTACCGATCCATGACCAAACGTAATATCTTGAAAATATTGCAACGCTCATAATCCCAATATGACGTCCTCTTTCATCGATGTGCATTTCTCTTTTTGTCGTGAGCTTTCCAAGATTTTTCATCACAGAAAGGTTTTCATTGGAAGCCACTTGTAATTTCCATAACAATGTGGTGAGTTTTCCAGCGCGCATCCTTATTGATATAACATTCAAATAAGGATGTTTATCGTTCCAATTTAAATAATTTTATTTATATATGATTCACTTCTTTGTGATACTAAACTCGGTCACTTATATTCTAAATCACATATTAAAGTCCCTTTTTATTATTTATTTGATTTGGAGATAGCAGTTGTACCTTTTATATTTTGTTTATTATTAATGTATGTCCATTTGACTGTTTTCTTATTCAATTTAATTAGTTGTTAGTGGGTATTCAACTCGACCAGTTAGTGAATACATTGCCAGTAATTCAATGTTTTGCCTTACCAAGTGGTAGGGAACCTGCGGCTTCTTGGCTACCCTGATGCGGCCTTGTACCAATTTATTTTTAGATTAAATAGAGAAAGATTTTCTAAAATTGCGTTTTGACTAATTTACATTGTGAATTAAAAATATTTAGTTTATGAGAGGAGTGTCAACGTTTTCTTTACTGCGGCCGTATGTTGAATCAGATTAATGAATGTGGTTTTTAGAAATTAAAAGGTTCCCCACCCATGGCTTAACCCATCCAAGAAGGTCACAAAAATACTTGCTTACAATATTTATTGATCGTTTTATTAAAAAGTAAATTACTATAATATTTATGTGTCACTTTTAGGGTGTTCACTGTCAATAATACTTGGAGGAAAGGCATTATTATATTTTTAAAAAAAAAACACAATATTTTTTTTTACTTAATTTCAACTTTTATTTATCAATATCAGGACCGGTTTCGCTCATGGCGAGCATTATCAACTGATCTTGATAAATAAAAATGAAAATTAAGTACGAATGAATATTGAGTTTTTTCTTATTATTTATTTAGTAATTTTATGTATTTAGTTACTGACCAAATAGTTACTTTTCTTCGGTGCATTTCCATTTTTTTTATATATTTTTAAGCAGCAATAAATAAATGAATTCTATTATTGTTGTTTTACTATAGAAACACCTTTTTAAGTAAACAAATAGTTATATTTCAATATGAATAGCAAAAAAATCTTTAAAAACAATATATGTACGCCATAATTATTGTCGTTAGTAACATAATATACCAGTAAATAGGCCGGATGGTTGTTCAATTTTTATTTTTTTCTCCAAGAGATCCACCTTCCACATTTATAATGGTTTAGCTAAATATATTACTAAATAGTCCAGGCAATAGTTTAATTCTCCCAGCTAAATTTACAATATTTATTCTAAAGTTTCTTCTTAAGCATAAACTACTTTGTCACATCTAGTCACAAAACAACTGATAACTTAATTATTTCACATTTTTTGTAACAAATTGTGACACGCGATTCGTCTCAAAAGCATCTTCAGACAAAACATAATAAAGTTGTTTACGAATAAACTAAAACTCGATTCCAATATAGTTTGACTGAAGTTCTTTTCAAAGAGACAAAACATGTGTTTTAATATGTTACACAACCTTTGGAATAATTAAGTTATTAATTTTATACTTTTACTTAAAGTGAACTTCCGGAAAATTACCACTAAAACCATCGAAAATAAATAAAAACAGCTGAACTAGTAATGATATCAAATGTAATATTGTATCGAATTAAATAATATACGTATAAAATTTATTATTCGTTTAACGATGGAATACAAAAAGTTTTATTTTTATTGTACTGTTTGTAAATTTCTGTTAACTTCAATAAACTATTGGTGAATCCTTTTCACATTTTCAAACTTTCCCAAACTTACAATATACTACTGGTCATATTATAGTTTCCAAACGTTGTTTTTTTCTACTGCACCACTTAAGTGCCATATACGAGATTATAAGTAAAGATTTTCGATATATACAAGACACTGTAACAAATTATAAATAACTATTCATTATGTCGTTGGTCTGATTTATAGCTTCACGAAACAGAATTGGTATATTCAAAGAATTGAATTACTAAATTATTTAGGGATCGTGGTTTACAATTTGACAAACGTTTGATGGACTGACAACCTAACTCTCGGTTCATCCTGCCATTCGCCTTGCATGGCTTTATAAATTATTTCCAGGACCGAAAAGTATTCTCATAAATATCTCCATCGGGTTGAAACGTCACAGCTCTTCGGAAACTTTTCCACCAGAACTCCACCAGCCCCCTCAAATAATGGCGACAGGCACCAACTATTTCCGTAAGATATTCTTTTCTGCCTTTGCTCGAAGCATGTTAGATGGATTCATCAAGCTGAGCTTCAACCCGATCAAATTATCCTCTAGACCCGCGGTTTCCAACCTTTATGTTACTGCGCCACCCTTAGATGAAAAAAATATTTTCGCGCCTCCCCATTCTTTATTTCATATTATAATAAAGACACGTTTTAAAGGGTAAATAAATATTTTGGACTGTTTGCGCCTCCTTTTGCAATATTCCACGCCTCCCCAGAGAGGCGCGTCTCCTAAGTTGGAAATCGCTGCTCTAGATTCTAGAGTCAAGACCACTGGTTCCTTAACATATTTGACTTACTACTCCATTTTCAGAAAAAAAAAATACGTAAGACCCCACTGAAAATCATCGTGAATATTTCTATATATTATAGTTCCATAGTAATTGACAAATAAAGAACAACTAGAAATTGATAGTTTTGATATATGGCTGATACATCTAAACTGAATCGTAAAAAACGATAATTAATATTTGTCTCGTCTTTTTTGAATCATTTAGTCATTTAGCTCAAAGCAATTCAAATTTATTAAAACGTTAACACAACTATAAAATGATATTTCGAGTTGTATTTATCTTTGTTGAGCTTACAAAATCCGCTATGTTTTTTAAACATTGCTGTAGTCTCGAAACATGCTAAAATACAGTACGAATTACAATGTCTGTCCTCGACAAAATCGACATACTTGTAAATCAATTCTAGAATGTCTTATAATAATAATCTACATATTTATATGCATTCATAACTCAAAACAGTCTGTTTTTGAGTTAACCTCTTCTACCAGTATGCCAACGATATCAAATCCAAACCCGTAACACAGGGGTAATGAGACTGATCTTTTTAACCTTTCCTTAAAATGTTTAAAAACTAATGATAGTATTTTCGAAGATTTAAAATATGATAGTCATTATTATAGCTTTGTAACTTGCATACAATGTTTAACCTAATATTTTATTATGTTACTTATCATGTCGCCAGTTGAGTTTTATATAGTTTTGGTACAAACTCTCGATATTAATAAATGGACGTTTCTATAAGGTAAAAAAATATAATCGTTTACAAATTTCTTCGTTTTTGAATAATGACACGAAACTTGAGTAGTACTTTGTCAATTCGTAATGTTCAACAAGAAATATTTCATCTGCATAATCAGCCTTCGATTCCTTTTATGTATAATATATTTTTCAATAGTGCCATTAAATAGATAATTCCAACATTAATCATGCATTCCTATCCGAAGGCATTTTCAAAGCGGAAGCTCTTCAAAAGCCCGACAATGGAAGCTTGCGAAAACAAAATGAATTATTGCCAATATTCTTTCATAGATGGCTAGGATAAAAATTAATAAATCACCCAGTCTTGAGCATGGATGCATTGATAGAAAATAACCGGCTATGGAGAACATAAAAGATATCGGATCTTAAAACATCTTTCATAATAAAGAATAAAAACGCTATGCGAAGATTAATTCCCAAAGCTCATCTGCATACGTTCATTGTACATCGCTATTTATCAATTTTATTAACACATCCATGTAATATCATGAATTCAATTGACAGCTTTTCATTTTTAAATTTATCTGTATTGAAATATTAAATTATAATTGATGGTTTTATTATTCCACTGGTCGAATCGCACATAGTAACTGAAATATTTGAAACACAAAATTACCAGAATGAAATAGTATTATTATTCACAACGAATTTCCACGAAAAAAAACGCCCGATCAATCAAAAATATCATATTAAATGTGTTACAACACATTTTTACCGGTCGGTCAATAGACTGTTGTTACTGGGTGTCTTTTTTTGGGTTTGCAAAGTTATTTTTGTACACAATTATAGAAACATTTAATTAATTACATTAATGGGAATAATATAATTGAGCTATGTCAGCTTCATTGTAGCGAAAAGCGATACGCTATTTTTCCTTTATTTAATTCATGTTTTGTCGTCTAGCAAAGCGCTTAAATTTATCTATCTTAATAGGTGTTACTTTTTAAAATTAACGACAGTCAATTAGATGGCTGGCAGTCAATTTTTGCTCAGCTTAGTTTGCCATTTAACCATAAAATACTTACGCTAAAACCACGCTTGCAAATTGTGCAAATTTATTTCCGTCCGGTCTCAATGTAGATCATGTAAACGCCTTGTCTCTAGATGTCAATTTTCGTTGTTTTACGAGAACTGGACATTATAAGGTTGCTCAACCTCTTATTTTCGTATACCTATATTAATCGAACGGGCTTCTATGCCTCCCGTTTCAAGATCGGGATTGAAAGAATACTATATATATATAAGCATTTTTATAATTTTGTAATAAGTATTTTTCACTATAAGTTAGGATGTTAGATAAGATGAAAAGATGTATTATATATCTATTGTTAGTCAGTAAGCTTAGTTATATCTAATTTAACGTAAGTTTAAACATTTTTCTGATGTGGACGTAAGCCGAAATATACTATACTATATATAAAATAATATCTGATATACATAAAATATTTAAGTTTAATTTATATATTACTACAACAATATGTAATTGAGTATTAAATAATTTAAAGCAAGAATTTTCAACGTACGTTTATTAATTAATCAATAAAAAATAATAAACCTGACCTTCACTCTCGAAGGAATCCTGACCTCGTCCCTGCTCTTCAGTGATTATTAATACAACATATCGACTGTGGAAAGGAAAAAGGACGTAACCTACAGTTTTATCAAAACAGCTTTTTTCGATAATCACAATCTATACAACTTAATACACATTCTGTCATAAGGATGTAAGCTGCAAATGCCGAATTAGTATATAAATTTAACTTTTAAGATTGAAAAATGTTGGGCCTGTCAATCTTGCAAACAGTAAAATATACTCAAAAAAATGTTATTATTAAACAATTTATTAAATTATTATTAGGTTACGTCAATTAAACACCAGATTACAAGTCTTCGTGCACTTCAAGTTTGTGTATATTACATAATTTGCCTATAGCCCAAAATCATCACAACAAGTTTTTTGCGCCTTCTGTAAAATTTGGTATGTGTGGGTTTCGTACTTTTTCCTTTCCACAGTCGATATATATGTAAATATGATTTGGTAAAACAATAAAAGTACGCTATTTAGTTTATTATATAAGTTATTAAGTACTTGTACGTGCTATTATTACAATCGCCTTCACAAGTTTTTCTATCGTTTATAGAGGATAAAATATAATCTCCATTATCACACAACTATCAACAATATCATCTTTTTACAGTGCACTAAAGTAAAACTAAACTTGGTTTTGTTTCTCTGAGAATTTTTTATTATCTTACCCGTTCACTAGATGTCGCCTTGTCTAGACTTTATACATTAATATAAGTTTTTTACGCTCTTTTTGTTTAACGCGATATCACAAAACTCTATGGCTTTATTAGAATCAAGTGATTTCGGTTTTCAGTTTATGATGTCTTACGTTTATAAAGAAAACAAAAAAAATGTATAAACAAACTAGGCTAGACAAATTTTGCAATCTGGTTGTGATTCCAGGCTGAAATATGTTCAGAAAACTGTATTATCGTCGACTTGGCGAAACACACTGCTAGAGCACAATATAATATAGTATTTTCAATGTTTTTTTTTTAAAGATAATTATTGTTATTTTATTATTATATAATAAATTCATATTTAAGAATACAATTCGGTGATGTTTGAGTATAGCGCGATAGCATCAAAATATTGAATTTACTGGAGGACAATGTAAACAAATACTAATGTATGAGATAAGTAAACAAAATCAAAATCAAAAATATCATGATCACATTTTTGGTTATTTATATTTTTAAGGAATTGTGCAAAACATTTATTATACAATCTGTATGAAACAGCGTTTCAAAAATCAGTTAGCCCATTTCTATAACAATAATTTTCACCTTTTTTTTTTAAATATTTACATTTATGAAAGTATTTTATTTCTTTTTCGTTTTCGAATACAAACAACTCTGAAAAATAATTATTCAATCGCACTAATAATTGAGTCCTCTAGAGGTGAAGTGACCCAATTAGTAAAATGGTAAAACTTTTTTTTTTGATTTTTATTTTTAAGTAAAATCACGTCTTTAATTAGTGTTTTGGTGGATTGCATATTTTTATTTTACGGATATAAATAACATTATTGTAATGTGTATTAATTGAGGTTACTTCAATGTTACGTTACTTATTATAAAATATTACAACACATCGAACATATTTTTTTCTAAAATACGACTTGGCTCACTTCACCTGTAATGGGCCCAAATGTCAAATAGCTTTTCGGTATTCGGAAACTAGCACCTCGTAACTATCACTAGATAGTTATTTTTACTGCGGCTCGCGATGACATACAAAACGAGTATACTGACTTTAAACTTATTATATGAATACAGAAGAGTAATAATTTTGTATATCACTTTTAAGGTGTTCACTTTCAATACTTGGTGGAATGGCATTATAATAAAAATAATAAAAGATTTTTAGTACTTTTTCCACTTTTGCTCCTCACGAGCATTATCAACTGATAAGGAAAATAAATTAAACAGTGCTATTTATACAAGTTAAATTGAAATAAAAAGGTGTTGTTATGTATACTCAATACCATACCATACTATGTTTTGTTCTGTATGACGTTCTATTTTCAAATGTCCTTCGTGCATTAGAATAAAACAATTGAAGTTTGAAACTTCAGGAGAATAAGAAAACAATTGCAACCTGTCACATTCTCACGATTTTCGTATTAATTATAAGATTGATTTATTGATTTATAAAGTGTAATATATTGTTATCTAAATAAAATTGAACCAACACATAAAAGTGTTTTAGTAAAAACAATAAACATAACATAAAAATTGGTGTCAGAAGTGAGGATATGTGCTAAAATAACGTTAAGAAATTTATGGTGACAATAAATTAACGGTGAATAAAATTCTTAAAAAATTAGCACGAATCAAATACACGAACAAAATAAATCTAATATAATAAAAGTACATCGATTAAATCGAACGGAAATTATAATAAATCAAAATATAATAATAATACGAAACTAGAATAAGACTAAATCTCCAATTCTACGAAATCTATCATCGAAAATCTTCTACGTCGATATATCTACAAAATCTACTATTGAATCTTCAACTTCTACATGGTGAAAATAAATTCTGCGAAATCCATCATCGAATATTCAAACTACATCTTCTTGCCGACTTCAACTACATTTTCTTTGCCGACTTCAATTACATCTTCTTTGCTGATTCTACATCCAACTACAAGAAAAATCTGCAAGCTGCCAACAACCTATTTCAACGACTACTAGAACCAAATTCATCTTCAAGTCAACGTTTGTTTAAACTTTATGCAATATATTATTCATCATATTCTGTGAGTAACTTTTGTAACAATTTTTCTTACTCAATCTATACACTTTCACATCAAAATGCCTACACTCACTATCGATACATTGATGAAGTTTGTTTCGACATTTGACGGAGAGAAAAGAAATCTGTATCCTTTTATTAAAGATTGTGATACTGTATACGAACTATGCTCAGAGCAACAAAAAAACATACTTCTAAAATTTATGATTCATTGCGTCGTAGGAAATGCCAAATACACAATTGCCAATTATAATTTTAAAAACTATGCCGAATTCAAATCATTTCTAATAAATACCTACGGTGAAAATAAACACACATCTCAGTTAGAACTAGAATTAAGAAATTGTAAACAAAACTTTAACGAACCAGTAATAAAATTCATTCAAAGAGTTGAAAATTGCACCAATAATTTTATCGGAGCTGTTCGATTTTCGAACAAGGACGATGAAGAATTGAAAGGGAGAATAAAACAAATTGAAGACAGCGCTCTTAATACATTAATTTTAGGTATGACCAGTGAACTATCAACAGTAGTCAGGCTTTCAAAACCAAAAAATCTTATTGAGGCAAAAAATATCGCAATTGAAGAAGAAAAGTTTTATAATGCAGTTAGGGAAATGAACTCTAACCCAAATAAGAGCAATCATAATTATTTCACCAAACAATCAAAGCCACACTCTCTAAATTCAGAACATAATCAATTTGTCGGTAATCTTACATCTCAATACAATACAAAATTTTGTAGATACTGCAAAAAATCAGGACATATCTTAGAAGAATGTCGGAAGAGGCAATTTAATAACAACGTAAAAAATCAATATCAACAAAATTCTTCAAATAACAAATTCCAGACTCTTCGTAATTCTCAAAACTTCCAACCTCCTAATAATTCAGAAAATTATCAACTAACTCCGAATGTGCAAATCATTCAGGCAGAATATTTAAATTCAACAAATAATGATCAATCTCAACAATTCAACAACAACGTAAAAAATCAATATTATCAAAATCCTTCAAATAATAACTCACAAACTAATCAAACTCTCAGTAATTCTCAAAACTTCCAACCTTCTAATAATTCAGAAAATTATCAAATAACTCGGAATGTGAAAATCATTCAGGCAGAATATTTAAATTCAACAAATAACGATCAATCTCAACAACGATTGCAAAATGAATTGCAATTATCTTACTCTAATACTAATGCTGACGCATTGTCTCGAAATCAAATTTTAAATACCATGACCTCTCAAACTTTTTCGTATGACAACTTCCTAGAAAAACAAAATGAAACATTTAACGTTAAATTTTATGAAATAGATGAATCTCTTCTTAATCAAAATCAATCTATAGCACATTGTATTTCTAACGACAAATCGATGTCTAAAGGAATAGCTTTAGAAATAAGTTCAATGATCTCTAATTATGACGAATTATTAAATACATACTCTAAAGTAGGAGAAGTATTAAAATCAACAGAAAATAAGAATAATGTTTACCATTTAATAACGAAACAAAACTTTTGGGAAAAACCGAATTACCTTTCTATCTTTCAAGCATTATGTAACTTAAAAAATATTTTACATAGTGATAAGGAAACAAATATCTCTTTTCCATGCCTTGATAGTGGTTTAGACAACTTAAATTGGGAAAAGATAAAGAAAATTATCCAATATGTTTTTCACAACTCAAACATAAATATAACGATCTGTCATAACAAAATAATTAATCCTCATCACGACGAAATACCACAAATAC
This sequence comes from Himalopsyche anomala, assembly GCA_031772345.1. Classification (NCBI taxonomy): domain Eukaryota; kingdom Metazoa; phylum Arthropoda; class Insecta; order Trichoptera; family Rhyacophilidae; genus Himalopsyche; species Himalopsyche anomala. Next base: position 20,231,031 of record CM062835.1, read on the forward strand.
TTAAAGAGTATCATGACTCTCCTATAAGCGGAAAACCGTTTGAACGTATTGCCTTAGATATAGTAGGTCCATTACCTTTAACTGAAAGTGGAAATAAATATATTTTAACTCTTCAAGACGATCTTACAAAATATTCTCAATGTTACCCTATTCCTAATCATGAAGCAATGACAATTGCATCTCAATTAACTAAAAATTTCATTTGTCAATTTGGCATCCCTGAAAAAATTCTTACCGATCAAGGAAAAGATTTTACTTCAAACATACTTAAAGAAGTAGCCAAACTTTTTAAAATCGAACAAATCCAAACTAGTGCGTATTCTCCTACTAGTAATGGTGCGCTAGAGCGTAGCCATGCTACTCTAGCCGACTATCTAAAACATTACATATCTCCAAGTCAAACCGATTGGGACGAATGGTTACCTTTTGCTATGTTTAGCTATAACACTACTCCACACACTGCTACAAAATTTACACCTTTCGAATTAGTTTACGGAAACTCACCAAAACTACCAACAGCTATAATAATACCCGAATTTAAATATACATATGACTCGTTTTTAGATAATCTTAAGCTCAAATTAACCAAATCACATGAAATAGCTAGAAAGAATCTAGTTGAAAGAAAAGAAGACACACAATTAAGGCATAACAAAAATAAAACCTTACGAAAATTTAAAATCGGTGATAAAATATACTTAACAAATAATGCTACTAAACTAAATAAATCTAAAAAATTATCTCCTAACTTCCAAGGTCCGTACAAAATCATAAAAGTCAACAGTCCTCTTAATATTACTATTAAAGTAAAAAATAAATTAATCAAAGTTCACACTAACAGAGTGAAACTTGCTATTTTAGATCCCTTACAGTAAGTGGATTTAAAACAGATTACGACAATCATTACATTATCTCAAAAATAACATGTTTATTCAACCTTAAAATCACAATATACACTCTTACATACTATATAAAATTGTTATCAACTATGTAACCAAGATTTTATTTGTAAAACCTGAATGTAAAAGTTACTCTAAAATGTAATCCTAATAAGTGAAAATGTACAAACATAAAATTATTATATATTTATTCCAGATGTAAATATCTTAAATGATGATTGTTGTAAGTAACAAATAAATAAATAAAACCCATCTCCTCCATTACAATCACTTACAATACCTTATGTACATCATCTCAATGTTTCTTATAATCATATATTTATTGTATAAACTCATTTAAGTTACCAATAAGTTTATTCTTTAGGGGGGAGATGTTATGTATACTCAATACCATACCATACTATGTTTTGTTCTGTATGACGTTCTATTTTCAAATGTCCTTCGTGCATTAGAACAAAACAATTGAAGTTTGAAACTTCAGTAGAATAAGAAAACAATTG
>CM062835.1:20232529-20541935 GCA_031772345.1 Himalopsyche anomala
TATTTCTATATTTGCAAACATCTGCTTACAGAGGGAAAACGAGTATTTTTTCTAGTTGTACTTTTATGGAGTTATAAAAGAGAGGTATTCGAATATCATGAGGAATAATTATTACTCAAAACAATAAATTGACGACTTATAGTTGTATAGATCAAGACCATCAATAAATTTTTTCAATCTTCATTAGCATTGTAATTGGCAGTGGATTTTCATACAGATCAAATTCCTTTCAAAGTCCGCAAGTTTTTGTCTGCCCGTTGCAATAAACGCTGATTCAAATCGGGGCGCTGGAAAGGTGTTTAGAATTAATCGCGTCTTCGGCAAATATCATTGAATTTTGCTTGCAAAGCTTTTTACTTTTGGGTGACAACTGCCGGTAAAAGATATTTTTGACATCTTGACTTAACAAAAAGAGCGGGTCAACATTTTATCAGATCTCCATTACAAATAGGTTTTTTTCACTCAAACTCTTGAACTAGTTCTCAGAAGTATTATTATACAAAAAAAAGTAAACTACTAAGCAAAATTATTTTATTTTTATTGATTTACAGTTATGTATATATTCCATAAAAAATACGTACGCTTGTGTTAATATAAAAATATTGTAATGTTACTAAAATTGTTTTGATTAATTTATAATTTACTTGGTTGAACTCCATTCAAACCCGGTTAAAATACCAAGGTATTTTCTCAAAAGAATTTTAACATAAAGCTGTAGCTTTGACAGCTTCACGTCATCGTCATTTCTAAAAGAAAATAAGTACATATCGATCGTGTTACATTACTATTCAATTGGATTATTTTTCAGTTAACATTTTTGACAACCCTTGTCACTATTTTAGCGAGCTTTAAAGCTCCCGTTGATTTTTTCGCTTAATTACTGGGAATATTCTCTAAAAGTTCTCTATCAAAGGATTCGAACATGCTAATTTAATAAAGCTCCATAAAAGCGCTAATTACTGCCTCCGTGCATATTTATTAGTTTTATAAAACAGTGTGAAAAAAGTTTTATTTATTATCCCCATTTATGAGAAACCATTTTCGTTATGAATAGTTTTGTACGTTTATTATACAAAGGCTTTATCAGGGCTTAAATTTTTTACGATTATGTACAAATGAAAATTCAATATTGTTTTCTCCATTGACTTCTACTGAATTGTATTGTTAATATTCAATATCTGAGTATTCCTTAGATGTATTGATTATATTGCAGATAAGTAGTAAGAAATATTTTATGGATTTCTACACGAAGGAATGGATGTTTGTGATGTCTAAATACCCCTCCCCCTAACCACCCGACCATATTCATATATTGATAAAGGCAATACACTAGACGAGGCATGCCCAAACATGTAGTCCTATTGAAGACTCCGTGTGGCCGTTTCGAGGTTTTTAAATTTCAATACATCTTGCATTTTGTTATTGGTAAAATACATTTAAAAAATGTATTACTTACTTGAGACAATTTTTTGAAATTTTTGCCTGGGTGTCGCACTCCGTCGCCAGACATTTACTTGTAGTAATGCCAATTTCTAAAGACCCCAAAAAAAGGTAGAACCATAAATTTACAAACCTAGATATTTCTGTGTATTACTAAGTAAGTATTCGGGTTCGAGCCCCAGTACGAGCAGCATTTTTTAATTGTTTAATAAAACTGATGTGCATCTGTGTGAATCAGTGACTAGCGTTGCAAACGTCACTGCTACGTTTGGTCTACGAGCAGGACGGCATTATGGGTCGAATTCGAGTTAAGGAAGTATGTAAGGCTATACAAGTGTCCATTTGGGATCACAGTAGTCCTATTTTCACCGCGACCAAATCACCGTCAGCTATTCGGCTAGAGCACGGTTTCTCAACGGTGGGCCATGTGGCCCCCTAGGGGGCCACAGCGTGTTCCAAGGGGCCACATAGATTTATTTTTGTTTTGTGGAGCCACAACACAGTTCAGGGGGGCCACGGGCAAATTGAGGATTTCAAATTCCTCGGTGAGCTTAAAAAAAAAAAAAAAATGTGTTCTTGGATATATTCTGGGAAAAAATATACCAAATCAGAGATTTCAAGTTTCTCGGTGGGCTAAAAAAAAAAAAAGGTATGGGGGCCACAGAAAATTAAAGACACTCAAAGGGAGCTACGCTACCAAAAATGTTGAGAAACACTGGGATAATAATGTTTAATAGTTTTTTTTATATAATATAATGAAAGGTTGAATAGTTTGTGCTCGCAATTTTTCTCGCAAACAATGCGGAATTTCGTATTTTTTCTACGTGCGAAAACCCATTCTACGCCCCCTCCGCAGACCCGCTAAATAAATTTCGAAATATAGCTTCGGAGGTCATTAACACACTATTTACCGGCGCGTAAATCAATTTTATTTCGAGTCTGTAGGATTTTCCCGAACCCTGCACTCCGCCTTAATAAAACTTTCAACAATGTCAAATTACGTTTGATTAATGTGAAAAGTAGGAATACCAAATAATATATGCCCCCCTTTTGGCCCCCTACATCGCGTCTACTGCCCGCCAGGGAACGTACCTGAAAAGTTTTGGAAAGATGGCGTTAACACATCTCGTTTAGTTTTCAGGGGGCGCCTCAAGAGCTCTGTTTTTAAAATAAAAATAAAGACAGCCGATTTTATATGCATTTTATTCACAATTCACTGTGTAATAATTACAAGACAATTACGTGTACTTTTTCTTATCTTTATCGATTTATTGCGAGATAGATCGTGTGCTGTAGAAAATATATATATATTGTGTGAAGTGATTATTTTTTACACAGTCAAAAACCCGTGCTAAAAAGTGATAGAATTCATAGATAAATTTGCGATTGGTTCTCTGAATTTAAAAACCGTGTTATTTCACAAAAGAACCACACTGTAGTGTAGAAAGTCGTATAAAAAAAGGTAACGATAAATTGCACAAAATATTATTAATGATATGTATTTTAAATAAGAAAAATAAAACAAAAATTTATTATGTACGGGGACTTTTATGAGGGACTGGACATAAATAGCTTCCATTGCTTGAAATTTCTAATACGTCTAATGTTTTTTGAAGTTTTTTGTTTGTTATTGAATTTCTTTACGTTTTGAAATCCGTTATCCACTTCTGGGAATCGTGTTGGAACCAGGGCTGCGGAGTCGGAGTCTTGAGTCATGGACTCGGATGTTTTTGCTGGAAGTGGAGTCATAGTTGAAAAAATCGGAGAAAAAATATTAGATAATTCATTATATTGATTGGTGAAATCTAATAGAATTCGAAGTCAGTTTTTAATTTAAAGCTGGAGTCGGAGTCGTTATTTTTTTTTTTGACTTCACAGCCCTGGTTAAAACAAATAATTCGTATAAAATATAGCACACTGAACTCCTCATTTACACAGTAGATACGTTCCACGCGATACAGTGTAAAAAGTATACAAAAATTAAAAATTTATAGTGGATAGGTTTCTCTGTAAAAAAATCTATTCAGGATATCAAAAAATAAAATTCATTATTGCTTATTATATCTTGTTTTTATTTAAAAAATATTATTTTAAAAAATCGATTCTCACCCCTCTTTGTCCTAGCCCCCTTCCGCATACCTCTCTGCGCATAGTACTGAGTAGTAAGTACATGCGAGGGATGTAAGAAATTCCAAATTACTGTTACCCATTGTTAAATGAATGTTTGTTTTGCACGTGTGATTTCGATATCGTGTAAAAAGAGAGTTCAGTGTATTTTTTCTTTTTAGTGGACTGTGTTATTTCAAAATCATTATATAGTATCTGTTTCGAATTTTAATTAATTTTTAGAATGTTTATTTAGCGCGAATATTTCCATTTTCTATCAATTTTACGAAAACAAGCTTTGTACAGTAATCATTTAAAACTCATTCCGGAATTAATGTAGCATAAACGATTGCTCGATATACGATTTCATATATTAAAAAAAAACAATTCAATCTAAAACAAATCACTCAAATAAATTACTTTGTTTTTTTTTTGTCGGAATGTCGATTACTAAATAAGCAAAATAAATAATATTCTCACGGTTCCAAGAATTTTCCGAAGATAATAAAAACAACATTTCTCCTTTCACCCGTGCAGTAGGGGTAGGTACGTTATTCAATTTTCATCCGGGGATGTTATAAAAATATATAAAAGTTTTATTTCATAGAGAAACCGTAGTTGTTTTAGAAAGAACGGAGTGTAATATATCACAATGGATTTATAGTTCGGCAAGATATACCAGACAATACTTGGAGAGGGGTTTTCGAAATGGTATTATTTTATTTGTTGAAAAAATGGCTTCGGATTATCCGTTCGGATAATAAATATCGCCGTTATTAAATTAATGCAAATTATGATATATCACTTTCTAATTGGATTTATTATGACATTTTCTGCTCACTAAATTATCGTGGATTTTTATATGCATAGATTTATTTTTGCAAAACGTAAAAAACAGTATATTATGTCACCTGAATTCACGTTATCTCAGCGTTTAGTAAATGTCCGGATTTATTTTAACAAATTGGCAATACTCTAAATTACATGATACTTAGTCTTCATCACATAATTTTAAAATTGAATAAAAAAAACGGTGTTAATATTCCATGACGCTATTTTGATTTATTTTTGCGTTCTGCTATACATATTTAAAGGCTTAAATAATATCATACATATTTCAATTAAGTGTTCTGAAAATGCATTAACTACAAAATATACCATCAAATCTCTCATGACGTCATTGAATAAACAATGGGATAAAATTTTAAATAACTTTTACCTTGAAAAACAACAGTATTGAAATGTACAAAACGAGTATTTTTTTTGCTTTGTTAATGTTTAGTCGCCTGTGTGGTCGAGTGGTCATCATCGTAGGCTACCGCTACGGAGGACACGGGTTCAAATCCCAGTACGGGCAGTTTTATAAATTGACTTTTGAATCGATTTATTAATTTCTGTTCAAGGGCATAGATGTATGTGACGTCTTGAATTCCCCCCTCCCACCCATCCTATCCTATGAACGGATCGTATTGAGAGCGATTAGTTAACCACTAGTCCTGTCCTAGCCCTTTCCTTCTATTTCTTCTCTCTTTGGAAAAAGAGAGGATGAGCAACTGAGTAACAAGTAGTTCTCGTAGAAACATTTCTGTTGAGATAAACTCCATTAGGAGCCCATATGCTCCATATTGGGAGCGGACATGGTAAAAAAAAATGTTTATATTAGGTATTTAAACATTGTTTTAAAATATGAGACTTTTTTATACAAACTTTAGCGTTATTTATTAAGATCGGGGCCGTTTTCGATTATTGAAATCATTATCAAGCTGGCGTAAATACAAATCGATTGGGGAATATTTACACAAAATTAAGTTAGACTCAACCTTGTATCGATTTATATTTTCATCAATTAAGTTATGACCAATTGTCTAATAAATAATGTAGAGCAGTGGTTTCAAACCTTTATGTTACTGCGCCTCCCTTTGAAGAAAAAAATATCTTCGCGCCTCCCCATCCTTTATTTCATATAGTAATAAAGACACGTTTTAGATAGAAAATAAATATTTTGGACTCTTCGCGCCTCCTTTTGTAATAGTCCACGCCTCCCAGGTTGGAAATCGCTGGTGTAGAGTTAATACAAACAACAGTTTTGTTTTAATATTATATAATACCTTTCCACCAAAAATTGACAGTGAACGCCCTGGAACGTTTTTAATAACATAAGAAAATAATGTGTATATCATTTTGTATTATGTATGTATCAGTAATTCGAGAACCATGTTTATGGTGGCATTTACATACTTATTTTAAAGGATATTCCTTAAAAAACCTATGTTAAATCACACACATCTTTACGGTTCATATTATGGTTTTTGCTCGAAATGGTCACTGTATAAATATGCTTAAAATCATTTAGATTTTTATTCTACTAGTGAAACTGGTACTGATCTGTTACAAAATTTCTCATATGTATGTTACCACTTAAAATCATTTTTTTTTCGATGTAATATGATAATATTTTCGCGGAATAGATTGAACGGAATAAGTTGGTTTTTCGTTGCCAGGCGTCTCTGCTGTACATCCTGGGGCGCATCCTACCGGAAGTGCCCCACCATAACATATTTACGACGCAAAGACGGAACCCCCAAGGGCAACAGGTTTTCTGCGACAAGGAAAACTTTGCGGCGCTCCTAATGGTTTTGATAATTTAATGATCGCGCCAACTTCTGAAACATCCCTCATTCTTCGCTTGAATTATTGCGATATTACAATAAATTATTTTTTAATGCGTTTTACTTTATTTTATTAAAATATTGCCTCCGCTTCCTAAATTGAAGCATATGCAGTCCTAATATAGAAGTTTAACAGTGGTTATTTTGTCAATCACTGTGGCAGACTGGTGAAGGATTCAAAATTTGGATATTTGTTTTTTATAGATAGATTAATAAAAAGTTTTATTATTCTTTATCTACATCAATGTTGTCAGTGATGATATATCCCTTATTTTAATACCTACTAATTAAAACATGGTGTAATCAAAGCTACTACTTCTCTTCTAAGTGTTTTTTTTTAATTTACTTATTATATTATTAGAGTCGAGAATGGAAATGGCTAATAAAATATAAGCACTCTAAATCAAAACTAATTTTGTGCTGATTTCTGATAATAAGATAAAATTTTACTTAATTTTTTTTATTGCACGCTTTTTAACGAGTGCCAGTTGTCTGTCAATAATTTCATATATTTACAACAACATTAAACAAATTAAGTTAAGGCGGACAGTGTGTCCGATATTATTTTATTAACTTTACAACTATCAACATCATAAAACATATTGTTAATTATATAATGAATATATCATTATGTACTGCATTCGCAAATAACACTCATTATATAAGTATTTGAGAGGTCAAGTGAGCCAACTAGTAAAATGGTAAAACACTTTTCTTGGACTTTTAAGTGCAATCATGTCTTTACTTGGTATTTTGGTGGATTGCATATTTTTATTTAACGAAGATATTAACTGAGGTAACTTCACTTTTGCGATACTTAAAGACGTGTAGAATATTGCAACGCGTCTAACCTTTTTTTTCTAAAATACCACTTGGCTCACTTCATCTCTAATGTGCCCATTTGCCTTTATTTGGCAGCTTTGATTGTATAATTTAATCATCTGTAAATGCATATAACGAATAACACGTTGTTTACATTGTTATAATCTTTTATACATCTATAGTTTAAGAAGCTATCACATATTCAAAATAAAAAAACAATTGAATACGTTTTTCTCGAAAAACAAAAGAATGAAAATAGAATTCTTATTTTTGTTTAATTCCATTACAAAACTTACTACACTATTTTTTTTATCGTGAGAACAAGTTTTACCCTTGTAATATCATTATCATAGATAAAGGGATGGGGTAGTTGAAACTTCATTATTTTTCGTATGTATATGAAAACTTTCACTTAACATTCAACGAAGGACTCTGTTCGTCAATGTCAATTGAAATGTATATAAATCTACAATTAAAACTTTTTACATTGTTTATTCTTATTTGATGACCATAATGAGATGTGATATAATGAAACATCTGTAATAGTGTGTATTGTATAATTTTTAAAATTAAATTATCACGGTCTGGTTTGGTTCTATTTATAAACACGTACAACTGATATTTAAAGTTTATTAATCAAATAAATTTATGTGTCGGAGAATAATTGATAATCTTTAGGAATCAAATCAATACAAGAATCATCATGTTTATAATGATTGTTACACAAAGAAATCGTCAATAAAGTCAGTCAAAGATAAAATTATGTTCATAACCACTAATAAGAAAGAATCTCTAAAACAAAGCTATTTTTCAATGAACTATAAAAGAGTTTAATTGCAGTCAATTACCGAATGTTTAAAATATATCTTTATCAGTACAAACACTTTACGAATTAGTTTTTGAACGAGCAGAAAAGAGAGGGATGACCTACGTGTCCTGTCTTAGCGCTATTCTTATAACTGAAGAAGTTTTCGTATAAAAACTTCTGTTGAATTAAGCTGTATTAAAAGTCTACATGTTACACATAAGGAATGAACATGGCTTCGTCAAGGGTAAAAAAGGTAAAATATATTTTATAAATTTTAATCCATGTGCGCTCCCAATGTGTAGCATGTGGTCTCCTAATGGAGATATCTCAACAGATTTTTTCACGAAAACTGTTTGTTATTTAGTTTCCCAATCTCTTTTTTTAAAAGACTGTAGGGATAGATGAATAAGACAGTACTAGTGGTTAGCTAATCGCTCTTGCTACACCCGTTTTAGAATAGGATTATTGAAAGGAAATTTCAGACATCACATACATACATCCATGCATTCGGGCAGAAATCCATAAATCGATTGAAAAATCATTTTTTTTAAACTTTCCGTACCCTTGACCTCGGTGTTTAAAGACAACGACGTCAGTTGGTATCAGATAATAATATTAAACAAAAAATATATATATTTTGTTACTTTACTAAATTTATTTTTATATGCTCATGGTAAAATCTGCCTTTGCGGATTTTGTCTGTGATAAAAATATCTAAAAATCTAGTACCCTTTAAAATTCAGTTAAGTATATGTTCATATAATATATTATATCGTACATATGTGGAAGGGGTAGGTTTGGGATGGGGTGTTTTGCAGCCTTCGCGTGTGGTATGTCACTCTTCCATGATTTATCACCCTCGCACGATTATGGAAATCTTGACTTAGCAAGTAACAATTATTCATATCTACAGTGGAAAACGCTGACTAGATATTTTTTGAGCTGCGATTAAATGCTGCGACATATTTTCAAAATCAACTATTAATTAAAATGTTTGCAAAAGTCACGATTAATAGACATATTAATTGAAAACTAATTGTCTTTGATAGTATTATAAATTCCTACGGCTGTATAATTATTCTATATTTTCCTATATTTACAATCATTGAACCACTCAATGATGTTTATTTATTGTTTTATATTAGCAATGTTAATTTATTTTCATCAGACATTCATTAAGATAAAAAAATATTTAGTTCCCTAATTAGCTATCAACGCATAACATATAAAAAACTGTAGAACTGAAATACTTTGACATTTTTACCAAAATTTTTACAAGTAAATGCCAAATCAATAAATAAATCCCTAATAATTATTTAATATAATTGATATCATATATTTCAGTAATATATATTTATACCAAATTCAATCAACACATTAAACTAGGCGATATAATTACCTTGACAACTAAAATATATCGTTTTCTTTTCCGGGAGTGTGTCCGATATTATTTTAATAACTTTACAACTATTAACTTGATAAAATAATGTTAATTATATAATGAATATAACATTATGTACTGCTTTCGCAAATAACACTTGACATTTAAGCCATTGATTTTTTTTTGATATCAAATTTATGGAGCTTCAAGTACCAGGACGCGTCAGCGTCAAGGTTCTTCCAGTCTCCTTCATCGATAAAGATTTTGAAAAATTGTTAATTGCATCCCCTTACCGTCGTTCGCAGACGGAAGGGCGCGATCACTACAGAGATAAGAAGTTCACGGGAACTCCATATGCATTATTTTGCAAATCACAATCCATATGCTTCCTCCATACTATATCCATACATGTACACACACATGCGGATACATACACACACACATACAGTATACAAATTGTTTTTAAACAAAGAGAGTCATTTTCGTGATGCTAAGTTCGTTCTAAAATTGACAATTTTATACGACATAAGATCTATGGAGGGTCGTCGAGCAGGACTGCTCTGGGTCTAAAACGATTCTCAGGCAGTGTCTCGTCATAGTTGTGGAGATCAGAGATCGTTGGGTTAGAATGTTTTCCTACCTCGCTGTGAAACTTTTGTGATATTTCACGAACGAACTCGCGGATGGTAGGTATTTTCAAGTCTCTGTGAAGCAGCGAGTTACGCACGTACCACGGGGCGCTACATATCTGTCTCAGTGATTTATTTTGGACAATCTGGAGAGTCTTCATATGTTTACGGTGAGCATACGTCCATATTGGAGCAGCGTACACCATGATTGGTCGAGTAATTGCTGTGTAAAGGAGCAGCTTGCTTTTGAGAGTAAGTTGAGCCATTGATAGGTGAAGTGATCCAACTAGTAAAATGGTAAAACTATTTTATTGGACTTTAAGAACAATCACATATTTACTTGATGTTTGGGTGGATTGCATATTTTCATTTTACGGAGATAACACACTGTGTACAATTAAAATGTGTATTAACTGAAGTTACTTCACTTTTAAGATACTTTTAAAAGTGTAGAATATTACAACGCATATTTTTTTCTTAAATACCACTTGGCTAACTTCACCTCTAATGGGCCTATTAATGTTTGTTAGTCTATAAAATTCCGTTTATCTCAAATATATTTATTTTTTTAGGGTATTCACTGTCACTGCTTGATGGAAAGGCAAAAAAAAACACCTATTCCTTTGTACTTAATATCCACTTTTCATATATCATGACTGGTTTCGCTCATGGCGAGCATTGTCAACTGACTTAGATTTTTTAAACATTTTAATTTGTGTTATTTTAGAGTCAAATTTTGATAATTTCTACTGTAATTTTTAAATTCTTTTCTATGCCAATTTTTCATTACACCTTTTCATTTCAATTTGTTTATGTATAAATAGCACTGTTAAATTGTATTTCATATCAGTTGACAATGCTCGTCATGAGCGAAACAGGAGGAAATTAAGCACAAAGAAATATTGTGTTTTTTATTAACACTTTATAAGCAGGCATTTTTTAGTGGTTAGCGCAAAAATATATTACATTCTTAAAATCAACACAACTTCTAAGCCAAACAATATTTTCGGCTGAAATTTTCAAAGGAATCATATGTGACATTTAATCATTCAAAATAAAATGAAAACATTTTGAATACATCATAATTTCACTACTTTTCTAAGCTGAATATAAAAACCTGTTATTAATTTAGTAGATAGCACTCCACTTGTTATCAATATGAAATATTCAAAATATTCTGTATAAAAAATAACATTAATCCATACCATACAATTATATAAATAATTATAGTATAAAATCTTCATTCCTACAAATTTACAATCACTAAGAGTGTGAAATCTGATGCCCTAAATATTCGAGAAACATGTGTCACCTTTTAAAAAAAATACTATGTGTGAACTAACATTCAGGGCATAATAAATTATGAGGTTTATTGCTTATTGTCAAAAAAGGTCACTTGCCGCGGCAGTTATTTTGAAGTAACCATTAAATTATGAGTCAATATACCGACAAAACTGACAGTACACGATAAACGTATTTTTACGTTTCCCGCCTATAATGTGTTAATATATTTATTATTGACGTACAACATGCCGACGCACAAGTTATTTCCTTTTACATTTACTGTCTATTATTACCGTTTATACTATTCCGATAATTGTGTGAACATAGACAAGAAACAAACAAGTCGTTAATTATGTATCAATATCAACGAGTTGTACAAACGTCTTCCTGGCAAGTCGCAACCCTCAACACACGCCATTTGTAAGCGGAGGGAGTACGGCGGAGAAGTGTCATCAATCATGATGAAGGTGACATGCGCCGACTTGTGACTGCCACGAAGGGGTTCCCTTGAAATTTGTCGCCGGGCCCAATTGAGGCGAACAAAATAATAACTTGCTAGTTTCAATTTAATAAATACACAACCGTAGCGATATTCATTTTAACTGATTAATAGTTCCAGACAAGTTAATACAATAACAACGACGTATTTTCAAAGTTTGACTGGTTGTATGGACTGGTGTGGGGAATTGAGTAAATTTTGACACTTATGAATTATTAACTGGTTATTATTTTATTTTTATCTAGGTTTACTAATCGGTACTATAGAATATTTTAAATGGCTCCGTTGCATTTGATACACGTTATATCAAAAAAATGTTGGCTAAAAATTCTAACCTGCGAAAATGGCGACTATGAAAAAATATATAAAAAAAAGTTTTTTTAACTTTTCCGGTTCTAAGCTCAAGAAATGCGACCCCAATGCCCACATTTTCTTAAATATCTATTTTAATATGGGTGGTACAATGTTTATAATTAAGGTATTCTTATATCATAGTTTTTTGGACCTATTGTAGTTTATATAAATACGCGATGTGATAACGAGATAAGCGCCCGTTTATCAGCGATCGTTTGTAAGATAACTGCGCTGAACGTTTCAGTTGCAAATTTATATTTGTATTGAAATGACGTCTTTTTTACGCGCAACTTAAAATATGATTATTTATTAAAAAACCACGGATTTTTATAAAAAAATGAATGAGGAATGATGCACAGAGATATTTTAAAGCCCTTAGACTATTTTTTTTTTTTTTAATTCATTGGCCTTATTCTTATAAGGCAAACAATGAGGAAACCACTGGGGTCCCTAAACGACCCCCATCGGCAGAGAAGTATTTTTCTAGTCTCCGAGCCGCGAGAGTTAAAAAAATAAAATATTAGATTAAGTCAAATGCCACCTGTATGGTCGAGTGGTCAACATCGTTGGCTTCGGTTACGGAGGTCACGGGTTCGAATCCTAGCACGGACAGTTTTATAAATTGATTGTTCAATCGATTCATGAATGTATGTGATGTCTTGAATTCCCCCTCCCACTCGTCCTATCCTATAAGCGGGGCGTATCGAGAGCGATTAGTTAATCACTAGTCCTGCCTTTGCAATATCCTTATATTCCTAATCTATTTGGAAAAAGAGAGGTTGAGCAACTGACGAACAAGCAGTTCATTGCTTTCAAATATTCATTTAAAAAAAAAGATACCGCGTTGAAAAGTTCGTAGTCATTACATTACAGTTTGCTTGCCTCTGAAAATAATGTAGCAGACCAAAATATGTGTACGAAATCGATTGAATAAACAATTTACTATTATCAAATTCTCGCAACAAACTGACGTCTACGGCATCAATTTCCCGCCAATATTTTTTAAAAAACCGTTCGCAGGAAGGAAGCCTTCCGCGGGTTCAGCATCCGTCGGCCATATCGGCGGAAGAAAAGTGCGGGAAAGTAATGTTAACTCGATTTTATTTAAATCCACTGTCACGCTGTGTGATTCATTTATTAGACTGCCTGTCAGTTGCAACGTATATTAGTCGCGGCTGTCACAATAATAAAAGTGCATTGAAATAAATTGTTTATTATAACAATAATGCGTCAACCAATCTATGACAGTTATATGATTAAAATATTGAGATGATTTTACAATTTATTTACCCCAATAGAGGGATTGTCCTTAAGTGAATTCCTGACAGTACATATGAAATTGCTTATCGATTTACATTTGATTTAAAACCTAAGTTATGATACTCAGATGTATTTTTTTCCTTCTAGGTTTAATTTCGATTGATTCTGCTTAATGGTTGTAACAAATTAGACTCTATGATCTATCGCACGAAATCAGTAAAACACAAGTATTTATTAAATGTTGAACGTTTAGTATATCAACAGAAGTTGTCTAACGAGAACTGGTTAAAATTCAATCTATATTTATTTTTCGTATAGCTTATGAATTCAAGACTAGGGAAGGATAACAAAATGATTGAGGTTAGCTTATCGCTCTCTCGGCTTTTTTTTAAGGATCTGATGGGTGGTAATTAAGGCATATACAGTAAAACTCTCTACAGCAGGGTTTCCCAAACTTATTGTGCAATGGAACACTGCGAATCTGAACATTTTACCTTTTTATGTTGGGTAATTCATAATTGTAAAAATATTATAACAAATATATTTTATTATTTATTCTAGATATTTTACCTTTTATCTATCAGTAGAGATTTACAATCACTCGATTTTGAATATTACTATTATAACTTTTTGCCAGTGTTCCGCGGAACATAGTTTGGGAACCCCTGCTCTACAGTATCCCTCGATAAAGAATATTCATATTGCGTATGCCGCAGTCTCACACAGCGTAGTTCTTTACAAAACGCTAAATTTTCGAAAATATATTATTTACATATTTTCGATGGACGAAGTTCATTTTAATACAAATTTCTTTATATAAACAAAATGACTTCGATCATTCCACACGTATTGTGCCAACAACAGTGATTTGTGTTTATTATTGATTGTATTTTTATTATTGCAATAACAAAAATACAATCAATAGTAATTCTATTATTTGAAACCAGATAACCGAATTGTAAAAAAAACCGACTTTCGAATGTCGCAAAATTAACTAAAACACCGTATTTGGTACCATGTTTTTAAAGCCGACAAGAGTGAACGCTTCAGAGACGAGAGCTTTTTTTCGATGAAAAAAATATTTTTTAAGTCATTAATTTAATATTTTATTATTGAATTCACGGATAACTTTTATTCCTAACACAAATTTAAAAAAAAAAACGCAAAGTCGTTGTATAGAAACCCCGCATGACTATATGGTCATGCTCATCCATTTATTACCGTGTAATATTGTGTACGGACATTCGTAAGGACGAACGTGACCGTATGGGCACGCAAACATTCGGGGTCGAAATATATCTAAATGTAAAATTTTTAAAAACATTTACAATTTGACATCTTTAGATCAACATAATTTCAATACAAATATAGTAGCAAAATAACTGTAAATAATTTGATGTTTTGATAAAAAAATAACTAACAGTTTCAAAAAGTTCATTAAAAAAAACGGATATTAAAAAAATCACATGTGCTTTTGGTGGCCGTTTCTGTCCCCGCGGCTGATGACTAACTGAAGTTTGTACTTTTCTTAATCAAATATGAGTAAAAACAACGATATTCAGGTAGAAATAGGATGAATAGTTGGATCAATAGACAACGTTGTTTACTGTGACCATATGGTCACGCTCGTCCTTGGAGGGTTAAACGAAACTATTTACAGACATCCATATTTTTATATAAATCCATACATTGATTAAGGAATGATACTATGAATGTTACCTTACCGTTAATCCTCCAATCAAGTTTGATGAAAGCCCAAGTGCATTGACTACTCTTCCATTTTAACGAAATATGTATGTTTTTCATAAACCATCTTTCACGATATTAAAGCATATTCATTTTAGTTTGATCAACATTTAAGTTTACAGTAATATTCTCATCTACGGAATTGATACGTTACACTCAACCGGGTTCAACTACATAAACCAAACTAATTACATCAAGATCGCAAATTCACAAACGCTTTGAATGAAGTTGGTTGGCTGCCTCTGTAGGATTAGTCTATAACTCGTTTAAGAGCTTAGCATCTCTGAATTATAAATTTATTTGATGCGCGAATGGAGATAGATCGGTGCTTAAGTCGCTGTAAATGTTTGCATCGCCATTTTATTGCATCGGAATCGGCAAGTAATATGCAGTTTATATAATGCACAGTCGTAAAGAAGCTATCTTTGATCATGTACTGCAGAAAACAGTCTGCCAAATATATGTGCTTTCTATTCTCGTTTTTAATTTAAAAGCGTCAGGTTAAAAGAAAATTTATTTTACTTGATGATTTGAGAATTGTAATGTCTTTACACACAGGTGAATGTGATATTTTTTGATAGTCAATCATTATGACTCTAAGTAATATATTATCAGCTGGTTACTCTTTTGGTGGGTCCGTAGTGCAGTAGTCCAACACCGTTGGCTTCCGTGACGAAAAGAATTTTTTTTTTGAAGATATGGATATTTGTGATGTCCGAAAGTTTCCTTTCAATCATAAAATAACGGGGCGTAACAAGATCGATTTTCATTTATATTTATAAAGCTTACCGATAAGATAAGTTAATGTGTTTGCCAAACTGGTACAATAAATGGGTTATCCCAGATAAAGAATTGAATTTTGTTACTTACCACATTCTGCCAGTACGGTGACGTTAATAAAAGATTGTATTATGTGTTAATGTGTTTGGACATTTTCAGAAATGTAGAAAATAGTGGCTCGTATTTTTACGTAAGAATCTATATACTAATTTCGGTAAGAATCTATAAATTAATAGTCGATGAGGTTTGTACAGCCGTCGGTCTGTCGGTCCCCGATTTCGCCTTTTCGATGACGTCAAGAAAGACGGTCCCCTCCCTTTCTTGACCGTTCATATTTTTATTCTGACTAAAAATTGATTTCAATTCTGACTATTTAATTTGTTCCCGAAGATAATTAAATTGTACTTGTCATTTACCTGGCGCAATGGCGTCAAATACAATGTCATGTAATGTCGTAAAAAAATAATTGAATGCATACTAAAACTTCCTTCAATATTATAATCTGCATGTTTTCTTAATTTAAAAAATTGCGTCATTTAACTGTAATATTAACACATTAAAAATCAAAGGATTTGTCTGCCACTACTTTTAAAATGAATAATGATCTTGGAAAAACAGAAAACTGTTTTATCGTAACAAACGCCATTATTATTACGATACATTTTGATAATCAACCGACGGTTAAAGATTCGAAGCCCCAGCACTTATCCTTCATCATAACTTATCGTTTTAAAGCATTATCTCATAATAAAAATGTAGCGCTATAATATTAAAATGCATTGAGACCAATTATTACTTCCTTAAAGGCGTGAAATCATTTCAAAATTACTGACGTTTGCATTAAATTTTGACATTTCACTTGGCTCTGGGTGACTAACAAAGATAGTTAAGTAAAAGCTTATAAAAAAATAGACCGCAATACTTAACAAGTTGACCACCTGCTCTTTATAATTAAATTTCGATAGAAAAGGTACACTTAAAACAAATTAAATATATGAAGATTCTCAAAAGTTAGACCGTTCCTTTATTTAACGTATTCTAGACAAAGGCAATAATTCAAAAAGAGTATAATAAGATTTTGACAGCGTTGAATAAAATTTTACTGAAATCTTGATACCAAAATTCCTACACTTTTGCTACCGTAAACTATTTGAAAGCTCCCACAGTCTAGTCGAAAGCTCCAAACTTGCTATTGTGTATAAGTCAGAGAGGCTTTTCCAAGTTTTATTACTCGAGCTTCTCGAAGTATGCATTTACTTTTCATAGCTTATTACACACAATGGTAAATGTTTTGAATTTTTGTATCAATCATCCATTGTTAATAATGCCCAATAAAATAACCATCAGTTTATAATGTTCGCCGTGAGCGAAACTGGTACTGATCTTGGTAAATAAAACTGGAAATTAGTACAAACGAATATTATGTATTTCTTAATAGATCGATATTCATCAAAGTAATGTTTTTAATAAAAATCGATAAAAATCTGATAATAAAAACAATTACTAAATATGACTTTAGAACGGGGCTGTGGAGTCGTGAAGAATTAAGACGACTCCGACTCCAACCTTAGCTTAAAACACTACTTTAATTAAGTGGCTCCACTTTTGACACAAGCAATTAGAATACATATTTTGTTTAGAAGGATTCAAAGTTATTAGTTTTTCCCACGACTCCAACTCCGATTCTACAGACCTTGTTTTAAAGGTGTTCACTGTCAATACTTTGTAGAAAAGCATTATATGACTCTTTTTAACAAATTCTGTATTTATTTATTTCGACGAAGGCCGGCTTCGTTCAGTTGAAATTTGAAAAGTTTCAATCAGTTGAAAGTGCTCGTAATGAGAAAGTCGGTCACCACCCGAATAAATAAATGTTGAATTAGCACAAACGGATTTTAAACCGAATGTTTTTTTACATAGAAATGTTTTAGGCTAAAAACATTACAATACATATCGACTGTGTTAAGGAAAAAGGACGTAAACCACACATATAATATTTTACAGGATGCGCAAAAAACGTGTTTTGATTATGCAAATTATTAAATATACACAACCTTACAAAAGTGCACGGAGATTTCTAAACTGGTGTTTAATTGACATAATCTAACATTAATTAAAGAAATAGTCTAGGAAAAACCTTTATTTCAGTTTTTTTTCTCGGTTTTAATTTTTTCCAAGCTCATCTTTTTCAAACTTAAATGCTAAATTTAGATACTAATTCGGCATTTGCAGCTTGCATCCTTTTGATAGAACGTGTATCAAGTTTGATAAATTGTGATTATTGACTGTATGTGTCTTTTTTCTTTTCCACAGTCGATATATACATAATATGTCCACTAATACTGTATACATATTTGCACGAAACGCGTTAAGACAAGTAAATCACTGTGGCATTGAGGGTAGACACAACACGAGTGTATATGTGAAAATACGGAGATTTTGTGGATCAGTACGAAACGTAGGTAGATTTCTTGCGGTCAACGAATTTTAAGTGCGAAGGATAATGCGATTAAGCCGAGAAAGATGAATGCATGGATGGTTGTGGTGGCCCTAATTACAGTGCGAATTAAAATGGCTCTATTTCACAATTGGAAGATAAAATGAGAAATATGAAATGTTTTGCAATATTAACTCTCGCGGCTCGGAGAATAGAAAAATACTTCTTTGCCGATGGGGGTCGTTTAGGAACGCCAGTGTTTTCCTAAATATTTATTAATTATTATATTCTTATGAATTTCAAAAAAAAAAAATAGTTTAATAATGAACTTTAAAATATCTCTCTGCATCAGGCCTCATACATTTTTTTTTATAAAAATCCGTGATTTTTTAATAAATAATCATATTTTAAGTTGCGCGTAAAAACGAGGTCATCCCCAGTACACATTTGAAATTGCAACTGAAGCGTTTAGCCCAGCAATCTAACGAACGATCGCTTATCGCGGGCGCTTATCTCGTTATCGCGTTATCGCATATTTATATAAACTACAAAAGGTCCAAAAAACTATGATATAAGAATACCTTAATTATAAACATTGTATCACCCATATTAAAATAGATATTCAAGAAAATGTGGGTATTTGTGGTCGCATTTCTTGAGCTTAGAACGGGAAAAGTTAAACGATGCAGTAATAATTATTGAATACGTCATTGTTAATTCAATGAACTGGAAATGATTAAAAAAATTGTCTATTTTATTTGCGTTATAATTAATAATCAATCACAAAATGACGTTTCTAAAATTATTTTTGTTTTATTTTTAGACACAATCAATATTTTTTTACTATTTATTTTGTTGAAATTATAAAAATCTTCACCTATCAATTCATATAATTAAAAATTTAATTCTTCTTTTTTTATTTTTTTTAATGTACTATTTCCTTCGATAAAAAACTATATATATTAATGTATTTGTATTCAAAATAAATCATCTGTTTATTTCCAGAAAACGTTAAGTCAAAAAGTTCTTGTTTTGAATGCAGATAGATGGATTTCAACACGTTTTATAGTTTCAAAAAGCAAACTGACTCATATTGCATTATTATTTGTTTCGATATTTAAAGAATTAATACGAACTTAGTACATTTTGTTGGCAGTTATTACTGGCCAAAACCTGTACATAATTAACGCTTTTAAGCTGTACAGATTTCTTATTTCTACAGTACCCAAAGACGATTAGAAGACTAATAGTCTTAGAGTTGTAAAATTGTTGTTTATTTATTTGTCTTATTATCAGCCGCCTTGATACATTTCAGTTCGGTTCGCGATATTTAAAAAAGTCGATTATCTCAAAAGAAGGTTTTTAGACTTAACGTTTTCTGGCAGAATACCGCGAAATAAAAATACTAATATGAATGTCATAAACGTCACATTATATTACTGTATATTAATTTTGTTTTACTTTATTTAATACGTAAAATGTTGCAAGTACTTTATCATTGCACTTTTTTTCCCCCTCTCACGTGTTGCAACGTGTCTGAAGTTAGCGTCTTATGAGTTACGTGACCACCTGGAATGTGTCGACTAATTTAATTTATTTTCTTCTGCAATTGTAGAGCGCCATCTCTGATTCAGAAATATGTTCATCATCAGCGCCATATTGTTCAATATAGTTACATAATACTATATACAAAACTTTAAAAATCTCTCAAGTATTTATAGCATATCAAATATTATTATATTAAACTTTAACAATAACAAATACCTAAAATTTAAATTTAAAGTTAAATTAGCCTATTAGAGGTGAAGTGGGACAAGTGGTATTTTTGAATAAAATAAATTAGATGCGTTGTAATATTCTACACGTCTTAAAGTATCGTAAAAGTGAAGTGATCTCAGTTAATACACATTGCAATAGTGTTATCTCCATAAAATAAAAATATGCAATCCACCAAAACACCAAATAAACACTTGATTGTACCTAAAAGTCCAAGAAAACAGTTGAACCATTTTACTAGTGGGGTCATTTTACCTTTCGAAGGCTCAGTTAGAACAATTAGCTTTTTTTAATTCTCTTTTTGACAGTTACTATTTCAACATTTAATTAGATATAAAATGTCCAATTAAAGCAAAATTCACTATCAATGTATTCGATTTTGTTAACGCCGCTTATTAATTTTTTCAAAAATAAATAGTGCGTTTTGGTTGGATGTGATTTTTTTAAATAGGAGGTTACTGCTTAAGTACGCCACTGACTCCCTGCTATTTGTTTTACCCATAAATTTCGTTAAAATATAGTAATAAAGAATGCTTTAAAAATCATATTATGTTAGATCCTATCAAATAAACGAATGTTTGTAAATAATAAAAAAAAAATGGTTTTAATTATAGGCGTCGCTGTAGACCGTTGCACACCCTTAAATATACATCATATAAATAAAACCATTTTAAATAAATTGCATGTTAACTGCTTATATGTAACTTTTTCATAATTTCCGTTTCAGTGTATTAAAAGTAAACATGATATTCCTTACTAGTCGTAAATCTCGTACAGTTTTGAATTATTATTCTAAGGCAGATCTGCGCTCGTTTCCACCTAGGGGAATCAATTTTCATGAAAACTCCTAGCTGTAGTTTTGCTCTTCTCATTTTCCTGTAGCATCCCACCCACTTCTTCCTGCTAACAACTTTTCCGTTATGTTACTCTCATTTTCTCAACTCATTCAAATGTATTTCTCACAGGAAATCGCGAAATTCTATTTTCCACGTCGCCATGTTGTATTTTTACTCTTCTCGGTAAAGTATGTTTTTTTTGATGTGGCAACTGTCAATTCTTGACAGTCAAATATTAATTTATAAAAACATAACTATTCGTTATATATTTCTACCACATTTTTTACAAAGATTATAACCGGTTTCATTCTAAGAAAGGATAACGAACCGTTGTTCCTGGTCCCATGTTTTACAAAAACATGATATCAGATAAGGCACTATATTAAAAAAAGAAATTACTCTTTTTTACTAATTTAACTTTATCGGGTACCGGTTTCGATTACCACGGGCATTATCAACTGATATAAGTATAAAATACAACTGTTTTTACTTAACCCAATAAAACTTACAAAGTGTAACGTAACTCACAGGTCATATCAAATTTTAGAGGAGGCTCAAAAAACGTATTTTAGTCTTTTTTCTTGGTTTTAATTTTTTACAAGGTCATCTTTTTCAAACTTAAAAGCTTAATCTCGTTACTAATTCGGCATTTGGAGTTTGCATCCTTTTAATAGAACGTGTATCATGTTTGATACATTGTGATTATCGAAAAAAACATGTTTTGAAAAACGTGGGTACTACTTTTCCTTTCCACGTCGATATGTATATTATATCGCTGTTGAAAGTGAAAAAGGACGTAACCCAGTTTTTCAAAACATGTTTTAAAACCAAGAAAAAAGACTGAAATAAAGGTTTTTCCTAGACAATTTCTTTAATTAATATTAGATTATGTCGATTAAACACCAGTTTAGAAGTCTCCGTGCACTTCAAGGTTGTGTATAATTCATAATTTGCATATGTCACAAAATCATCAAAACACGTTTTTAGCGCCTCCTGTAAAATTTGATATGTGTGGGTTTCGTCCTTTTTTCTTTCCACAGTCGATAAATATTGTAGATATCTACACAGCTACAAATATATGTTATAAGGCAGGTGTTTTCTTGTCGTAGTTCTTATTGTTCTATTAAAAAAAAATCTTTTATAGATATTAAATAAAATTGTAGCCTCATATTATTTAGATTCTAGAATCACATCCTCAGATCGATTTAGTAGCAGATGTGACTTTGATTAATAGATTCTTGGGCCGAAGACAAAAACCACCTATTTCTCGGAAACATTGCAAACTTCTTCCACTTGTTAGTTTTGAGAAACTTTAAACTATCGTCATAATATTCTAACGTACCTACACGTACGTATTCTATCCTCCACATATTCCGTCTGCATCCAACTTCAGAGCACGCCAAAGGCGTCCAACTTGAAGAAACTTAATCATAATAATATAACAATACTCAAAGATGGTTTCACTAATAACATTTCTGTTAAAGTTATCTCACTTGTTTTAATTATTGTTATAATTTACCCGCCGTCATGGTTAATACCGACACTACCAGATCGCGGTATTTCGCCCAAAGTATTAGAAAATATTCAAGAACTTTTGTCTACAGAAAATCTTGGAACTTTCGCAGAACAACGCCATAAAAATATTCGTTATATTTAGCGAACAGCTTTTTATTTCGTTGTAGTAAGTATATAGAAGTTTAAATTTCTTGCGAATAACTTTTAACTATACATAATAAACTGACACTTATTATTTCAATTATTATTTCGTAGTCTGGTTGCGGTTTTCGCATTTTTAATTACGTATTTTATTAATTTGAGTTTTGATTTTTTGTGTTTTTATGAAGGTGAGAATAATTGCGATATTTTAACATTATTATATACATCAGTGGAGGCCAAACTTTTTTTGTATCAGCGACTAATTGATAAAATTATCGACTAATTTCGCTTGTAATAATTATACCATGAGAGAAAAATAAAAACTCATTTTATAGGGCCCCGATCAACGCATTGATATATAGGCCTCTTCGAGAAGTGAAGTGAGCCAACTAGTAAATTGGTATAACTTTTTCCTCGGACTTTTAAGTAGAACCACGTCTTTATTTGGTGTTTTGGTGGATTGCATATTTTTATTTTACGGAGATAACACTATTGCAATGTGTATTAAGTGAGGTTACTTCACTTTTACGATAATTTAAGACGTGTAGAATATTACAACGCATCTAAAATATTTTTTAATAAAAAACCACTTGGCTCACTTCACCTCTAATGGGCATGTAATAACTACGTCGGCATCACGCCATAGTATTTTTTTTAAAATAATTTAAGATTGTAATTAAAGATCATTTGTGGAAATTTAATGTTCAATAGAATCCAATTAATTGAACGCCATTAAAATTAATCCATATCCGCCATTAAAAGCTTTTAACTTTATGATAATAAATGTAAATATTATATATATACATATTTACACTTTCTTCTTTATTTCCTTATTACAAATGCTTTCAGAAAATTAGATTCAAAACAAAAATACTTTCTTCAAGAAAAAAATAAATCTTTATTATCATCAATTTACGATGGCTGTAATTTCAGTTGATTTTCGTGATACTTTACTCCATTTTCCAGGACGTGAAAAACTTTCCTCGAAGGAGTATTGGGAATAATTTCGTGCGACAAAAAGAAAGAACAAAAAAGAATTGGAAAAAGTAGGAAGACCATTTCTAAGTCTGAATTTTTTATATTAAATTTTGTATTCTTATTATGTACATGGATTTGAATACAAACTAGTTTGTTCTTATACATATGTTTATGTGGCTTAATTCATTTGACATAAGAGTTATCAAAAATAAAATATGTCCACTTTGCAGAGTATACGAAAAATTTTTTTTCACACTTAAATTTATTGTTTTATATATCCCATCGGACTGTACTATCAATTTCGAATAATTTGCCTTTTTTACTAGTAACACTAGTTTCAATAATAAAATTGTAAATGACGGTTTCAATTAATTGTTTTTATTTAAAAAAAAATATTTAGTTACTGTTATACACGTCACTGATACCCTAGCCGCTTTATACAGTAAATTATTAGTGGAATGGTATACTAAGAAAAACCTCCATAAATCCAGATGTAAAAGATGTTGCCGTAAAAAATCTAAACCTTAACGCTAGCTCTTGATGCATAGAGTTGAAGTTCTCGATCAGAAATTAAATTGTTTGTATCATTCTCTTTTGTACTTGACCCATTTTGTGTAAATAATAAGAAATGACTGGTCACCCGCGTTTCGTGGCACATAATATGACAGGAATAAAAAAATGTTGCCAACCGCCAGTAACTTTTTATCTCTTGGTTTTTAAGTCGATTCGTGTATCGGTAATATTTTATTTATATTTTTTTCCCTCAGATTCGATTCTTTTCGTTCTCGAATAGAAAAAGAACGAGGTAGTTTATATTTTATTCATAATAATATTCCAGTTTATGCCCTCTCGCTGTGCAAAAAAAAGTAATGAATATTCATCTTTGAATTATGTTTAAATATTAATGAAAAATCTGTTTGGATTTTTATATTGCTGCCAGCTAGATGTAAGTAACTTGAAGAAAAAGAAAAAAAACCTTTTTAAGTAACGTTTAAACGTAAGCATAAACACATAATTCAATAATAATTTTTCAATTTAAATATTTTTTCATGTCTACCTACGCATAATAATGTACGAAATAATTTATTTATTATACCGTACCTATTAGATTTATGTATTTTTAATAGTTCTAACACGTATGACACTGCCATCTAAGTTAGTCTCTTGAAAGCATTCAAACGGAAACATTTTCATATTGTTATTACAAAAATATTATTAAAGAGTATCTGGGTACCTAATTATTTATTATTTAAATTTCAATAAATAATATAAAAATATCTTACATGTGTTTATTTACATTTCTACTCCATGCGCCACTGCCATCTAAGTATTGCTTTAGGAAGCATTCCAAATAAAAACTTTTCGTATGATAATAAAAAATACATTTTCTAGCACAAAACTAAAATTTAATTCTAAAACTATTTTGATTTCTTTTCATTATTATTTTGTTTTTAATAAATCATTTAAATACTTACACGGAAATACTTTTTGTTACTGACCTCTAGCAAAGAATATTCAAACTAAAATTCAAATATATCTGGTGTGTATCTTTGCTTAATTCGTAAAGTTGTTTTATTTAACAACGAGATGGCAGTACAAAGAATATGTATTTAGTTCTGTAATTTTCTTCTAGATGTCACTAAAAACATTTTTTCGATTATTTTATTATACATACAATATTCACACAAATATGTACCTATTTTGTTAATGTTTTGATATTTATACCAACATTGATTGCGTAATTTTAATATTAATTAATTTTACCTGTAAATAAATAACGTGTTGGTGTAGGTCGCAAAGATACTATTAGTAGTAGTATGTAAAAAAAAGTCGCATGTTCCCAAACTATTTTAGATTTACAAACAAATAAATGTAATATGGAAAACAGTGTGTCATTAATATATTCATTAAAAGGTGTCACGAATTGTGGAGGAGAATACATATAAGGTTATTCAGCAGTCAATGTTAATGTGTGTCATAATTCATGTATTAGAAATCAATGATTAAAGTTTAAATAAGATATTTAAATATAATAATATTATACATTGGGCATTGTCTGCGAAATCAAGAATCGTGGTTCTGTGCGGTTTCGACTCATTTCGTACGGAATGGTAGGCAACTATTTTTCCATATATGATATTTGCTTACCATTTGTGTGATCCTGAACATTCAACATACAATCGTGTATAAATTGGAATTCGGAATTTGACAACATATTTTGCTCGGTGATTTAGAAGTCCTGGAATTTTTTAAACAATTTCATGTCGATTTCAGAAACCCATGAATTTACAAAATTTCCCAGAATGAAGAGCGTAAGAGCTATTTTTTTACGTTTTCCAGAATTTGCAGATCGAAAAACCTAGGAATTTACGGAATTCCCAAAAAATAGCTATATTTGGAACCTTCTTTTTTAGACCTCGCTCAACTTTCTGTAATTTTCTCAATCCCAAAATATCGGGATTAGTACTGTCACAATTCCTGGATTTCGGGATCACTGAATTGGAGACCATAGTAGCACGTGTGAAGGCAAGATATCCGCTACAATAAGTAAAACAAATTGCCTTTTTCAATAAAACATTTCACGCCCTATTGCACATTGACTAGTTAAATTGTTCTTTTAAAAAAAGGGAAAAGCGGTGCAAGTTGATTAAACCTTTTGTTGTACCGATCGGACACTCCGACTTGGTGGCCAATAAGCCAAATTACCAGATTTCATACGAAAAGCGAGTAGACCTCTGCTGATAGAAGCTTCTTGATTATCTTTAGGGATTGATTTTCTGCACGCTTAAGTGCACGCCACTCAGTTTTTGGCAGTTGCTCCTAAGACAATCCCAATGAATGAAAAAAAAAACTTTGTTAGGGCACTGGATACTGCCCTATATAAAGAATGAAAAAGCAGTGGTGGGTGGAGGAGGGCAAGTATAAAGATTAACCGTAACATATGAAGACGTATGTTATCGATGCCCATAACAACTATCAGGGACGTCCCGTGGGCATAGGCGAGTAGGCGGTTGCCTAGGGGCGGCAATTGATCACAGCAATGCCAAAAAATATATTTTCAGATGTAATTATATTATTACATATGGGTAAAAAATACTTAACTTAAACGCAAAAATCTTCTTTAAAAATGACGTTTACCTTATTAATAAAAACAAAATATTCCTTTGAACTTTATTTCACTTTATTTAAAAGGTCAGGACCGGTTTCGCTCATTGCTAGCATAGTCAACTGATGATTATTATTAATTTAATGCCTTTCCACCAAGTATTGACAGTGAACACACTAATAGTGATTACTTTTACTTACAGCGGTAGTAAAGGCGCTTTTTAAAACTCTGCCTAGGGGCGGCACATAGCCTTGGAACGTCACTGACAACTATAAGGCAACAGATCTTGTTTAACCCGTTAACAGCTAGAAAAAAATAACGTTGTTTGCCCTGTAAGCTAGCAATTTTTAAAAACTAATAAAGAAAAATTTAATATTCATTTTGTGAGTCCTTAAGAGATGTCGGACCCTTTTTCAATGATGCGAACTCTAAAAAATATCTATTGACGTCGTAATAATGACAACGCACTAGTGGGTAGCGTGTGTGGTTAGTAGGTATGCGACACACCGGTGGGTCGTTAGCTTTAAAGTGGTTAACTTAAATATAAGACAATGTTTTATATTATATATGTATTGAAACAAATTGTTGTTGTAATTAAATAACGTATTTAGCCCCATATACAATATAAATCAATTAGAATATAAATTAATTTTCCAAAACCTGTTTGTAGCCCCCTCCGTGGATTAAGATTGTCTACTGACTTTGAAGACAATTAACTATTATTTTTTTTATTGCTTCAGATGGGTGTACGAAAAAATAATTTATTTCGGTTTCTTAATAAGCGGATACCCTACTAGGACCTCCCACTTTTGGCCGGAACCAACTCTCATAATTCTATTCTAGCGAAAGCGTAATTAAATAATTATTTTTCGTAGTTCAAATCTTTTGAAGATGCTTAAAAAATAACAACAACAAAACATCGTCCCCCGCATAAAAAGATGATTTTTTTAATATCCAGTTTTCAAAATAATTCTCACGACGTTTTTTTTACTGCAGCGGTTTGTTTGGTTGCTTACTTTAACAACGTTGCATTGCTTCCATAACAACAATTTTATTACAAAAAATAATTACTATTTTTAGTCAATACAGTTTTGCTAACACTGATAATACTATGATGGCATTAGAAAGCATACTTAAGGTAACAAAATAAATGGTCAATTTTTGGTAAAAATAAAAATATGAACTGTCACAATAAAAACGGTCAGATTTTTACAATTATTTTGGTTAGGTTAGGTTACCTTTATTTTATTTTCATTTAAATTATGACTATTTCATATAAATTCTGACCATTCATTATTTATTCTGCCCTCTGTACACTGCCCGATATAGTATGACCATTTAATATAAATTCTGACCAATGTGTTAAAACTCAGACCGGAAAAATACGATCAATACTTAAACATGTATTTTGCCCTAGTAAACTACCCTACAACTTTCTGATTAATATACTCAAAAAATATTACCCTTCATAATTTGACATTATTGAATTTCATATGAAAGTTTCAGTTTCTCTTCAACGTTCTCGATCTCGAATTCATTTGAACGTTATTGCTATTTGCCTGTTTCGTCACTTAATGATGTTTCATCACTTAGTGATGTTTTACAGTATTTAAAAAAAAAAACGTTTATTCACTTCAGCAATGAATATTTTACAACTTTTGATTTAACTCTTTCAATTATCAATTATTATAGGTTTAAAGTTATTTTCAAAAACAATTTTACAAATGGTAAATTTTATTGATTAAAATCTCAACCCCGGCTACATTTACACGTCATAACCAATGACGCAAAGCCCGTGGTGCAGTGATGAACGTCGTTGGTTTTCATGATTGATCTTACAGATTCAAATCCTAGTACGAACAGCAATATTTATTGTTGATTTCTATTCGAAGGCGTGTATTTTTGTGATGTCTAACAATTCCTTCCTGCCCTCCTAATCCTAAAATTACACAGTGTAACAAGAGCGATTAGATAACCACTAATCCTGTCTTAGCGCTACCTTTTGTATTCATACTCTCTTTAAAAAAAGAGAGATTGAAAAAATTAGTAAAAAGTATTTATGTTGAGATAGATACCTTTATAAGAAGGACAAATTTTCCAAATTTGGAAGTGATAAGTATTTAAAAAAGCAACCCATTTATTTTGATATATTTTTTTTACTGTTTTTCTATTAAAAAAAATCTGCCATGATTTTTTAATTTTACATAGGGTCATTTATCATATTTTCAATCTAAAAAATCACATTAATGTGAAGAAAAAATATGCTTCTAAAAAACACTTTTAACATGCTCGTTCAAGATTTTAAATAAATGCAATGAGAGAAAAATATATGCACGGAACATTGTCAAAGTAACCTAATCGATAGTCGCTAGACAATGTGTAATTTATAAGCTAATTTTAAGGGCTTAAAAAACGCTTGGCTGGAATACTTTATCGACGAAATCGCTCGGAGATATACGTTCTACTTTTTTGTTGATGTTTTAAAATAATACAAAGTGATACCAAGATTTATTATAGCTTTACTAAACAAGTCGATGAGCACTTTTATAGGCCCAAAACTCTCAAATAATAAGTACTATACTTTTCAAAGAGTTTTTTTTATTGATCAATGAATACGTCTCACTTTCTCCTTATTTAAAATACAATCCATGAACGTTCGTCAATTTTAAATTTATTTTATTTTCACAATTTCTGTCATATTTGAATAATGGTAAAAATTCCTTACCAAGTAAAATCCTGATAGATATCTATATTTTTCCGTGCTAAAATATTTCCGCTTGATGATAATTTTTATTAAATTTAATCCAAAAAATTGAAATGTATAGTTTATATTAGACGACATTCGTGGTATTTACGTTAGTCAATGTTGGAAGATACAAATATCTCCGCGTACTATAATCTCATGTAACATTAAAACATGTTGGATCTGTGGCACAGTGGTCAAAGTCGTTGACTTTCGTGCAGGATCTCACGGACTCGAATCATTTTTTTACAATCGATTTCTGTACGAAGGCATGGATGTTTGTGTTGATTCAAACACCCCCCCACCCACCATTCCAGTTTTAAAATAAAGGCGTGTAGCAAAAGTGATAGGCCAACCACTAGTCTTGTCTCAGCCCTATCCTTTATATCGCTACTCTGTTAAAAAGTTTGAGCAAACTGATTAACAAGCATATTTCGTAGAAAAGCTTTTGAGATACCTTCAATAGGAGGTCATATGAGAGCCGATATAGATTTAAAAAAAAACATATAAATGATTGTATCAAAAACAGTCGATCATTTAATAATAATATTGTAAAATGTAGAATGTTGCATTTGAATCGTTAAAGTTTTGTACATTCACACAAGTTTTGTCACTAACGACCTTAGTGGACTAACCGTTTAAGTTCATCCTCGTACTTGTACGCCTGAAGATTTCGAAAGACTAAACCATGGTCGTTAGTGACAAAGTTTTGAATTGAACGATTCAAATTAAATATTGAAATTCCACAAAGCAGCTCCAGTCGAATTCTTAAATTGTAGACGGATGATAGTGGAAAGATTACAAATCGCAATTCAACCAGCAAGCTTTCCTTCTCCTCGTTCAATTACCGGTAAAATTCCTCCGAACCTGTAATGGTAGATTACATTAAATACTAAAGGCATAATTATCAAAACATATTTCCTCACTCGGTATGAAGTTGCTTTTCAAAGACAAGTTTCTCACTTTGTTGCACAAGTGGTATAACAAAGTTATTAATTTGAATTCATTGATGAAATTGGTATGAAATACTTTCACAAAGGCATATATCGAAATCAAAACACTATATTACATTTTACAATGATGAAAGTAATTGTTGACTCATGAAAGAGCTTTACTTGAAAGTTCGTTACGCAATTGTGCTTTTCTGCATCATTCATAAAAAATTGCGGTCGATTTTTAGAATAAACAATTCATGTATTCATAACAGAATTTTTCAACACATGTTTTGGTGTTTAATTTATTAATCTCGTAATTCTATTTCCAATCATATTATATGCATTCAATATAACAAATGTTGCGTTATAATAGAGCAATATATTGTACGATTATCTAGATGTTAACCAAAAAGTGTAGGTTTATCAACCATATATTATGACTTGTTAAATGAATTTTCACCTGCACGTTAAGTTTAGGGATGTCAATACAAAACAAATATATCAGTTCCGGTATTCCGACACATATTAAATACCGGTATTACAAAAATAGATAAAAACAATTATTTATTTATCAATGTCTGCTTCCAATGTGGAGGATATAGCCTCCTAATGGTGGTATCTCAACAGGATTTGTTTCTACGGGAACTGTTTGTTACTCAGTCACACAACCTCATTTTTTTCAAAGTGAGTTGTAGGGAAAGAAAAATAAGGCAAGAACAGGATTAGTGGTTGACTAATCGCTATCGCTACACCCAGTTATTAAAGGATTAGAAGGATGAGAGGAGAGAAAAATAATGTGGATTTACATCACAAACACCCAGTCTTCGATCGCAACTTTGAATTGAATAACTCTCAAATTCACTGTGATCTGACCGGGAATCGAACCCAGACCTGCGTGATCGGTAGAGCAAACTCTAGGCTACAGCAGGCGACATTTTTAATAATTACAGCCGATAAATGTCGCAATAACTGTCGAATACACAATTAAATAAATTGTCATCAAATGATCAACATATTTGAACAGTGAAATTGAATCGCTAGTTCAATAGTAGCGAATTTTTGTGATGACCATCGCGTGACTGAAATGCAATATATAAAAAAATTGCGCCCCTTAAACTTTTAATATTCAATCAAATTTCGGTTTTTTGCTTAATTTTGAACACCGAAATCATGTATAAACATACTTTCGCTACTGGTATACTGACATATTACCGGAATCCCGGTGTCGGTAGTACCGGTGTTGTAATCCCTAATTTTGTTGCAGTAACAATACAAAGGCCATTATTTATCGTCGTTATTAAAATAGACCAAACATTTTTTACTTCGTAAACAAAAATACGTAGGTTGAATTTTTTTATTTTTTAAACAGAAAATTTAGTTTTGAGAACTCGAGTTATTATATCGTGCGTGGCGTAATATTAATGTAATATGTTAACATATGTATAAATAAATTAAATAATTATCTTTAATCAATTTAATTATAATCGAATCAAAGTGCTTAATAATTATTTAAAGAGTTCAAGATAGTGGGAAAAAATATTCAGCGATTGTTAATCGGTGTCCGATATTTATACATTATATTAACAGTTCGCGAGCC
Organism: Himalopsyche anomala; assembly: GCA_031772345.1. Classification (NCBI taxonomy): domain Eukaryota; kingdom Metazoa; phylum Arthropoda; class Insecta; order Trichoptera; family Rhyacophilidae; genus Himalopsyche; species Himalopsyche anomala. Next base: position 20,264,372 of record CM062835.1, read on the forward strand.
GAGTACTACTATCAAAATAAAAAAGATATTATTAAACCTACATTCACACGAGTTTTGTCACTAACGACCCGGGTTTCACCTTTCGGCATCGTCAGGCGATCAAGTTGAAACCACAGGTATCTTGCGACGCGCACATAAAACTACGGCTTATTGGAAATTTAAGCAAAATTTCGACTTCATATATTTAATACAGCATGTAGATAATGCTACGCTTAAGAATGCTTCATTATTAGTTTAGTTTGGCCAAAAGTCGACGCTTAGAACCTTGTAGTTAACTCAGCTCGCGAGTTGTTAACAGATTAAGAATATAGTGTAAGTATTAGTAAAGAGTAGTAATGGCCCAGAAAATACATTTTTATTACTAATGATTTTTCGATATATTTGTCGGTCATAGTTTAAGAGTCAACTTTTAATACAAAATAAAACTTTATAAGTTTGCTATTTCACAGGTTGAGTAACAGATTGTGACACGAGTTTCGCTTCCGTTGAAATTATCTTCAGACAAAATATCGTAAGGCTTATTTACGACAAAACTAATTATTGATTATAATTCTTTACTTACAAATTATGAAAAGGAGATTGGGATTTTTTAATCACCTGATTACTGTACTTGGTAGAGGGAAGAATTGCAGCACAAGTCAAAAATGAAATAAAATTTAATTTATTCTTAGTTGTCCGACTAATGATCTAGGTGAACAATATGGATAAACTGTTTTTTTTATGGTATATTAGATAATTGTATTATATGTTTATGTATTATCGACGAGCGAGAATTCTTATTCTTGCTATTTTTAATGATACCAATTGTATTTTTCGCTCCACCCCTTTTTCATTTTCACAATTATAAACTCTATTCAATAATTAATAAAAAAAATCATTCCTGTATATATTATACATTAAAAAATGCATTAACTGTTTGGCCGTCAATGTGAAATCTAATTGAGTATAGATTTCTATTAATTATAGTTCGATAAAAGTTCCACGTCAGATAGAGCTTTAAAAAACTATCATTCCAAAATTGTAACAATTTTTTTCTAGCCATCCCTCAAAGCCATGTTATATAGATGTACCAGTATCCGTATTTTTTGTACGGAAATATAACTAGTAAAATATATATTTCGCTGAATAACATACAAAAATAGAACCTGAATTTGAATGCATTAGTGCATGACAAATAATCAAGCTGAATAACATCGAAATGCACTCAGTCTGATTGCACAGTATTTCTATTGTGATTAAAAAAGAAATGCAATTTAGCAATGCATCTCTATTATTCGTGATATTCTATTTTCAAATATAGTTTATACTGTAAGTAATCTATGTGTATTTTTGAGTTTTCCAATCATCTCATCTAGGGCTTAATTTAACAAAAACTGAATTGAAAAAAAAATGTTTTTCGAATTCTTCCTAAAAGAATCTCCTAAAAGTTTCACGAAAAGGGTAATTAAATAAAAATATCGAAAAATTTACTCATTTTAATTTTTAACAGTGTTTCTGTTCGGCGATGGAGTAATTATACCTACTCTGTACTCGTTAAGTACACATATCCAACGAGTTGCTTGCCATTGCTTACATTGTTTCCAATTAATAGAGTAATCACCAACCTATCTGATTGATTGCAGCTCATTAGTTTAATAGTTTGTAATGTTTAACGTCATTAGTAGTATGATTATATTTGTTTGCTTTGTTTCGATTCTATAACCCCCTCCTTGCTTCTCTAAAAAGGAAAAATTCCAATCTAATTGATTGCAGCTCATTAGTATCATTATTTGTTTGCTTTTTTTTGATTATATTACCCTTCCTTGCTTCCCTAAAAAGGAAAAAAAACCCAAACTCCATTTTGTAATTTCATAATTTAAATGTTAGAATCAATCTTGCTTCATTACTTAAGCAAATTTTGCGATAGTAAGTCTGAGGATGTCTCTAAAAGAGGCGAAATACGTGTCACAGTTAGTCACACAATACGTGGAATAATTAAAGTTATTTTAAATTTTAGATTAAAAAATATATATATTACACATATCAGAGTCAAAATACACAAAATAACTCAAAATATAATATTTTAAACGCATTCATTGATTATTAAACTAGATATTTGATATAATATTAATTACAACCGAGACAGTTTCATGTAAAAACACTAACGTTTTTAATTGAATAATAGAAAAAAATCAATAATAATTGTAATATTTGAAACCGGGATACGAAGTTGAAAAACCGGTTTTTGAATGTCGCGAAAATTAGTGTTTGAAAACTGAGCAGCCCACTAGTAAGACACGTATGCTTCTAATATCGTGAATTTAATGCCAAGTCGATAAAAATGCACACATAATACATTGACCGGAAAGGATTATGTATTGATAATATTGAAATTCCATACATGGCTAAAATCTATGCCGACAATCTAACGAAGACGTACTTAGTTATGTATTCAATTTAGATTTGCAAGCAATAAGTTAATAATTTCTAACTATGCACGATTGTACCATTATTTTGAAACAAAGATGGATAGATTTTAACAATTCTTGTGACACTATTTTTATTGAAACTTTGAGACGCTCTCGTTCCTATGAATGTGTAGATTATTAGCTATCCACCTGTTTCTACAATATTTTATGGTAACATGCGTATAAAATCTTATAAAACACTCAACGATATTAAATACAGCAATAATATAATCAACTAAATCTTTACTCGTTCTTTCAAACAAATTATGACTATAAAATAGCTCAAAATAAAAATTAAAAGATGTATTCTCGGATGATAATTTGTTAAGCATTCTGTTTTTAATAAGACGTTTTAAAGACATATATGTAATTTATTAATTCTGGTCTTGCTACCGAGTGGTTCATAGCTTTTAAGGTTTCGTCCATTTAAGAATATAAGCTATGAACGAAAACGTTTATAGATGTATATGTTAAAATCATTTATTTTCGTAAGCCCCTCTTTAGCTGATTTTGAAAATGGACGTAGATACAGCGATTGTCTGACTTATTTTCATTTCCTTTGGGTCGGGCTACAGCAACTATTGATAAATAGGTCCATCTTAGAAGCTACATTAGCATTCCTTATGCTTGAATTTTTCATACAATAGCATTAGTTACATACATCGTTGTAAATATCAGAGAAAAATCAGTATATTTATTTATACTCATTTTTCGAAGCGATTCTGTATCTCATATGCAAAATTAATAGCTTTTTATCCTTTACAATTTACCTTTATAATCAAAAATTCTATAGAGATTTATTTCCAATCAAGTAAGAGAAACCTCTTCTATAATCGAAAAATTGAAGCTACATGGTTTTTCAATTTTGTGAGAAGTAATCAAAACTTTCACTCCAAGGAAGCTAGCATCGAAAAGAATTGAGATATGTTCCACGTAAATAAACACAAGCCCTGTAATATTTATACTCCAAGGAATCAGTAATTATTTTTAATAATATTTTTTCGTAGAATATTGGAATGATGTTCATAGATGGATTTATGTTATAGTGTTTAATTCTCATTATTAAGATAAAATACATTTTAATTGGAACAGTGTTTCGCTCGACGCAAACATTTTTTTTACACAAAGAAAACTATTTATTTATCGATTTAATTAATATTTACTTAGTGGAGAATGGAAATACAATATAATGATCAAAAAATAATGTACTTGTGTATTTGTACAATAATTATGCAACTAGTTTTCGATGAGAGAAATACTATTTCGTATCTTCATTAATAAAGCTTATTATTTTATAAACAAACATTTTTGGCCACCCTAAGCTTACCTAATAAATGGCTTATTACTTGTATACTAAAAAGTAAATAATTGTTTTTACGAGAATCTTGGATTCATTAGGTTAGGTTGTGTCAAGATGGTATATTATTGTGTCATTCTAAGATTGAGTGTCAATGTCATTTTCAATTCACTCATAATTCATTTAAAAATTTTAAAATATGCTTTGGTTATCTTGGTTTGCCACCTGTCTTATAAACTCATTTTTTTTAAAGCAGCTTAAATAAATTAACCAATTCTCAGTTAGACAGCATTGCGGCTTATTAAAAGTATTCAATCAATACATTTTTTCTTTAATAATTTTGTATAAAAATGCAAATACCCAAATCATTATAAAGATACAATCCGATTACAAAGATAACTGCGTAAGCTTTATGGGTGGTATTGGTCAATAGCCTGCTGCGTTACTAGACTGGAAAATACGTTGTATCAATAACTTTTTAAAAATATTATCGTTCAATAAAAGTTCAGACTGCATACCGCATCATTGACGTTATGACAGCCAGGGGCAGGCCTCACGGGTCACGTAGCAATAGAATACAGCCTGCCCGAGAAAAAGGGTTAATTCCCGTCACATCCCCAGAGGATATAGACATCGGGGTGGAGCAAAAAAAAATGAAAGCCCTTCGAAATTATTTGTTTCAACATTCTGTTCACAAAACAGTAATACATATTTCGTAAGAAACCAAAATTAAGTATAGTTTTTTCATCGAGAGAAATATTACAAGTAGGGATTCTGAAATCTCAAAGTCCTGGGACTTTCCGGGACTCGAGACTTATTCCCCTTCAATTAAATTATAAATTGGAATGATAACGGTTCGTCTATTGAAAAAATATCAATAAATTCAGGATAAATATCATTTCAAATATCCAGGAACATCCATCACATTAAAAATTAAAAAGCTTTTATAATTTAATTATAATTAATAGTTTTATTTTATGAACTAGGCGGTTGCCTATTTTGCCTGTATGTTGGCGCCGGTCCTGATCAGATTGAAGACCTTTTAAGTAATAGCTAGCTTAAGAGTACCATAATCAAGTTAATAACAATTTACCTACCTATAAAGTTTATGTTTAAAAAAAATTGGTTCTCAAAAGAAATTTTAATCGTTGTTAAGTTGTTATTTGTTGGCTCAGTTGACCAATGAGTTTTCCGACCACTGCCTTAGTACAAAAATATAAATAAAACAAAATAAAGGTTTAATTCTCTTCTCTTTTTCACCCTCCGCCCTAATAAACACATCCTCTTACTTTTGTCAAAGCGAGACTATAAAAAAGGATGCCTCGGAGACGTTTAGTCCAAATGGGCTTTTTTTCGTTTGATCCAACATGTTCAAAGGGTTAAACGATTAAGTAGTGTGGCGTGTTCTTTTTTTTACATCATCCCTTTGTGGCGAACAAAGGTTTCATTTTGAATTGATGACGAAGGCACGCTTTGTTGAGAAAGCAGGGCTCATTTCAATAAAAAGCGAACACCCAACAAATGGTCTTTTTCTCTTTTAATATTCTACGCCGACTTTATAGATTTTCTAGTGGTTAACGCTTCAAGTTCTACTTTAGATGTAGTTTTGTGAAATATATTTTTGCGAAGCCCTGGAATTAAAATTTGAAGCACTTTCAAACGTTAAAACATAGTTAGTATAAAAATGTGTCATATTTATCCAAGATTTGTACGATTATCTCTAAACCAGTGCTTCCCGAAATTTTTCACGCCAAAAATAATCCACGGAACCTACGAATAAGAGCATTTTTAGTCGACAATAATTATGGCTCGTATTTTTCCGGTCAGAATTTATATTAAATACATCGGTCAGAAAAAATAGAAATAATTGAAATGAAATTTAATAAAAACCTTATCTCACCTAACCTTACCAAAATGTTATAAAATATTCTGACCGTATAATATTTTTATTCTGACCGTTCATATTTTTATTATGACCAAAAATTGATTTAAATTCTGACAATTTCATTTTTTCCTAATAATTAATTACATACATGTTAGAATTTTATCACAATAAATAGGAACTTATTTATATTTAAAAAAAAAACTGTTTAATGATATGGATGCGGTTGTATGTTTTTACATAACATATAAATATCTGGTTCAATGTCAAAAAAGCTTAATTTTCAATTTTGTTAATCTTAAAATTTGATACCTAAGACGTGGGTGTTTGTGATGACAATTCTCCTCGAGTTATCTCCAGTGACTTACAAAAATACCTTATCAAGTTTTTCTCGTCGGATATTTTAATTTAAAAATATTTGGCGTATTGGCATAAGGTGTAATACCAATTATAGCGGGCAGCAGATATGTCGGTGAAAGCATATCTTTTTTCGCTACCTCTGTAAATGTCTGCAAAAAAACTCACTGTAACTCGCTTGTCAATATTCGATAAAAGACACTACTAAGAGAAATATTTTTTTATCAACATAAAAACGGTGCATTGTATTCGAAATGTAATTCAATTCATTGGCAGTATTGTCATGCCTAAGGCAACGTGCATTAAGGATGCGATTAACGCGACATCCAGCATGCGACCGGAAATGGACTTTGCGCGACTGCACGCGAGTTGACTCAGTACGAATTCGTCCCGCGAGCTTACTTAGTGTCAAAATAAAAACACCCAAACTACATTTCCGGTTCGATAACGTGGGAAGTGCGGACCGTTTAATACTAGCCGTAATAAAAAAAATCAATGATGCACTCCGTCCATAAGAACAGTTGCGTCCAGCACATATATGAATAGTCATCATTTGTGGAATATATCTACTAGAGTATTTATAACATATTGTAGTAAGAACTGCCATGAAAGTTATATATCTTTCAATTATTTAACGTGAACAAAAATGAACTCAGATAAACTTAAAAAACCTTTAAAAAATAACGTTAAACGTTTCCTTGATTGTTACATGTTTTGCTGTTTAGAAATATATACATTTTGTAAATTCTTGTCAAGTATTTACTGTCAAAGTACTCCGTTAAATTCACAATCGTTTAATTTTAAAACAAATTGAAAAATAACAGATATAATCTAATATGGAAAAATGAATGTTTGTTTGTTCGTACTTTATGGGCTACCAAATCGCTGATCCGATTGCAATAAAACTTTAACAAACTTTTTGCTTGCAATTCCGGGAAGGAATATATAGGAATATTAAAATTAACTTACAGTAAGTCTTATATATAAAAAATCAATATTTGTATGTCTGACATACCGTTCATACAACTTGCGAGTGTAGTACAATTAAATTACAGTAGGTGGTGCGTGTGTCGTACCATAGACAATCGGCAGCAAACGTCAAACAGACAGAAAAATAAGGCATGCACTTCAATAAACAAAATTAAAACATAAACACTTTCTTTCTGTGAGTGGCATTGTAACACTTGCCGGGAACCGGCTAGTGGATAATAACAGATAGTTCTCAAGTGATTACAATACTCTTTAGATTCCTAATTCTTGATCATTGTTTTCCTCAAAATACTAATTCATAATAATGTATACCAAATAACACATTGACAAAAAAACAAACGACTTAATTTATAATATAAATTAAATTTTAAAAACCCCATCGTCCATTTTACAAATTAAGAATAACGACATTTTGAGAGTAGATGCTTTTCAGACAGGCGAAACACGTGTCACTTTCTATTACGCAAACTGTGAAATAGCAATTTATCAAATGTAGTTTATGTTCAAAAAATATCATTATACTTCCACAAAGTTACCGCTGTGTTGCTAACAGGCACTAGTGTCAAAATTTACAAATATTTCGGCTAAACTCGATGGCTGTCATTAACGAGATATCTCGTAATAATTTTCGTGCTAAGCACGCCAGAGACGAGTTATCTCGTTGATAACTAATTAAATTAATAGTTGCAAGTTATAGCCGGTGAGCTAGGTAATTACCAGTAATTATTTACGGCAGCTAAAAGGTAAAAAAGGATTGCAATTATTCTATCCTGATGAGAGACGAGTACAATAAATCGCATATATTTTTAAAGTATAAAGTTATGTCTATACATATCAGACGATAGTTGAGAATAATACTATAACTATTCTAACACTTGAGAGTCATAAGAAGTCGATAGATTTCTAATTTTTACTTGGTAAACTTTATAAGAGAGTATTATTGCCTCCCTAACTTAAAAGTTTGTTAACTAACGCTACTGCTCTCAGCATGTAAGATATCGAAAATTGTTTTTCGTAATAATTCATTTCGTGAGATTGTCCGAGTATTTTTTAATTATAAATAATGTTGTGATGGGCGGATAATGGGTAATGGTTGTGAGAATCGATTGCTGGTATGGCTGTTTGTCAAAATTAATTGAGCGATCGGTAACTGTTGTTTTTACCTATAAATATTACTGTTTCTAACAGAGATGTGCTTTAAGTCATATTATTTTTATATTAATTCATATTTTATTTTGTTGTGTTCTAGTGGTGTGGTGATTTTTATCATTTTATTCAGTAGGTGAAAGATTTTTTTAATTTTTATAAGCTTTTGAAATTTGCTCAGCATGGCTTTTTCTTTACCGCTTTTTTGTGAATTGTGTAGTGTTGCTATTATTAATAAATTTGACTTTCAAACCATTTTTGATTTGTTAAATGATACAATTACTTATAACTTTTTTCCGAAAGTAATCAAGTAGCGCAGGGTTACCAACCTTTTTGGACCCTAGAACGCAATCTAAAATATTGGTAAGACGGCGAGCACCACATTTTTTCAAAATCTCAAAACCCAGGTATTTACCGATTTGCCCAAAATATCACCGTGACTCGTTTTTTTTTTTGAACTGACCGAGGAATTTAAAAATTTCAATTCCCTAGTTGTTAACATCAGTGGTCAAAAATAAAGAAAACTTATCATATTTATTAATAAATAGTCTACAGTTGAGTGATAAACTTCGTTGGCTTCAGATTAACTAACCACTAATCTTGTCTTACCTTATTTTTCTACCCAAAATATCTTCGAAAAAGTAGTGGTCGGGCATCCGAGTATTCTTCCTGTAGGATTCTTCGCATATATTCGCCGGGCTGATATATCGGTCCCGTGGGACTAAAAGGGTTAAGGCGACTAGTTAATAAAATTACTGTTGGCGACCGACTGATATCGTTTGTAATTATATCATGAATAAAACTCCACTTTACATGTGCGCGATTGACCAAAAATACATTCGCGATTGACCCACTGGTCATCTCTAAAATAGAGTAGTCAACTAAAAACATTTTTTCTTACGAGAACTTGTTTGCTTTAGTCGTTCACCCTAATTGCAGAAGGATAAATCTGGAAAAGAGCAATGAGTTAGCTAACCAATATTCCTACGGCCGTTTTTATTATCTGATGAATCAGAGGCAGTGAAATAATCACAGAAATCGATACTTCTGTAGACAAATTCATGAATGAAAATGTTTATATGGATATTTAAGCCTATGACAATCACAAACGGATACAAGGAACCATTTGACAATAAACCGATCTTTTACTAACCAATTACAGCGTACAAAATATCGTCTATTCGTTATCCGAGAACTACAAAGTTCTAAGTGTAGTTTTTTTGCTAAACAAAAGTGCACTTGGAAATTCGTAATTCTTGCGTCGAGTATTGTTACAGCTTTGATCAATCCAATGTTTTATTTAATTTTAGTGTTTACAAATGTATGCTAAATTAAAAAAATCTTTAATATTCACCTTGAAAAACTTTCAATTCAACTTTAACTCAATTGTTTTTTTATGGATTTATTAAAATAAAAATAAATCTTTCATATTTTAACAAAAGCAAGCTTGCCTGTCTTTACATGTTAGCAAATAACTAATGCTTATTTAGTAAAATAGATCCAACCCAAATATAATGTTATTTTTTTTCTTTCCAGTAACCCCGACTGAAAACTGGTGGTGGCGATGGATCCCATAGCATCGGCAGGAGGCGGGTTCCACACCCGCCGAAGACCAGCAGTCATCGTCTAACTCGATGATGCAAGACGACAGTCTCGCGCAGGAGATGGCTCTAGTACAGGCCCTGCAAGGCTCACAGGCAAGGTCCGACTCCAGCACCGTATCCGTGGCTCTGACCACATCCAGCTCCTCGGATGGCCTTGGTACAACGGAGTCCAGCACCACGAGTGATCCAGTAACTTCAATGTATATTAAGTCGACTGATGTAGATGTGTTCTGACTTGGTGCTATATAGAACCCATCGGGAATACCCATTAAAAAGACAGTGTCGGTCAAAAAGAAGTGTAACATTTTTTGCATATCTCATAATGTTGTACCGATAAAAAATGTTAGCTTGGAAATTAATTAAATGAATAAAATCAAAGTGTGATTATGTGTAACATTTCGTATTGTACTACCGAGGGTTTAGGATTACAGGGGTCTAACTACAAAAACGCGTGTTTTAAGTTTAGCTCGGTTTTGGCAATGAAATAAATATATGTATTAGTGAAACAAAGTAAATATAACCGTTAGCACAAGGTACGGTTGGGTATATCTTCTAATGAAATTGTTAGAAGAAAAAAAGGAAATTATGTTTTATAGTTTAAATTACATTAAACCATGTTTTTGTAGATAGGCCCCTGTGATCCTAAGCCCTCGATACAATCTATACAAGTTAATGAATTTTCGACATACTTTGATCCAATGTGTGAAATCAATATTGACAGATGCAATGGAGACTTTTTTTAGTCGTATAAAATATTCCAGCAATCGATGAAATATTGTCAACATTTAATTAGGTATTAAATAATGAAAAAGCATAACATGATGTATATTTGTAATAAAACACGATTGTATAATAATATATATGTTTTTTTTTTTGAGGAAAATCTGTTGGATAATATTTAATAATCATCGTTTGTATAATATTATATATATCTGACTCCAAAATAGTTTCAATTGTTTTTTTTTTGATAAAATGTAAACATTCATTTTAATATATATTTCTAGAAATGTTCATCCTGTCTATCTATTACAAATGAGCCCCTGAAAAGTGAAGTGAGCCAAGTGGTATTTTAGAAAAAAATAATAAAGCGTTTTAATAGTTTACAAGTAAATTAAAAGTAAAGGGTGCTTAATAAACACACTGTAAAAACGTTTTTGAATTTGAAAGTCCAAGAGAAAAGTTTCATAATATTGCTACTTGGACCACTTCACTTCTCATTTTTTTGTGATTAAAAAAATGTGTAATAACCAAAAATTATTCTTTCATGACTTTCGTTTTTTTTTTAATTATAATAATATGAATTCATTGAATGAATTGGCAAGAATTTTATTCAGCAAAATTCCATTATAAAATTGATTTGGTAACTTTTTCGGCATTTCGTCACCTTCAGAAATAACATAAATACTTCTGACGATGGCGTGATCCCGAAATACATATCAAATATTTTTTATACCTTTTAGTAAAACAAATATGTATGTTACTCTTAATTTGTTTAAGATTTTTTTTTTAATAAATAAAACGGCCTATGTACCATTGTATATCTTACATTCCTTTTGTTCATTCAATTGTCAATAGATCATTAGGGAAATCATAAATAACATCTCAAATTAATAGCCTCACTCTACACCGTTATTATATTATAAATATTATATTTCACTGTAAAAATAAAACATAATTATCGTTAAAAATCAACTGTGACGTTTTTCTGAAAATAAACCATTTTGAAAATACATTTTGAAACGTCCTGTATTAAAAAAAATATATATAAATATACTAAGCCATGTGTTTCCCATATATCGTTATTATGCCAACATTAAATTTAGAAAAAATCGTGTTTTTTTTTCTTAAAGAGTTTATAAAACTTATGTTATTTAAATATTTTTGTAGCAATTCGTGTTTAATTGTAATTAAAAAATTATTTCTGCCATCTAAGTCAGTAGTTTTAATTCGATATCAATAATATGAAAAATTATTCAATACAAATAATTTGTAAAAAAAAATGTTTTAAATACTTAATACATATTTGGCTAAATTAACCATTGACCAATAGTTGTTGGGAGGTCTATTTATTTAATAAATTATATAAAAAATAAATATTTATTATTTTTGAACGCGTAGAAATACTTCACAAAATTATATTTATGAGTAATTTACTTAAATTTTTACAATATGTATATTTTCACCACATATAAATTATAAAAATTAAATTGTTGTTTACTAATTATTATAAACTTATTTTTAATGTAAAAATATGCCTTTATGTATATACAAATATTTTAATTAAGTAAAGGTTACCCTTTATGTATAAAAACAGAATAAACCAGTTTCGAACGAAATCATAATAATCTTTAAATCTGTAAATATAATCGTCTAAGATGTTTCTATAAAATAAATATGTATTTTTGCCATTTTCAGTTCTATATATTCATCATTATTATGTGTGCCTTTGATTATATTGTTTTCTCACCAAATAATAAAAAAAAACACTTAATTACTATCGACACACAAAAATCACTGTAATATATTATAAAAAAACAATTATTCGAAAATCATTTTAATTTATCTTTGAATGCATTGTTTTTGGAACACTCTGTTTTTTTGACTACATTAATTTCATCATATCAAAGATATTATATCTTTTATTTTTTTAATGCTCATATCTCATGATTTTTTTTCATTAATACTAACAAAATCATACATTTATAGAAAAATGTTCCAAAACTTATTTTACGAAAAATCATTTTTTTAAAATATTAAATTAAATTTTTGTGCTCTTTTATTTCATTAGTCAAGGATTATAATAATGTTAAATATTTCAGTCGATTTCATTTTTTATACGATTCTTTTTGAGAAGTTTTGTACATCATGTTTAAAATAAATGTTTAAAATATAATAATAGAAGTCAGTCATTATTGATAAACAGTTTTTGTCTAAGTTTTAAGTGTGCACTTAATAAAAATGTATAAAATATTAAAAACAGCAAATATTAAAATGTTACTCAATAATTCCAATAAAACGGTCTCGAAACAAAATATTTCTTAAAATTATTATTTCAACTGCCACAATTAAAAAAATATTTTACGACAACACTATTGTATAAATAAAATTGTGCAATTAAGAAATAATGAATTTTGACGGAAGATTTTTTCTTTATAGTATTCAGGCAATATGCATACTTTTCAGAGTTCAGGGAGAAAATTATGTAACTGCAAAACATTATCCAAATTAAATGTTAGACTTTCACTAAATTAATTCCCGTTGATTTTTCACCTTGTGGCAGTTTCACTTAGAAATATTTTCATTTTATTTTTTTAACGCTTTGAGTTTTACTTTCACTGAAAAGCAGTATGGTTTCTTAAAATGTAGATGTGTAACTTAATTCTGAAAAAAATCACACATAAAAATCCTGTACTTTACCAATAAATAATTAATGTTCATTTTTACTATAGTGCTTATTGATTGTTTAAAAAGCTACCTATTATCTCCACTAATGCATCGATGTCAATACATACATATGAAAAAAGTCTAAAAATCTTTTGAATTTTCATGTTTTGTACAATTTGAAATTCAAAGATTGGGCAGACAAGGTCAAATCGTGTAACTGTAGTAAATAGGTTGTTTTAATTAAATAAAATCTGTTGATATATAAAAAAAAGACTATTATTTCTCCCTTCAGTTGGGTCTGTGATCCAGTTTTTTTTTTGATATCAAATTTTTGGAGCATTAAGTACTAGAGCACGTTAGCGTGTAAATTTAAAATTTCTTTGAGTCTCCTTCATCGCTGATGTTTTGGAGAATTGTTTTCCCATACCAATGATTTTGATGGAAGGGCGTGATCGTTACAGAGGTAAGACATCCTCGGTGAAGCCAGTACACGGGAACTCCATATGCATTCATCACGGATCCAGTGGTTAACGTTGATTAAATCCATTTGAAATTTGGAGCCGTGAATAAATCCCAGTACGATTTTTATAAATTGATTAATAGATTTCTGTTCAACGGCAAGGGTGTCTGTCTGTGATCTCTGAAATTCTCTCCCACCCATCTGATCCCGAAAAATAAGGTTTATTAAGAGAGATAAGCTTACCACTAGTCTTGTCCTAGCTAAATCACCCATACTTCAAACATAATACTTATTGGAAAAAAATATATTCTACATGATATTCTTCATCACAATAAACTACCGATGCGAAAACCTGAACCTATTTTTAAAGAGAGTGCTGAAATAGATGTGTATAGAGTAAATCCTCCCATAATGCGAAGTTAGGTTTATCGTTATGAGAACACGCGTTATAGGAAACAAGGAACTCGTGAAGGAACGTGACTAATAGGGCCCATACACCAAGGAACTAAGGTCCCGGGACATCTACGTAATGTCTCAGGAACTATGTTCTTGAACACACGAGAGGTCACAGAAACGTCACCCGTTGAGGTTATGTTGGTCAGTATTGCGTCCGAACGAACGTTATTTGATTTTATTGAATGCAAACAATGGAAGTAAAGTTAATTACAAAATTAGCGGAGTAACGATTTTGTGCACCTGTCAATTATTGAGAAATCTTGTGAAATTTTAAAATTTATCGGTACTTTTTAAGCAATTAATTTTGTCCATTTTTTCAAAAGTCTTTTCTCACAATAAATAAACTTAATGTACTTTATTTGCAGTTTAATTTAAATATGGATTAGTTATTTGCTTTGTAATGAAAACTAAAACATCCCTAAAGGATCCTCAATCACAATTTATGGCTATTTATATGTTTATATGAAATCCTAATAGAGTTTAATTTTAAATTAAATTTTAAATGGCATATTTTACTTTTTTACTTCAAGGAAAAACCACTTATCTGCTATAGGGATCTAATACAACTTTAAGAACATTTTAGTTTGATCAGACAAGTCACCCCAATTTTATTATTTATTATTTTTATCTATTGTAGCCGGCAGCTTTTCTATGAAGTCAAATTTAATAATTCGAATGACCTAGTCCCTCTTTTCAACAGGGTCGTACTCTAGGATATTTTTTAACTTTTTTTTTTTATTTAATAACGTTTAGTAACGTTTACCATTCAATCATAAAGTAATTTATGATTGAGCTAGTTTCGACGGGTAAAATCTGGATAACTTTATCGAAAATTAATGTCTTAAATTGTCAATTTATTTTGTATTATAGGATTATGGTTTATTTTGTTTCACAATTCAACTTAAAATTATGCCATTCTTTTTGAAGGTGGATAAAACTTCTTGTTTTTGTCATATTCATTTTTCTGATTAAAAACTGAGAAGTGAATTTCTAAGCCGCTTGATACATTCACAGTGCTTCGCTTTTCTAACGCTATCTATTTATGATTAAATTATTATACGCATTAGTATTATACTTATAACTGAAAATTTTAACAAAACTTGATTTTACGACGACTGGTTGTTAGTCATTCGCTCGAACCATCTTTTCGGATGTATCGTCAGAAAACAGAATGATTGAGTAAAGTTAGTAGTAAATCGGATATAAGGTCATCACAACGTGCAAATGGATTTGGATCTATAAATTGATTTTAATATCAATGCATGAATGTTTTAAGGTATGTAACGTCACTACTGAGCAAAAAAAGGCCCAACAGTGTTGAATACTCAGCTACAAGACCAAAAAAAAAAAAACTTATTTGTTATTCCACTGATTGTGTTACAAAATGTGACACGTGTATCGCGTGAAGCATCTTTAAGCAGTCTGAAGATACTTCTAAAAGTTACGAAACACTTGTTATAATTTATATCACAATCAGTGGAATTACAAATTGTATATTGTATTAAATATAAATTTTCACTAAGTTTACGTCAAATTCATCGAAAATGCATTTGAAATTTCTTGTAGTTAATTTATTTTAAGTACTAAATTTCTTGAAAAAAATAAAATGTCACTGTTTTAGCAAGTCACAAGTCATTATATACAGTAAACTGTTGGTGTTATATTATAATAAGGAATGCTTTTTATAAAATAAGATGTCGCTGTAGATGTTTTCAACGACTTCTTTTGTTCCTGAGTTCGCCCCTGCTATTCGTTGTGAAGGGCACTCATAACTCTCCCATCCGGTATAAATGTATGATTTACAACAAATAATAGGCGAGTTTGATTTAGTGTTTTTTAAAGTCCGCAAGCTCTTGTCTCAAGTGTGGTTCAACTTTTTGAAAAAGCGGTTACCCTACTCAATGAACACCATAGGCTTTTTTTATTTGTGATCGCTGCGAAATATTATTCCGTATAAAAGTAGAATAAAAAAAAATGCCAACACAGTGCTTTAAATTGATATCCTATAAACTTGTTTGTAGGGAGTTCCAGATCAATGGATTGATTATTCCAGAATCATTACTCACTATATTAAGGTTAAACTGGCAATTTATTTATTTAGTGTGACTAAACAGCTTGACTTAAATATCATATAAAAAATAACAAATAAGGAAATTTTGTTACAAAACGATAAGTGGACGCTTTGTGTTTTCTTAAATCATATTTTCTGAACAGTATCACCAAATAATTTCTTGTTGTGCATTATTATGTATATAAATAGACAATATTAAAAAAATAACTTTTTCTCTCTATTTTAATTGAATTATCCATTTTTTTGTAAAACTTCGAAAACCTGATAAAACCGGTTTTTGGACAATATTGACGTTCGAAAACAGGTTTTTTCAAAAGTCGGTTTTTGTATACGCCCTATTTCATATATGTTGTCAGTTCAAATTACTTTAACCAAGCTTTAACAACACACAACAAAAAATCTGATGTAATTTCTTTGATATTGACCTCCTTTGACATTGACTGGAGCTTTCTGAACGTTAAGCACAACTCTCATGGCAAGGTTACGAAGGCATTTATATCGAGCGTCACTATGTATAACAGCAGTCATCGTCCGATCTTAAGTCGGACCGGTCAGACACGTAGGAAGAATTTAATTTTGAAGATTAACGATGAAGAATTTTGTCGCATTTAATAATTTAGCGATGAAAAACGAAGTGATATTAGATAGTGCATATGAAAAAGTCTTGGGTAAATGCTACTCAGTCACTCACGACAAATTGTTAAATTGTAACAATGTTAAGTCAACTAATTACCTTATCTCTATTATTGCATGGGTATTCAAATAAGATAATACGCCATTTGAATCGTTAAAATTATGTACATTCGGCATCTTTAGACGTTTACATAATTTGAACGATTCAAATTTAATATTGAAATTCCACCAAGCACCTTCAGTCGAAATCTTAAAAAGATAATACGCTTCACCCAAACGTCACAGATAAGTCTTCCTATAAATAGAAGTTTTTGATAACGGTATAATATTCAACGTTAACGTCACTTTAAATAACGCTAGCAAAAAAAATAAGTTCTTTTTTTATGTTACAAAAAGATATTGATTGTATTAAAAAGAAGATTTTATAATTATACCGTTAACGGTGGCCATATATAGTATATTATACATATAGTCAAACCTTTATATCGCGTTTAGGTAAACTATTCTGTCTTAATCGAGTACACTTAGGATCATAGAGATATCATAGTTAGTTCCCTTAATGTCGCCTTAAATAACAAAGCCCTTTAAAATATTACATAAATATTAATATCTTAAGATTGTATATCGTATTAAATTTTAGATAAACCTGTCTGTCGCGTTTTAAGTGTTCTGTTTAACTTGAATACTTTTGGGGTAAAAAAGATTCGGTAGTTCCTTTCTAAATTACCTAAAGTTAAAAATAATACAGCCATTTTAATTATTAAAAAATTGGTTGTCTGTAAAGTCGGTTTACGGACGATAGTTTAACGTGACAACGTCATAAGAAAACATTGATGAAATGATTGCATACTTTTATGAATAAAATGGAATCATTTTTATTGAATTATCATTATTTTGTATGGATACGAAGAAGGAGTGAAATGAAATCTACAATTTTTTATTGATATATTTTATTCGCACTCATTAATTCAAATATGTTTATTACTTTGATGAACAGTTTATTTACAAGTAACAATGTGCTAGAGATAGATGCGGCACAATCCGAACGGTAGGCCGATCGTGCCTCTCTATCGCTTATCCGCGCTCTCGCTCGCACGCTTGCCTTCGGCGCAACGCAACAAATGGGACAATGAGTCATGTTTTTTCGTGCGTGCGGCGGGCGTTCATCGATTTATAAGACGTTGTCACGTCAAAAAAATATTTTATATTTATACCGTTATCGATATCTTCAAAGGAATTAAGGTACATAAGAGTAATGCTGTATTATGAAAATAGGATAACGGAATAAATATTCATTGATTTATTCCGTTTCGGTATCGATAACTTCTTTTGATAATAATTATAATTCGACAGCGGATAAAGTAACTTTGAAACAAATCGAGTTTTAAACGCATTTAATTTAAATGGTAAACTGTCTCGATCGGTGAGATTTTTCTTCGAAGAGGTTCGTTTGTTCATTACCGCATAACCCTACAAGCGCCGAATAATGTGTAATTAGTTTTTTTTTGTAATTACTAAAACTAAACATCGTGCGATTTCCTGTTTGTTTGTATTTTAGAATGTATTTAATTTATTCGATACCGTTTCATCAGTGTAACAAAATAGCACATTTTTAATAGTTTATACCACAGTTCTTCGATTATGTGTAGCCAGCGGTGGGCTGTCAATACACTAACAAGGGACTTAATCTCAAAGCAATTCTCGGTGTCCTGGGAAAGGAGTGATTTTCGACATATCGGGGATAGACTCACCAATACAGAGATGTTTGCCGGTGCACTTCTCTGTGTGTGTACTGTATGCATGTGTTTGACCTCGTCTGGTATGAAACGTTGTCGCTGCCGGCATTCGATTAAGTAACATGTAAGTTGTCATATGCGGTGGTACTGCCGGATATTTGCGATGCTTTTTTCTCGTTTTCAGACCATTTTTACTAACATACAAAAAAAAATATAGATTTCTTCTTGAAATATGATTAATAAAATTAATATTCATTAATAACTCTTATTTTTCCAATTTTTAAATTACTTTTTCATAAGTTGTAGTAAATACATATCACCGGAGCGCGCGGGATTTTTAGCACCGTAAGGAAAAGGTTAAAATATTTTATCAGTGATTTCTATAGTTTTTTTTAATAGTAACGTGTCTATAAGTTTCATTCATTGACTACTCTATATTTTCGAGGTTGTGTTTGTCGAGTTAAGATAGCTAAACAAAATCAGTGTTTATCATTGTTAACTTCTGTTAAAGTGGGAACGAGCCTAAATCGCTGTACGAACAGTTTCATAAAATGAAAAATGATTTTCGGATATATGTTCGAAAACATGAATGTCTTAGAAATTTTAAATTTGAATCCATAAGGAGAGGTTGAGCGATAATGTAGCAAGCCGTTATCGAGTCTATACGCTCCACGTTGGGAGCGGAAATGGTTACAAAATAAAAATAAAAACCCATATTTTAAAAGGATATTATACCTAGCTTTGGATCATATTAGACAATCTTCCGATGATTCAATATATGACGTAATCAATTTATTGCACGATTTCACTTTTAATTTAGGAAAAAGACGGATCCGAGGTGCAGAGGTCACCGTTGTTAGCTTCTTTGACGGATCTCGCGGGCTCGACTTTCTTTATGAAGAGAATTTCTTTCAATCATTTTAAATATTTCTGTTAAAAAGCATGGATGTTTGTGACGTCCGAAAATTCCCATCCAGTCTTCCAATCGTAAATAACGGGGGGTAACGGGAGCGAATAGCTAATCAGTAGTCTTGTCCTAGCCCTATCGTTTATATCGCTTTTTTCGAAAAAAGAGAGGTTGAGCAACTGAGTAACAAGCAGTTCTTTTAGAAAGAGTCTGATAATTTTATTAGAATGCCACATGCTCCAGACTGGGAATTGAAATTGGATATAAAAAAAAAACAATATAATGAAAAGGCGCGGTGACGATTGAATTATACATTGTTTAACGAAGGGTTAAACACAATTCATTGTCCGAATGCATTCAAATTATAGTAAGGGCGTGGTCGATTTGTATACAATTTATTAAATACGTAGATATGCATTTGATCATTGAGTCGATTAAAAAAAGCTTATTATTACATTTAAAATATGTATGTATGTTGAAACTTTCTTTATGCTCGAGTTTCAAACACACATTTTGTACGAAAAAAAAGCTTCATGGTGAAAGCTGGATAAAATATTAACTTATTGGAATTATCGTAGAAGCTTTGTTCACTTGGCTGCGCATAAATTCAATTTAAAATGTAACATTAAACATGTTCGCTTCTGTAAACACTAGCTTTTTACAAAGCATTACAACATTAACTCTTAATAACCATTACAAGACGCTAATATATAATCATTTAAATTCAAACTAATTTGCCATGAAGATAACATATTTTTCAGTCTCTAGAAAAAAAACAAAGTCAATTTATTACATTTAAAAAAGTATTTTTTACTATAAGTTGGGATGTTAAATAATATATGAAAATATGTTATATTTAAAGATCTCCTTTAAATCTCCATTGCAACGCTTGCCGGGTACCGGCTAGTATAATATATTAATCTACTACAATTTTATTCCTATGGGTCACGTTTTAATAAAATCACTTCCTAGGCCATATGTATTAAATGACAACGCATAGGGTAAAATAAACACTACGGGTAGGGGGGTGTTTTCAGCTGCATTCATTGTATTAACCCACCCCAACCGCGAAAGATTACAAGTTGGCATGCCATGTTTACGTTACCCTAATAAAATTATCACAAATTTCACATAAAACGACAGAGTAAATATTTGATTGTGATATATTATATCTCTAGAGAGTTTCCTGGCATTATTTTTGTTGAATAAAATAAACTAGTAACTACTTACTACGTTATGAGTTCAAATATTTTTGTTTGAATAAAATATGAACAGAAATATCCGATAGACTACATTTTATATAAAGCAATTTATTATAATATTAGTGTAACAAATCGATACTTCTGAGTAAACAGCTTTTATAATAAAGTCTCTCAAAATCGATATTTAATGTCAAAATATTTATGCCATAAAGTTTTGAATTAATTTGCAGCTACAAATAGCCTACCGTAAATTATGGATTTATAATAATTCTGTTTTTGCCGATCTGTTACAATAAACGAATCGGATGTGCTATTATTACACAAAAAGAATCGCATTGTGTACTTAAATCGTTTTGGGGAATTTGTTACTTATTAACTTCTGTCGGTACGGTGACGATTTACTTATAAAGAAGCAGTAAAATAAAATACGGTAAATGAAAACTGATTATAGACACAGTCGCTCAAGTTTATTTGGTAGAGGGTAAAATAAGAATCATCAAACTAATAAATTGGTAATAGTTAACTGCATGGCGTTTTTAAATCATTTTATTAAAATTTTCACACGAATAGGGAAAGTCAGTGGTGCAAGACCCACATCGTTTATATCAAATCAATAAAAGTATTATATAATTTAAGATTTCGACTGAAGGTGCTTGGTGGAATTTCAATATTAAATTTGAATCATTCAAATTATGTACACTCCCACAGATTTTGTCACTAACGATCAGTTCAAGTTCATCCGTGCGCTTGAACGCCTGAAGATGCCGAAAGGCGAAACCCGGGTCGTTAGTGACAAAATCTGTGGGAGTGTACATAATTTGAATGATTCAAATTTAAAAGTATTATACTTAAATTTCTGTTCTGTATGAACGGACTGCGTTATAATCGAGATGACTTATTTATATCTTATATACATAATTATATGGGCCTTCAAGAGGTGAAGTGAGTAAAATGGTAAAACTTTTTTCTATGACTTTTTAGTATAATCACATATTTATTTGGTGTTTTGGTGGATTGCATATTTTTATTTTATAGAGATAACACTATTGCAATGTATATTAAACTGAGGTTGATTCACTTTTACGATACTTTGAGACGTGTAGTACAACGCATCTTACATATTTTTTCTGTAATACCATTTGGCTCACTTCACTTCTAATAGGCCCATATATTAAATCAGGATGCTGTATATGATGACTACTCCTCAATTTCGGTCTTTTTAACCGTGAACATTCGTAATAAAAACTTGCTTGATGCTAATACATCAGCATTATATTTTTCTTTGAGAAATATTTAAATAAAACTCCCCCTAATTGAACAAATTCATATTGAAAGTGATAACTTTAGTAATACGTCCTTGACCCGATTAATGCGAATTCAACCCTCTTGGTATGAAAGCAACCCTTAAATTTTTATGAGAAATCAAGATTCATTCGGGTGACATTAAATTCGCAGTAAATAGGGTAAACTGTCCAGAACTAATTCATAAATACATACAATGTATTGGGCATAGGTTTATTCAGCTTGAATACGTGAGCATTGAACGAATCGCAATTTGTGTTTTGCTTGCCTATCGAATCTTTATTTACCTTGGGTACTTAACGTTATACCCGGTACGGCAGTTAAGCTCTTTCCAGTGTATACCGTCACACAGCAGTGTTAAGCACGCGTCAAATGATCGTAAGGAGTGTCTCAGGAGTACTCACTCAGGAATTGGCTAGCTTTGCACATTATATGAAACTGTATTAATTTCAGTACTCAATACTGCATAGCTATTTGCTCGCTTCTAAACGTAAAACGTCAATATTTTCGATTGATTCAGCGGTTACTTTGTGGATGCTTATTTTTAACTAAAATTAAATTTTATATTTTTTTTGTGTTTCAAAATGTGACACGTGTTTTGTCTCTTTGAGAAACATCGTCAGACAGAAAATCGCAAGGCTCACGAATAAACTAAAAAAATATTTTAATTCTTTGTTTAAAAAATAGAAAATAAATGTCGGGGTTTGTTCTTGTCTACTGAACGTAGGGAGGGGGTAAGATACAAACATTGATTGTTCTAATTAAAAAAATAACACTTACATTAGGCCTAGGATAGAATATCAACCTTTTCAATTATCGCCACCTTCAACAATACTTTTCATGATACAATAATAACTACAATAGTAGGTGTTCAAATTAACGTTTTGTACCGCCGACGTAAAATTGCATTATACATGTTTAAATTGCACAAGGTATCTCTAAATGCGAAAAGTATTAAAGTTTTTTTTTAATCTGAACTAATTATTGAGCTATACTTAAAAATAAAAAAGCACATAGGTATATTACAAATCAAAAAAGAAAAGAAGGCTCAGTAATCAAACTAATACAATAAATCTAATACATATGTACATATAGCGTTAACTAAGTTCTTTTTTGTAACAAATTAATTTACCTTCAAGTCGTAAAGCTCGTTACGGTCAAAGTCTTTCGAGTCTCTTTCATCGTTGATGTAATTGGACAACGGTTGGCAAACTGCGACTCTTTGGCCTATTGAGTGTGGCTCTTCTATAAAATACCACATGCAGTGCGATCGAAACTTCGTGTCCCACGCGCAGAAGTCTGTGTTCGGTCGTCAAAACATAGGGTTGAAATGGGCAGGGGTGGGCTGGAGGGGGCTCGGAGGTGCTCGCGTGAGCCCCTTGTTGGATTTTACTGAGGCCGGCGAGCCCCTTGTTAACTTGTGAGAAAATAATATTCTCAGATAAAATTAGTACATAACTGCATTTTCTAATTTATATAAATATTATCTACGACAACGTTAGTATACACATTAGTATATTTTTAGCTATTTAGATTGATAAGTTTACTGTAAATTGCATATTGTTACACATTTTACGTGCATTAAGTAACAATCGATTGCTTATTAAGGTATTGCATACAATTGCATATGAGCTATAAAAATATTCACTCCTTCAGATTACTAAAAATTGCTACGAGATTAAGCGAGTCCCTTGTTAACGTATTGGCAGCCCACCGCTGGGAATGGGTGATCTCAGCGAACGTACCTCGTACCTGCGAATCATATTGAGGACATTAGTATCAATAACAATGTACCTGACTACGTTAAGATTTTTAGTTTAAATTGGCTCTCAAAATAAATTTGTTAATATTTCGCTCAGTTGAATTTTCTGTTCCCATAAGAAGCTGATAGAAGGGCGTGATCACTTCAGAAGCATAGCAATACACAATAAATCCTGTGATAAGATAAGAAAAATGGCAAAGTATTGAATTAAAGAAGCTAGCTCAAAATTCTGTATCGTGTCAAAATGGTCGCCTCATATAAAGGGACACACAACGAAGTAGAAATTTAAAATAAATATTTTGTTAAAAAAAAAAAAAATCGTGACAAAATCGATGTGGTAGATGGCTTCTATGATGTGAAGCGAAACCAAATTACCATATTTTTTATCGAAACAAAACACACCTAGATTTTAGAGTGTCTCTCCATTGTCCTTAAAACACAAAATCAAATAAATCGCATTTTATAGTTACGAGTATTTTTCTGTGTGGTCGAACCCTATGTTTCTCAACATTAGGACATCGTCAGATTCTCAATACTTATCGCACACACCGTAAATTATTAGAGTCGTAAGTATGTCGATGAAATTTTAGAGCTCTGAATTTGTTTGCAACGCAATTTTTATTATTTTTTTATATATGTAATATGCTCAAATCTTGCACTCAAACAGCGTAAGAGATAAATGGCCGTATTCATCTTATTTCATTAAAAATCAATAAAATCGACCGAATTTTTTAAAACTTATATTGTAAATATATTAAATTATTTTATCACTTTTAAGGTGTTCACTGTCAATACTTGATATAAAGGCATAATACTTAAAAAAAACAAATACAAATTTGCACTAATTTCATTTATTATTATCAAATAATAATGGAATGCAATATTACAGTGTTATTTGTACAAAATCAATACATATAAGGGTGTAACAAACAGTTAGTATTGAAAGGAATTAAGCCTCTTGTTAAATTTCGGCGCGGCCGACGAACCCCTTGTTAAGATAAGAAAGTCATTCGTCTCAGATAAAATCAGTACCTAACTGCAATTTCTGTAGATGATTAAAGTTTATTATGAAACAAGACTTGGTTGCCCTTTAATTTTTTTTTCTAAAAAATACACTGACTTCGGCTGCATAATAAAAGAGACCCTTGCTGACCGCTTGTGGCTCGCGGGCCACGGTTTATGCATCATCTATATTCCATAGCTTGAAAGCATTATGGATGAGATTTACCGAGCCCCTTGTTAAGATATTGGCAGCCCACCACCGTTGCAAAACTCACAAAAGAATATGAAAGCTTAAGCAAAGAATAAAAATAAATTCTAACGTAATTTTAATATGTGAATTTTTTTATAAAATAATTTAAATAGTAACATTAATAAAATCAACAGTGATTTGTCTATTTCCGGATAACACAGTCAAGTTTTGACAACGTCCTTAGTTTTCGTGACGGATCTAAAGGGTTTAAGCCCCAGTACGAACAGCATTTTTTTACTCAATATATCAATTTATATACAAAGTCATGGGAATACCTTAAAATCCCCTTCCACAGTCCAATTAAAAAATAACGATAACAACCACATAAAATTAAATTAAATGCTGAGATATCAAGCAGATATGTTCGGAAAAATAAATACCGTTTTTTTTAGAATTTCGACTGAAGGTGCTTGATGGAAATTTAATGTCAAATTTGAATTATTTTTATTCTGTACACTTTCATAAAATACATGGAAATGTACAGAATAAAAATAATTCAAATTTAAATACTTGTTGAGAATAACTGTTTTGTCTAACCCCCCATCGAGAAGTCTGATTAAACTTGCCCTCGACAAGAGTGGGGTTAATAATATAAATGCAGTAAATTCTAGATTCTTTACACTTCTAAATACATTACGGACGCATTTTAGTGGCAAAGACGTATAATACCATAAATAAAAACACCTTACATTAGTCTACAATAACAATACGATGTTTCATTGTAAACCTTTCACGTTTGTTCAAAATGGAAAGGTTTTGGGAGTAAAAAGATTGTTTATTTATTTTATTGTTCTGTACGTAAATTTTGAGGAGTAATAGCTTAAAATTCTTAAGCAGTGACATCTATTTGTGAGAAAAGTTAGTTAATCAATTCAGTCACCTTTCTTATTAGATAACACTCTCACCGAATCTTGGTTATAACAGATATCCATTTGTTCAAGCACAAATCCATTTAATTGAAAAATCAACTAATAAAACTTTGGGTACTAAGATTCAAACCAGAGTGTATCGCAACCAGTGCTAGTGCTATTTAGGTTATTTGGCACCCTAGGCAACGGTTATTGGCGCGACCCATTTTTTTGAAATAATAAAAAAAATTGAAATCATTAGAAATATTTTTTATAAATCTATGTCCGCACCAAATGTGAAGCATATCTCCTAAAGGAACAGAATCTCAACAGAAGTTTTTTTACGTGAACTATTACTCAGTCGCTCAACCTTTCTTTTTTGAATAATACAGAATTTGATACATAATTACAACGAACAAATACAATCATCAAAATAATCCAAATGGATGCTTGATAAACCCTACAAATTAATAAATACGGAGCTTGGAAAAAGCGAGATACGTCTATTAGGAGGCAATATGATCGACATTGGTAGCGGACATGGATTTAAAAAAAAGTCACATTTTAAATCTTAGCGTTTGAATTAACTATCGTTTACCGTAGGATTAACGACAATTCATCAACCGAATACGACATTTTTTTTAATAAGGGCGTGGTTGATTAAGCAAGTAGGCATCATTTGTTCCACATTGGGATTGGGAATGGTTTTAAAAAATCATGATCTTATAAAGAATAGAATATAAAATTAATTTAACTAGATGTCGATATAGTACAAAATACCTTAATGAAATATACATACATATTACCTACTTAAAAAAAACCTTTTAAATTTCGTAAGCAAACACAAAAAATCTTTTGAGATTTCTTCGTTCACAGGCATACAAAAAACAGTTCCTGGAACATCCTTAATAATAATATTCTCTCCCAGAATTATTATACGTCCTCGTAGGCTCATATGGTGCTTTTGTTCGAACCCAGGTAGAAGGATCGTATTTTTGACAGGTAACTAAATAATGCATACCGTGTTTATGCCAAAGTGGGTTGTCTTATATCTGTTTTTAAATTGCCAACTTTTATCATGTTTTTACTAGGTAGAAATTGGAATTGAGTCACTTATGTGCAAATCAAATATTTTAATTAATTTGATAGTTTTCTACGACTTAATTTTACTGATACGTTCATCCGAATCGTATAATTTTCTAAGACAAAAAGGATTCGACTCAAAAAACTAAGCTGTAATTCTAATATGAATTCACAGTAAATCATTCGTTTTCTCACTCTTGTGCCAATACTTTCAAAATGTCCATAGAGGTGAACGAATTCACACTCGTTTATAATAAAGATTAAATCGTATGGACTTTTCGTTCGCGAATGATGTACGTCTAATCTCTTATGTAGTGTGTTTAGATAAGAATAAAATATTCAATGATTTGTCAAAAAGCATTTGGTTTAATTATAAAAAGTAGTCGAGTACTAGTTAGGCATTGAGCCACTGCCGCCCTGAACATAATGATTTATAAGCCCTATAAATAATTCCTCTTTCGTGACGTAATATATACATGCCCCCCTTTTTATCGTGTGTATTAAAAAAGTCATAATTGATCGAATACCTAGATGGACAGCGATAAGTTAAGTTAATTTTTTAAAGTTATTTTTTTAGTTGAAAAAAAGATCATGCGTGATAAACTCGAGGAGAATCACAAGCACTCATATCTTAAATTTCAAATTTAAATTGTTAAAAACTAAATTTGTTTTTGGTAATATAACCCAAACCTTCCGTCGGAAGAGCCATTATCTTATCAACTAGATTACAGAGGACGATAAAGTTATATTTAGGTTTTACCTTTATATACTTAATCTTTTTTTTTTAATATTTTTTGAGCGATTAAATAACAATTAGCTGTCGTAAAAAATAACTTCTGTTAATATGATTCATATATTCTCCACATTGCGTAAGATACGCACATAAAAAAACTGTCAATGAATTTAAAAGAGGCATTTCTGCACCGATCTAGTGTGGGTATATACCAGTGATACATAACCTTTACCTTCTAGCGGGCCACATAAAACAAATTATCGTGGGTTCGGGCCGCAAAGAAAAAAAATGATTTATAAGTACGCTCAATCCTTTTATTATTCAGAACATATGTACGTTTCGTGTAAAACAGCCTTTAAAAGATTTAGTGAATTTAGATTAATTAATAAAAGGTTCCATTATATTATTTTGACCGTGTTATTTCGAAAATAAATAAGCCATGCAAAAAAAGGATTATTAAAAATTGTTTCGTTGTGAAATATTTATGTTTCATTTATATGCAATTCTTAAGTTAATGCGTTTTTGGTCTTTGTTAATCTTTAACTCTTTTTTTTTTAATTTGACATAATATTTGTAAGCCTGTTCCTATAAACCGATTTATTCTCCTTTATTGAAGAAAAAGCTTGCCTGCATTTATTAAATATATGTTTTACGTGAAAAAAATATGTTTGAGAAAAAGATATAAAGGCCGCCACAAAATTCTAAAAGGGCCGCGGTTTGTGCATCACTGATATAGACTATAGAAGGTTTTTCGTATTTGCTTACAATATATTTCTTTCGATCAGTCAACTCTTCAAATCACCGGTTATTTGTTGAGCACTCAACCTCCGGTGGCACTATTTCTAAGTCCCTTCGTAATCACTTAACATTGCAATAGACCAGCGTTTCCCAAACTCATAATCAACGCATCATATTAGCTTGATTAATAATTTGAAACCCGCGCAAGAACGATAAAAAAAGGTCCCAAATTTTTTATTTTCAGAATTACATAAATTCCTAGGATTTGAAAATCGGCAAGATAAAAATTGTAAAATTCCGAATCCCGAATTGCTTCACCATTTCATGAAGATTCCCAAAATCCTGGGATTGCAAAAATGGTCCGGGATTAGATACCCTATATGAGTCGTCTGCCAAAATACCCATAGTACAAATTAAACTACAGGCAAAGCTAATCGTCTTTGGGTAATTATAGAAATAAGAAATCTGTACGGAGAAAAAGGGTTTAGATATTTATGTATAGGTTTCTGCCAATGAAATTGACTTACTTCGTATTTCTTTTTTAAATAAACGTAATATGATTGAGCTTGTGTTTTCAGACCATATAGCGTATTATATATCTATAAATCTGCATTCATTGATCAAAACACCTAATTTTTTTACTTAACGCCATTTGGCAATATACTTTCAATATTGACTGTGGAAAGGAAAAAGGAAGTAACCCACAGCTTTTTTTCGATAATCACAATGTATCAAACTGGATACACGTTCTCTCAAAATGATGTAACCTGCAAATGCCGAATTAGTATCTAAATTTAGTTTTTTTAGGATGTTCACTGTCAATACATGGTGCAATTTAATTATATTAATAAAAACACAATATTCCTTTGTACTTCATTCCACTCTATTTAATAGGTCAGGACCGGTTTCGCTCATTGCGAGCATTGTCAACTGATAAGAAATATAATTTAACAATGCTATTTATAAAAAAATGAAAAGTTGTAAACAACAATTGGCATTGAAAAGAAATTACCAATTACATTATAAGTGATTCTAAAATAACACAACATTAAAATGTTTAACACATCTAACATAAAAAAAAAAAATTATTGGTCCGGTGAAACTGGTCCTGACCTATTAAATAAAGTAGAATGAAATACAAAGGAATATTGTGTTTTTATTAATCTAAATTTAGCTTTTATGTTTGAAAAAAGGTGAGGTAAATTTAAAATAGTTGGCACTGTGGCCGAAAATATCGAATGCCCGAGAACGTCAACTATTCGACTATAGGAAAACTTAGTTTTTATGTTATTTCAAACTTTCGTCGAGGAAATTACCAAATGAGAAAATAGTTGCGACAATATGCAACGCTTAATACGTTAAAGTCCACGATTTTGAAATAAAAAGAAATTACGCGAGCCACCAATTTAGAAAGACTGTTGTAGTGAATCGATAGTTTGTCAAAGAAATAAAATCACTAGAATGTATAATGGCTAACGGGGTGGGGTAGGGTACTTGGAATAAAGCCTTTACGTCAAAGCTTTATGTTTACATAAAGCTTCTGGTAGAAAGTTCAAAAATAAAAAATCTCATAAAATTTATCACGTATCATCTCCTTGGTAATTTCCGCAATCAGAAAGATATTCAATATTTTTCTGGAAGTATCGTCAAGTTTTTATAGCGAATTGAAAAAGCACTTTTTCATACTAAAAAATACAATTGCATATCAGGACCAGTTTTGTCCAACTAGCGATTTTTTTAAAATGATAAACATATTAACGGTATTAACTACACTGAAACTTTTGTGATGGTCATGTCTAAAATGAATTTTAATTCTGACGATTTGTAGTATCAAGCTCACATCAATGTTGGCAAAATGTCATACAACATGATTTTTCAAGCAAATTGCTTCACATCACTATTTTCCCAATATTTCTAAAAAATTACGCCAAAAATCAAAATCAAATAATATGTTTTGTTCTTATTTATAATAATGACGTAATTTAATAATTCATATAACTACTTCGATATGACATTAAATTTCCTTATTCGAAAATTCTTAACGTCGAAGTATCAAACACTGAAAAAAAATATTTGTAGTGTTTAATCATATTTTTCTTAAATTTTAATCACATTTTAAGAGGGAAAGCAGCCACCCACTAATAAATTACATTTTCAATAATAAAAAAAACTAGTTCACCATACTAAAAATGAAAGGGTTAAGGGGTTAAAGCTCGACAACCCCGTTCAAGAACATACTTCAAGTAAAGTCTGCCTAAGCACCCCACTTTGATTTTTTTTAAACGTCAATCAACTGATGTGATGTCTTGAATTCTTCCTCCCACCAATTCAATCTTAAAAAACGGAGCGTAGCGAGAACGATCAGCTAACTGAGCTAACATATAGTCCTGTTGTAGCCCTATCCTTCTCTTCTTACTCTCTTTGAAAAAAAAGAAGTTGAGCAACTGATTAACAAACAATTCTGTAGAAACACTTCTGCTGAGATATACTAAATTAGGAGTCCATATGTTCCACATTGGGAGCGAACATTGTACAAAAAAAGTCCTTTTTCCTAATTGCAGTTTTCTCAAGTCTTTCTTTTTTAACACTTTAAAGCTAAATTTAAATACTAATTTGGTATTTGCAGCTTAGATGCTTTTGGTATAACGTGTATCACGTTGTATACATTGTTACTATTTTAAAAAAAGTTGTTTTGAAATAACTGTGGGTTACGTCCCTTTGTCTTTTCACAGTCGAATTATAATAGATGTATAGACGGACCTCCACTTTCGCACCCAATTGGTTCCTGAAAACGTGTGCGAATGTTGAATGTTCGAAAGTAGAGTGATGTAAAAAATACAAAAAATTGTTCTTGAAAATTTTTATTTATCAAAATTTACTTATATATTTGATAAAAATTATGTTTTTTTTTAAACTTGTCAAGAGTTGTATTTATCTTTTCCTTTCAATGTTCTAGAATTTTCTGCTTGATAAACTAGCATCAATTTTAAATTTTTCCTTTGATAATGAATGTCAGATTAAGCATTTTCTTCCAAAATAAACCAGTTTCATCTACATTAAATATTTGACATGGGGTATATTCTCCATCTTCAATAATTTTGGACAATGAGGAAATAAAGTCTTTTCCAACATCTCTATCCGCATTAGTCGATTCTCCAATGAATTTAATATTCTTAATTAATTTAGTAAATAATAATAACTAGCTGTAAGCCCGTTGACCTCAACGGGGGGATTTTTGTTGCATTTTTAAGAAGCCAGAAAATTACAAACCTATTTATTGAATAAGCCAGAAATTCTAAAAATAAAATAAATATATCTCGGGGCATATATCGACAGCATGCCCTGTTGTATTTAAATTGTAAATTATTTAATTTTTGGAATAATGTTGAGTTTGCTAACAATTATTTTTCCTATTAGCAGAAATATACCTCGTAAATTACCTAATTTTTGGAATAATGTTTAAGTTTGCTAACATTTTTTTTCGTAGTGACAGAAATTTCGTAAAATACTAAATCTTTGGAATAATGTTCAAGTTTGCTAACAATCATTTTTCATAGTAGCATAAATCGACCTCGGCGCATATATCGACAGCCCTGCAGTTTTAAATTGTAAATTACTTAATTTTTGAAATAATGTTTAAGTTTGCTAATAATCATTTTTCACATGCAAAATGGTATAAATTAATTGCACATTTTATCAAAACAAAATTATCAAAATGTTGACTGATTCTCCAAACAGAACTTGTTTTTTAAAATATATATAATGATTTTTACTGAAGTTATTTTATTATACATACTGAAATTATGCTTTCGCCAACAACTAACTATACCACGTATGTACCTAGATTAAAAACAAATCTTGAAATAATTGCGTCTTATATTTATTTTTTGAAAAACATATTTCGCTAGTCAATCGGATTTTGTTATTTTGGTAGCATTTATTTTCATACGATCAAGATGTACTGTGATTTAAAAAGAAAATTTTCAAAAAAAAAAATGTTATAAACCCAAAAAGAAGCGCTCTAGGCTAGATTCGAACCAAGTTCCTACAGATTACCAGTCGAGCGGCTTACCTCTAGGGTACAGTAGAATTGAGAAAGGCTCGAAAAATAAAACATATAATATGCATGCTGTTTTTTAAATAAAAAACGAAAGGTTCCATTTTCAAACGAAATTTAATATATATTATATATTTTCATCGTTTCTGATAATTGTGACGTTAGCTCAGTTGACAAAGAGCTCGGCTGATAATTCATAATTATGGGATCGATCGACGGTCGCGGAGCTTTTTTGTATGAGAATCCAAATTTTCAGCCATTTGATAATTCAACTGTTTATGTATGCATGTGAAGTATGCGTATTTTGGAATTTTTAGAATAATTTAAATGTGTGCTTAATATATATAATTAAATCAGATCGATGCTGACAGTTGTTCGTTTGCCCGAGCGGTAACGATTTCAACTCATAATCCAGAAGCGATGGTTCGAACCACGGCCGCGGCGCTTTTTTGTATGAGAATTCAATTTTTCAGCCATTGATTCGTTTCGTCAAATAACAGTGTATTAATTAATGGCGACAGCGGGGCAGGATGGGGTGGGGGGGGAGGAGGACCGTATTTCTTGACGTCATCGAAAAGGCGAAATCGCGACCATATACAAACGAAAAAAGTATGTATTTAGTATGAATAAAAAAATGGTTGACAGCGGGGTTGGGGCGGAGGAGGGGGAGGGAAAATCGGGGACAATTTACAGACGGACGGACGGACGGACATTATCGACTATTAATATATAGATACTTCATTTAAATTTGGCAAACCAGCCGTTACTTGACGAAACAAAACATTTTTGCATTATCGCCAAAAAATCTAAAAAGAACGATTTTATAAAAATGTGCGAAATAGCGAATTGTGCGAAGGTGGAATGTTCGAAAGTAGAGGTCCACCTGTATTGGTAATATAAAGTAACATAAAAGTACGGCCGATATTATAAATTTCACAATCGTGATTAAATATTTACTCTTGAATGATTTCATTTATATTTCAATATCATTATTTCATAAATAACGATTAAAACATTATAGTTTACTTTTTCTTTCAACAATAACGCCCATTTTAATTTTGCAAAATATCGAAAGTTAAAAAAGAATATGAAAAAAGCGTGATTACGAGTGCAATAAATTGTATTAGCATTATGCTATCAGTGTGGTGTATTATTTATATCACAGTTGGGCTAGAAAAATATTTTTACACCGTGTCCCGAAACGCTTAAATACATCAGTTTTATCATAACTTCTACTTCTTCTACTTCTATTCTTTGTACACGGTATATGCATATAATACAAAATTAACATATTGACGTGAGGTAATTATTATACAAATATGTAACAAAATATACGTTTTATTATTTTCATGTTACATGAGTTTGGTTGCGCTGCACTAAAATAAATTCGGTGCCTTGTTTGTAGTATAGACGCTGAAAATTTTGTTGAAAAAGATCCATTTATATTTGATAATATTTTGTTATTTTTAAGCTGTGTGTAAATGTATTTCAAATATATTTTTTAGTCCTAATATAAAGTATGTAAATGATGTTAAAATACAAATAAATTGATTATCAATTTTACTATTGACATATTTACTTAGTATATTAAAAATTGATCTAAAAAATACGGGTCTCTTCCTATAGCAAAATGAATCATGCATTTTAGTCAATTAGATTTTTCTTTAGTACGAGAATCAAATCTCTTTAATTTATTGTTAGATTAAAACCTTCTTATTGGCAATTTTTAATTCTTGAACTGTGTTCTTTTTTACTGGTTATTTCCAAAGTTTCATTGGAATACTCAATTATCGGTATTTTTAACAATATGTCCAGGAGTGTTTTGTTATATTTACATGAGGAGGTTTATTGGAAGAATATTACAATATCTCATCAGAAAAAATCATTACTTTGAACTAGAGGTCTGCACGGGCCCGGGCCTGGCCCTCAGGCTCCTACCCGCGGGTAGGAGATATTGAGATTCGGGCTTGGGCCGGGCCCGGATAACGAATTTATTTCTTCAGACAAATATTTCAGAGTATGTTCGTTTTTAATTATTCAGATAATTTTTAATTATCAGCCATGATGATTTTAATTATTAACAGTTCAATAGAGAATCGTTAATTGTTGTAAATTAGTAAAAAATGGGTTTTTTTCGGGCCGAGGAGTATAAACCTGGGCTTTGGGTCAGTTTCGGGTAACAAATGTGGTATTAGACTCGGGTTCGGGCTGGGTTCGCGCTGAGTCTTTTGGGATCCGATCGGGTAATTTTGTAAAATGTCGACCCGTGCAGACATCTACTTTAAACACACGTGAGTGAAAAAATTTAAAAAATCAGTAATTGCTAACGGTTAGCTTAGTACTCGATCTCCAGGCAGAATTTTTTTTATCCTTTTAATGCATATACTATACAAACACTAAATCGGCAATGCGTCATATATTTTTTTTTTAAATAGGTGTCTCATTATCATTTGAACCTACAGCAGACACGAAAAGAACTTGTCTGTAAACCATTAGAGTTAAGTCAAGTTTATGAGAAACATTTTCAAAAACACCCATATCCTAAATATTATTCTCAAAACTATTATATGACTTGTCTCAGAAATGTTTTATGAACCACTTTACCGCTGGTATGCCGAAGCTCACATATCATACTATTATTTTATTTTATAAAATATATAAAAATATATTTTTAAATCCATGCTACAAATTTTGTGACACACTACACCGCTGGATAGATAGTATAGTCTTAGAATATTATTTGTAGTTCAAATTACAGGTCACACTGAGGTCAAAATGTTCAGGAGAGGTCTCTTAAGAAAATTGTTTGTTATTTATAAAATTATTGATGGGGGATCGTTATAATTTATAACCTATCATGTAAATTGTATACTATTCGTTAGAAATGTTGAATGTGTGCCGAGAAATAGACTCTTGAGTCTATGATAAATTCTTGGAGACTTTTGACCGGGCCACTTTCTCCTTTTAGTAGGGAATTTGTGCAGCAACTAGCAACACAGAAATGGAATCATAAATTTTAAATAGGAACGGATATATAATATTTTTTATTAACTGTAGCAATTAAAGGTTGACTGGTTAATATAATGAATTATTTGTATTTAAATTGAGATTTCAATGGTTCAAATTTTATACATTTCCACACGTTTTGTCACTATCGACCTAGGTTTTACATTTCTGCATATTCATGCATCAAGTGCACGGATTAACCACTTGAATACCCCAAGCGGACACAGGTGTCCGGAACATATGCAAGCGAACTAGGATGTCCAAGACATTAAAAAAAATACTTTGTATTCTAATAGAATATAAGAAATATTTTGATGTGTAGTGCCATCTATACTGAGTCAATATAGGTTTTTAAATTATGGAATTCGAGTGTATATTACGCAAAATTTATTTTTCTAAATAACACGCAGTATCTCTGGGACATATTAATAATTTATTTGCGTGGTATTCAATCGATTCAAATTAACGATTCAAATTCAATACCAAGACTCCATCAAGCACCTTTAGTTGGAATTATAAATACTACGTTATTATTGAGTTTTGTTTTTATTATTTTTTCAATATAATATCATTAAGACAGTTTAATCAATATTTTTTTTAACTAAATAAAAATACCGAGGATGGAACTTATTAACACACTACTCGAAGAAGCTAGAACACAATATTTACCTAAATTATTTGATAAAAAATATATTTCACATAAAAAAAATGTAGAGTAAGTCATTTACAATCTCAATTTTTTTTAGCAGAAGATGAATATTTCATATGGCTGAAATCGTTAATTTATCATACACGTTTATTTCAGTATATAGTCATATATTGTAAGTCTCTTGCGCTACACTTTGAGGATCTCTGGCGTTAAGGTGTCAAGCTCGCATCTTTTTTTATTATCAAAAACATTTACTGAAATTTCGTTTTTAATTTTATTTATCATCACAAACTTGTTATAAAGAGTATTTATCATGGAAAATACAAAAATCCAAATGGTAACGTTTGTTTTAATGTTCTTGAACAAAACTAATCTAAATCTTAAGACTACTTCAAAAAATATCATAATGTAATGGTTTGTTTTTTAATGACACAAAGGTAATGATGTGGGTTTTCTGAATTTCTCGTCTGTGAAGGTTTAATTTATAGAATAACGAGCTATAAACTTTGAACAGAAGAATTCTACATAAAATATGAAGTAACATTTAAGATTTATATATGCTTCCTACATTACATATTTTTTCCCTTTAATTTCATGGCCATGTAGATTAAAACCGAAAAACGGTCCTATACATTTACATTGCCCTCCAAAATCTCGAGCGGTAATAGCCGAAAAGACATCCTTAAAAAAACTTTTCGACACGATTCTTTCATCAAAAACAGCAATTTATTTTTTATCTAATTTTTCCCAGCCTGCGCCAGAGAGCTTTTTTCTCAAGAGGATGATTTAATAAACACCCCGTTCGACAAAATCAGGTCTGGCGCCGAGACGTTAAAAAGCTGCCATAAGCTTTTTTAAAGAGCTTTTAGCTTATTTATGGGTATTTTATAATATTTTAAATTGTGAACCAGATATTTCTCAGTTTTGTTTTAGGGTGTAATAAAAATATAGAATTTCGAGACTGCTTCTTATTCCAACAAATATTTATAGTCGATGCTAAGTCAAATCAAATAATGTTTTTTTTTCTTCACTAGTTTTTATTCATTTCTGTATTTGTGAGTGTGTCTAAAAACGTTAAGAAAAGAAGACATTTTTGTTCACGAGAGTTTTATACAAAAGTTGATCTTTACCATTTTTTAACTACAGGATACGAATGAAATGGGAAGAGGGGGGTAATTGATTACGAAACTGCAGACGTACTTTCATTCGATTAAATTATCTAAAAATATATTTTTTTCAATATTACAAATATGGACCCTGGATTTACTTTCAACAACTGGTTGGAACTAGGGTATCCAATGCCGAAGCCTTTTTCCAATCCCGGGATTTCGGGATTGATTAATTTTCAATCCCGGGACCCCGGGATTAGCTCACCGAGGAATTTTAAATCCTGAATTCGCTATACTATTCCACCAGATCGTATCAATTTTCGGGAATTGCTAAAAAATTTTCAATCCCGAAATCCCAGGATCACGATCATGTCAATCCCGGAATTTCGAGATCAGAAAATTGAACGGGATCCCGGGATTGGATGTCTTAGTTGGCACGTATTTACACCGTTATGTAATTCTTCTAGCATGAAATAAATTGCTATTGTTGCTATTTTTTTATTTTGGCCTTCTGAAAAAATTTCAAAAATATTTATTTTTCTTTTATAATGCTTTAGGTAAAATCATAATAAATACTTTAAAAAGTTTTTCATTATAACAATCAAAGTCAAAACATTATTATTTATGAGATACTGTAGTAGTAAGCACTTTGGATCGGCTTAATTTCTAATAGAAATTTATTTTTGTAATAAAATCAATATTTTATTACATTATTAAGTTGGTAAGATCAAATCCGATCTGATCCGAATGTGTTCTTCACGCTACTCGAACATGTGACCAATTGGTCCGTTTCCTATTCATAAATTTAACATCGGTAGCGTGAACGTTATTAAAACTATTCGATATGACTTGCTAGTTGCAACTCACCTCTAGTATATGCCTAGTTCACAAAAGCTGTGTTTTGGGATCAAAAATAATTGCAACGGTGACTATCTACCGAGGATTTACCTGTCAGGTAATTACCTCGAGAAAGTTGCGCGGTGTATATCAGCAACTGCAATCTGTCGGTTAAAAAAGCAAGCACGCTGAACAATGATACTCAGACATAGCTGTGCAATATGTAATTATTTTTTTTACCATGTCCACTCCCAATGTGAACCATGCCGACCCAGAATCGGTAAAATAAATTAAGCAACACAATTGGGTAAATTTCGTTTTTAACTAATAAATGTTCAATTTAGCCAAAGGTGTCAATGGCAAAAATATTAGAGCTTAATACCATTCGCCTGATCTTTTTTAATGTCTGAGCATTTTAGTGTTTTGACTTGTTATCGTTTGACGTAGACCCCGGTTGAGAAACACTGATTTAGAGAACTGAAAGAAGTTTGACAATTTTATTATAATATCAAGATATGCATTGACCGTATATTAATATTAACTAACCGCACTTAAGGGATTCTTTTTTCGAATATATTTTTTTTTAAAAAAACCTTCTTCTGTAAAAATTTAAAAATTGTCAGTTACAATTTCCTGCGTATTAAGTACAACGTAATTGACTATTTGGTGAAACAATGTACATGAGTATACCACATTTCCTTGAAGAACGTTGAAATTAATTTTAATTCGTCTACTGACTAATAAAACACTTTTCCAGATAAACACTAGTAACAGTATAATTATAAAATACGTTTATTTTAAATAATTCAACATACTTTTAGAAATTTGGTTTTAATCGAGTACAGCTGTGTGTCCCAGACAGTCCGCATTGAGTTGCATGTTTAAACCAAAAAAAAAACCTCGATTAAAACCAAATGCCACTTATTCAACGCTTGCATTCTGCCGGTACTGCTTTAGGGTTGCGAATCATGGCACCTGACGAAGACTCAGAAAAACCGTATACTGAGCTTCGAGAACAGATGTTTGCGTCGGGTAATGGGGGTGAGGTGGTTTAATTTTGTGAGGAATTCAGAGATAAGGTAGCGTACAAGACAGCGTCCCGTCACGTCAGTGGTTATGGAGAGACGTTGGAACTGGCTGGGTCACGTGCTGCGGATGCCTCCGGAAAGCCTCAATCCTGCCTGCCTTCCCGGACGTCCGTCGGGTACTATCCATAGGATGTACTCGGCGGAACTGAGGGATGCTGGCATGTCATGGGAGGAAGCAAAGCAATTGGCGGGAGACAGGGAAACTTGGAGGTGCCGCGTGGTGGCCATATGCTCCACATAGGGAGCGAACATGGCAAAAGAAGAAGACTCCTAGAAAATGTTTTAATCACATGAGAAAGAAAAATTAGGATATTATTTTATTTTT
Organism: Himalopsyche anomala; assembly: GCA_031772345.1. Taxonomy (NCBI): domain Eukaryota; kingdom Metazoa; phylum Arthropoda; class Insecta; order Trichoptera; family Rhyacophilidae; genus Himalopsyche; species Himalopsyche anomala. Next base: position 20,303,733 of record CM062835.1, read on the forward strand.
TTGCAAACGAGAGCTCATAGCTCGCCGACGCTACTGTACGGCGTTCACAGTCTGCGGAATGGATTGTGTCCGTTGAAAATTCACATTTTCTTCATAGAATTAAAATAATCATTTCGTCTCATCAGTAACAAGGCACTCGCATTACTCTTACTGCGACATTCGAGATTTATGTAAGCGTGTCAATTGAACGGTGACCGTCAGTATAGATATGACGAAGGGCGAAACTAATACATTAAAATACCAATGAATATTTGTTGAGTATGAACTGTCAACTCTTTAAGGAAACGTATTAAATTTACAAAAAAAATGTACTCATTCCACAACTTTATATAATGATTACGACCTTACTGGTTTTATTCACTATTTTTTTAACGAAACATCTGATTAAAATCAGTTAAATGAAACTTCGGGTCCTATGGCGCAGTGGTTAAGCGTCGTGGGCTCACGGATTCGATCCCGATCCCAGTACGAACAGGACTTTACGATTGATTTGTCGATTTCTGTTTGAAGGATGGGTGTTTGTGATGTCTAAAAATTCCCTCCCACCGTTTCCGATCTTTTAATAACTGGGCGTGGCGACAGCGATTAGTTAACCACTAGTCCTGTCCTAGCCTTATTCTTCTATCTCTACTACTCCATTTGAAAAAGAGAGGTTGAGCATATGACTAACAAACAGTTCTCGTAGAAAGACTTCTTTTGAGATACCTCCATTAGGATGCCATATGCTCCACATTGGAAGCAGACATAGATAAAGTCAACTCATTGTGGAAACATATTGAATGAATAAACACGAACTGATTAAAACGTTTGATATTTTTTTTGATTAAAATTACTTATAAAACAAACTGATTTTTGCAGTATTCCGTGCAGTTCCTCAAATAAAAAAATAATATAACACATATGTATGTACAACACCCCCTAGTCAAAAATATTAAGTATCATAATATTGGAAATACTCATTCTCAATAGAGTTTTCACACAGTAAATCCAGCCTTGGGGATTAAGGTCAGCCAAATACGTGTCGATTGTGAAAAAGCGAAATGACGTAGCGAAGCGAAACACGGAGATACAAAAAAAAACGCTTTTTGATAGATGGAAAGGCAAATTATGAAATATACACAACCTTTAAGTGCACGGAGATTAATAAACTGGTTCTTAATTGACTTTATGTAATGTTAATTAAATTAATTATAAGTATTTTTTTCATAATCGCAATTTTCGCAGGCCCTTATTTTTTCAAACTTAAAAGCTAAATTAAGATACTTAATCGGTATTTTCAGCTTACATCCTTTTGATAGAACGTGTACCAAGTTGTATAGATTGTGATTATCGAATAAAAACTGTTTTGAAATAAGTTTACGTCCTTTTTCCTTTCCAAAGTCTATACGAAATTTGCTTCGCGATAACAATGCATAATTGCCATTTGAAGTTTTAAATCTTTACCATTCTTATAACTTCTTTGAATATTTCCAGTAACAAACAAACGACGATTCAAGATAATGTGGAGTCAATCAGATTATGTGGGGTCAGGCCCCAAGGTCCATATTGCTTCAGAGGACACTTTGTGAAATAGCACCAGGTATTTTACAATGTTATTGCGGCGGCAATACAATAATAAAGTTTCCTTATGAAATAGACTTGAAGCCATAGAGCGGGAATATATTTAAGAAATAACTATTTGTCACGGATCGCTGAAGCTACGTCCAATATACTCATGTGATTCTGTCATATATATTTTGTGTCTTTTTGTGATTTTTAAAGTAAAAATGAATTCAGTTAAATAACAACAGAGGCATCTTGTAATATACTGGTCAACTATTTTTGTTTAGCTTTTCATTGTATTCCTATATCACAATAATACAGTGGAACCTCTCATAACGAGTTTAATTCGCTCCAGAATCTTACTCGTTATGTGGAACACTCGTTAAGCGAAACAATTTGTCCATATAAAACAATGTAACATACAATAATGCGTTCCAAGACGGAAAACAAATCATTTTTTTAATATTTTTAACGTTTATTCAAATAAAATTACATATGTACTTAAAATTGTTATGGAGCGTAACAACCTGGAATGACATTTCGATTTGCAAAAAAACCATAAACAAAAATGACTAGTTTATTAATTAAGACAAATAATTTTATTCTTTATGGCTGTCTATAGACATTTTTTTTTGCCGACGTTTCAAAATTTGGAGAAAATGTGACAGCATTATCATTGAATAAATTTGTGAAACGCATAGCCACCTCCTTATTAGGGTGATGCTTCTCAATGTACGATGCAACAGTTTTCCTTGCTTTCAGCATTTCTCTTATTGTGCCAGAAGATTGTTCTTCTGCTACTTCAACCTCCTCCACTAACAAACTCTCCTCCATAAATTATTGCTGTGAAAAACAATGCAACTCCATAAGCTCTTTGGTGGTCAGCTCTTGACCGTGTTCTTCCACAAGCTTATCAATATCGTTGTTTTCCACCTCCAGTTCCATGGTATTGGCCAAAGATACAATCTCGTTGACTGTAGACTCCACAGGAACTGTTTCAAAGTCCTCAAAATCACATTCGACAACGCTCTCTGGCCAAAGCTCTTACAAGCAGAAATGAGGGTCCTCTTGGTAACTTCTACCCACGCTTTGTCATTCATCTTGAGAAAAGCAACGATTTGAAAGTGATCTTTCCAAAACTCTGCGTCACTCGTTATGCTAAATATCGCTCGTTAAGAGAGCATTTTTTTCACAATATGTTTTGCACGTTATGGGAATTACTCGTTATAAGAGGTGCTCGTTATGAGAGGTTTCACTGTATATGTATGTATGCACATTTGAAATAAGAAACTTACTAATCTAGTAAGAAAAGAATCACAAGTTCTCTACGACATATACAGTATTGTTTCGTTAATATTTTTTTGTTGACAGATTTACGGGTCCATAGCACAGTCGGCGTCGTTGGTTTCAGCATTTTTTCAATCGATTAGTCAATTTCTGTTCGGAGGCATAAATGTTTGTGACGTCCAAAAATACCCCTCCCCACCATTACAATCCTAAAATAACGGTGTATAGTGAGAGTGATTAGTCAACCACTGGTCTTGTCCCGCTCTATATTTCTATCCCTACTACTGTCTTCGAAAAAGATAGACTTAGAGGCTATCAGTTCTCATAAACAAATTTCTGTTGAAATACCTTAGGAGGCCATATGCCTATAAATAAAAATTGATAGCTTCCTCTGAAAAAGAGAGGTTGAGTGACTGGGACTTGAAAACTTATGTTGAAATACCTCCATTACGAAGTTATAAAAAAACTGCTTGTTAAGCAGTTTTTTTTTTATCCAAATGTCAATATTCTAATGGAACTCGATTGTTCGCCGACTAATATCGACGATAAATAATGCAGATTAATTGTACATAATAAATACACAGTTTAAAATATTTTACGCTAACAAGCTACAATTTGCAAACACGATAGCAAAACATACCCAAGAGAAAGAAAGTAAAACGATTAAAAAATCTACCACCGCCGTTCGCAGACTGCTCGGCAACGCGAAGGTTAAAGGTGCAACTTGCATTTTATTATGTCGTGATACGATAAGGCGGCAATATCTCGTAGGTCTTTGAAGGAATGTCTCTATTTGAATGATTGACGTACTATTGGAAGAGTTCAAAGTAATATTTCCGCATAATATAAACCTCTATCAATATAACGTATGGTGTTAATTAATATTGTAGAAATAACAAATAGTTTTATTTAAATTATTGTGTGTTGAAGAATTTTATACCTTTTCCAATATACATATTTAATATCGCAACATTCAAAGCTTTGTAATATTAACCATTCAACTGCCAAGACTTTTTACTACAACGTTTCTCTCAGAGCTAGGGCTTCCAATTAACCGGACATATAAACTAACCGGTTTTCGGTTTATTTTTACAAAATAAACCGGTTAACCGGTTTAAACCGAAATCTTTCATTTACATACATATATATCAGTCATTGCTGAAAAATGCAAAAATCATACAAACTATTTTTGCTTTTTCTATAGGTAAAAATGAAAATAGCAATGGTCGGCAATAAAATTACAAAATATCTGCAATAAAATTACAAAAAAAATATTTATTTAAAAAATATTTTCATATGAAAAGTATAAAAAATCTTATTAAGGGTAAAAAAATAATGAATTCAAAACAATTCTCGCATAAAAGTAAAATTGTACAACTTAAATGAACTCCCACAAAGTTACCTTCGAATCCATTATAAATACAAAAAAAAACACTTATCAAACGTATCAAATATAATTTATATACATAAATATACATTAATAAAAAATAAAATGCTATGAATAATAATTGAATTAAAACATAATGTTTCTATATGTAATATGACTTATATTTACAAAATTTAAATACAAAACAAGGTGACTATTATTAAAAAAAATGAATAACATTATTGAAAAAAAACATTTTATGCAAGTTCTCCGTAATGACTGACCGTAATGAGGACACAACTGTCAAAACTAATTTACTCCATTTTTACTACTTTTATGAGAAAATAAATATAAAACAAAAATAATGAAGATTAATTAAAAACCTTAAAAAAATAACAATATTTTAATTTCAAATTCGTCAATCTGTGGACAAAAACAAAAAATAATTGAAAACTTTTGACATATACATATAATTTAAGATTTCGACTGAAGGTGCTTGGTGGAATTTCAATATTAAATTTGAATCGTTCAAATTATGTACACTCCCACAGTTCAAGTTCATCCGTGCGCTTGAACGCCTGAAGATGCCGAAAGGCGAAACCCGGGTCGTTAGTGACAAAATCTGTGGGAGTGTACATAATTTGAACGATTCAAACATATACATATGTATGTATTAGCAAACCATGCAGATATATTATGTACTTTTATACACAAATTGCCATTGATAGAAAAATGCAAAACTATTGAAACACAAACAATATAAAGATGATTATTTTAATATTATAATAAACATAAATACTATTTTATTGTATTATTCATGTATTAATGATGATATTATTCACATTTACAAAATTAATTAAAATACTAAACATGGTAACGTATAACATTAACTTATGTTTTTTTTCACATTAATATAAAAGAAAACATTTCATGCATTTTTGGTATATTTATTATTTTAAAAGTAGTAGTACTTTAAAAAAATTAACAACTAATAAAATCAAAATAATTATTAAAATTTTGTTTTTATTTCATGATATAATCCATCTGTTTATCTTGTATTGCTTGAAAACAGGTCAAATACTTTTTCGTTGAATTTAAGTATTTTGCTCATAATATTTATCTCTATCTATATATAACATTGACAAAGCTACCAATTTTTCCTAATTCATTGTATTTCGTACAGAAGTTTTTACTATTTGTATTGTTGAAAAAAACATTGTGATCGGAACAAGTCGATGGGCATTGTAATAATAATAACCTAATTTGGTTGTTTCTTCAAAAACATCGCATCATTTACTTAGCAAAGCAGTGTATATTACAGAATATGCGTGCCACCACTGTTAATACATACATAAGGTTTGCAGATTTTTTTGTCCAACTTCCGCCCTTCTTCAAGATGTTTACAAAATGAAAACAATGAATGCACCGCAATAAAATGTGATTTATTGTGAATGTATGTTCGTAATTCTCAGTTGAACTCAGTTGAACAGAAGAAAAAAAAAACATGAATAGCTTTACACATTGTGTTAATATACTTTTCGAAAGTTTTAAAGTAAGTGTTTGATTGCCTAAATGACATACGTATTTTTTCCACAAATTTCTCGGAACAAGTTTTACTAGCGTAAGAGGGTTCAGTAAAACCTTTCGATGAAGTAATTAAATAAAAATAAAGTAGTGACTCAATATATAAATATAGTATCTTTGAAATAATTATTAGAAAAGCAACAATTTTTATTTTTTAATAGTAATTGATTAAAATGAAAATTATTAAGAATAATATTCCAATAGGCAAAATCCATCTAAAAACAGGCATACATGTAATTGAAAACAAATAAATTGGAGATTAATGATTGCGTATTTTTATAATGATACACATGCTATCCTTGTTCGCCATTCATTTAAGATTAATACGGATGTCTTCTCAATGTTTTCAGTTAAGTCATATTTGTCATAGTGTAACAAGGGCCGAATTTATTACAGACAGTTAAGATACATTTCGTCGTTTGATAAAGTTAATTTTCTTCCTGAAAAGACATTTATGTCTATAATTTGAATACCTACGTGACAATTGATATTATTTAGCAATGTGTAAATGCATATTTCCTCATTAAAATATGCGCTGAATTTAGTGCGAAATTCTATTTTTTTTCAAAAAAAATCAATACACTTATAAATATAGAATTTATGAAAACGCGGTTAACCGCGGGAAATAAACCGGTTTTCGGTTTATTTCAAAACAGGCGAAAAACCGGGTAACCGGTTTCGGTTTAAACCGGTTTGGAAGCCCTACTCAGAGCCCAAAAACTTATTTTTCAGTCTCAATAAAATAGTGTAAATGATCTTGTAACCGTGTGGATAAAACACTTGGAAGTTTGTCCAATTCAGATGCAGCGTCCGTGGGTAAGAATTACAGCACGAATAGATTTATAAAATATTTTAATATTTTTTGATAGATTCAACGGTATCTTTATGAAATTCGTTTTTAATATAAAATTTAATTTATAGCTTTGTTATTCCATACATTGTACAATGTTGTCATATTTTACTATATATTGATTTGCTTCAATTTACATGGGCTTATGTTTGAGCATGGATTAGGTGTGGATATTTTTGTTCCCTTCAAATATTCCTTTATAATATATATCGGGAAATAGTGAGAGCGATTAGCTTACTATTAGTCCACTTTCTCACTCATTTATACAACACACTAATTAAAATCCTTAAGCCTGCTCCATTAAAACACTAAAATCCTATTTTTCAGATTTAAATGTCACATTTTTTAGTGTTTTTCCAGCTGAATTTTTATACGTATGTATGCACCTTTAGTATAGCCTAGTGTTTAGTGCTCTTGAACATTTTTTCATATTCTGTTGCGGTGTCCATGTATGTATTCAAAATCCGGTACGGATAATCTAGTAAATTATTTTATTGTTCGTATTCAATGAAATGGATGTCAGCAACTTTCTCTCTTTTCCGTTCATAAAAAAAGCGAGAGTGATAAGCTAACTTCTGGTCAAATTCATAGTTACGTCTACTATCTTTATCTTATACGAACTAAAGAGGTTGATCAACTGACTAACACATATTTCTCGTTGAAAAGTCTCTTTTGCATCGTAACAGAGGTGCTTCATAAATATAAAATTGACTCTACATTGGAAGTTGTTAAAAATATGTTTGAAATGCATATTGATAGCTATATCAATTTATTTAAACTAACGTGAAATTCTAGAAAAATATTTAAATCAACTTAGTAGTTTAATATATTTTTAAAATTGATTTTATAATTCAGTTCATTATTCTCTGTTACACTTTCATTAAGCACAATATTAATATTAATTATGGTAAATTATGTAAGTAAGCAAATACGAGAATAAAGAAATCCACTCCTTCCCGGGCTGTATTTAATATTTTAAAATTCTAGCCCACAATACGTATATAAAATTTCAAAAAATACAAATGACTTATTAAGAGCGCGTCGTACATAGAAGACATGCGTGTGAGCATTGAATGTCTACGGCGTACAATTCTCGTCGCAGTCGACGAAGGGGTTAAGACTGTCATATTAATCACGATAGTTTATATTTATAATATAAATAATCACGTCATGCTTTTGGTGTCTTCTGACATTTATAAACATTAATCAAATTGACGTTATGGTATGGCAGTGATAGCAATATTTTGTTTATAATTATAAAAAAATACTAATAATTATCATCATTTCTCCCTCTTCGATTCTAACTATTTTCCTAATCACAGTGTCGTTTGTTTTAAACAATAAATGATTTTGAGATACTTCTTAGAACTTATTATTAAGCAATAAATTTCGTTTACCGCATAAGCCTTTATACATTTTCCTATGAAAGTCTTTTTTGTCTTTCAAACTATTGAAAAAAAAATGCGAAACTATTATATTTAATATTAATATATAATTAAAATTGTGACTTCACTGTTTGTGACTGTATTTCGCTTCTTTAAGAAAAGTCTAACGATGCTCAAAGATAAAACTGTCGTTGTGTCCTTAAGAAGCAAGTTGGTTCTTGATTGCTCCACCACCGTCACCAGTCCACCACCCGTTATGTGTATGCAGCCAAATTTGTCACGACTCATAGAAACAATGGAATAACAAAGTATTTTATTTTATTTTTAAAACGAATCTTCATATAGTTTTTGCCGAATTCATAAAAAAGTGTAAATGTTCGCTGCAATCGCTTTATGTTCCATTTTTTGGAAGTTTCGCCTAACATTTCGATTTTTCTTTTCTTTAATTGCTTGTTCTACCAATATCCTTTCAAAATGATAATGAAATTGTTTATTAATGATTTTTTTAAATCTTATACTGTGTAACACAAAAATATGTCGCAATTCAATTAATGTCATACGAAGGGTGGGTGTAATAATGTCCAGGTTCTCTTGGCGTAGCGTTTGCGTGGTTTCATTTTCATGAATACTCACGAATTACTTATAATATACGGTTACAAACGCGGGTAGCACGAAAAACATCGTTTGCATTTAACGAAATGGCGTGTGGAATTGATGTAAAACAAAGTGTAGAAGAAAGTAAAACGCTTAAGTATTATTAAGTTGCCTGACTGGTTCCTGCTGAACGAAACGGTGGCCACGACTTCATTTTCCGACTCATGGAGATATCTCTCATGAGAATCCTGTGCCCACGCGTTTTCCAGGAGTGAATTGGAAACAGTTGTTAAAAAATGCAATTTAAATTAAGTCTTATTACACGACTCGTATCTTATTTGGGGCATATTAGATTCTTTTGAGGACGGTGAAAGAAAAAGGCGAAGAATTTTTTAGATAAACATTAACCCGTCGGGTGATAACGTTCTTATCACATTTCCATATTCAGTGTATTTACCAGGGCTGTGGAGTCGGAGTTGGAGTCGGTGTCGTGAAAAATGAACGGCTCGAAATTGTTTTAAAAAATATTTTTAATTATGTGTATTCAAACAAAATAAGCCACAGTGTTGACATTTGATGCTTGGCTGACTAAAGATGATCTGATAGAATACATATCGACTGTGGAAAGGAAAATGGACGTAGCCCTCAGTTTTTCTAAAATAGCTTTTTTTCGATAATCACAATGTATACAACACGTTCTATCAAAAGTATGGAAGCTGAAAATGCCGAATTGGTATCTAAATTTAGCTTTTGAGTTTGAAAAAGATGACTTTGTAAAAAGTTAAAACCAAGAAAAAATACTGAAATAAAGCTTTAACCTAGACAATTTCTTAAATTAATATTAGGTTATGTCAATTAAACACCAGTTTAGAAGTCTCCGTGCACTTCAAGGTTGTGTATAATTCATAATTTGCATATGGCCTAAAATCATCAAAACATGTTGCGCCTCCTGTAAAATTTTATATGTGTGGGTGACGTCCTTTTTCCTTTCCACAGTCGATATATATAAGTTAAAATTATTTTTTTGAAAAATTTCCTCGGAGCCGGAGTCGTAAATTATTTTAATGCTGGAGTAGGAGTCGGAGTCCAAGTCGTCTTTTTTTTACACGACTCCAAAGCTCTGGTATTTATTTTATTTTTAAATATTCAATATATCAAAAACTCCACATTTTCTTTTAATTCATAAAGCAATTTTATTGATTAATCGCTGAACATCAGTTTTCAATAAATATACAATAGGACAACAATTTGAAGAAGGGTTTTTTTAATCCATATCCGCTCCCTATGTGGTTTCCTAATAAAAGTATCTCAGCAGATTTTGTCTACAAGACTGTTTGTTATTCAGTTGCTCACCTTCTCTTATTTTCAACGAGAGTAGGGATAGAAAGGATAAGGCAAGGATAGAAACGATAGGGACAGTATTGATTAGTAAATCTCACCCGCAATGCACGGTTGTTTTAGGATTGAAAGTGTGAGAATTTTTTTTCAAACTTCGCAAACACACATTCCTTTGGACAGAAGTCGATACATCGGTTGAAAAATGATGTTCGTACTGGGACTTGAACCCGTGAAATCTGCCACGGAAATCAACGACATTGACCGAATTGAGAACGTTTTAGGAGAACTTTTGGACATCACCCATACCTTCGAACAGAAATCAATTTAAAAAAATGATTTAAGATTTCGACTGAAGGTGCTTGGTTGAATTTTAATATTAAATTTGAATCGTTCAAACTATGTACATTCTCATAGATTTTCAGTTCAATTTAATCCGTGTACTTGAACGCCTGAAGATGCCGAAAGGCGAAACCCGGGTCGTTAGTGACAAAATCTGAAAGAGAATGTACATAGTTTGAACGATTCGAATTTTAAAAAAATGATGTTCGTACAGGGGTTTAAGCCCGTGAGATCTGCCTTGTAAGCAAAATACGTTATCCACTGCACCATGTAATTCAAAAAATAATGTAAAAGAGGTATATTGTTGAATATTATTATTTAAAACTTTGAAGTACTTAGTTATTAATTCTCCAAATTTTAGGTTCAATGCGACGTGATTCAACAAATAAAACGATCTAATGGCGTTGAGATTGACAGTGCTACGGCAAAAGTTAATGTTCCGTTAATTATTACATGATTTCCAATTCCTCTCCTGATTTATTGAAGTACAGTAATGATCAGAGATCCAAGTTGTTACAACTATCTGAAGAATCGTTTTAACTATTAGCCTAGTAGCTTCCAGCGAGCGGACACCACATCAAAATAACGCATAACATGTTTCTCAAGAGGCTAGAGAGAGCTGTCAGTATGGATTCCTGGCAAACAAATTACGGGGGCAGTGATTGAGAACCTATGACCTACCTCGCCATTGTACTTATATTACTAACTGTGAGACTTAAAAGAAATAAATGATTTTTTATAAAATTTTAGCATTACTTTTTATTTAAAATTAATCAATAAAATTCGACAAAAATTGGATTCCATTTACAATAAAAACTCTCCCATGGCTCTGGAAGCATAGACGAAGGTCTCCATGGTTTGTTGAAAATGAGTTTCATTTATGACATCGTTCAGAGCACGGTTTGTCAACCAAGGGCAAAGCATGTTCCAAGGGGCCACAAAAAATAAGTGATGGGGAGCCACAGCATAATTTTGGGGTGGGGGAACGGGACAAATCCATAAACTCCCAGGTTCTTAATTCGGGCAGCAACAAAATATTTTGAAATTCTAAGAAAAACTAAAAAAAAGGTCTCGCGTCTCTTCATTTTAAGGAAATCCGTAAATTTCTGGGTTAAATTTTGAATTATGGTATGGGAAAAGTATGCAGACTTAGAAGGGAACACGGGAACAAAAAGTTGAGAAATTATGGTCTAAAGCAGGGATTCTTAACCGTGTGCTTGTGAAGCTACTTTATGCACATTTTAAAAATATGTCATAACAAAAAGATGATAATTGTTGACGATTCAGATGATCATCTTACACTCCTAAATTTAAAAAAGTAGTAAATGAATTGTAATGTCAAAATCGCTTTTATTGTGCTACGTTATATTTTAAGATTCTTTTGCACTCTGTCTTGAATTGTATATCTTCTATGCACTTCGAAAATAATATAGGTTGAGCAACTGACTAAAAAGGAGTTATCGAGGATAAAATTTCTTCGCCTCCTAATGGCAGCTGTATCACTTTCACGAGGAGCCCATATGCTCTTCATTGAGAGCGGAAATGGTATAAAAAATGCAAAATGGACGTGTAAAATTATCAATAATGTTTCCAATTACTTTCTCCAATATCTTTTTTCATATAGCGTAATTTTAAAAATATAAGAGAGGGGGTTTTTAAGTACTTAAGTATTAATATTTGCTCTTTGTACACCCTATATTTTGAGAATTGGGTTTTAAAGAGTTTTTTTTATTTGCGAAAAGAATATTTTTTTTATTTTTGAGAAACTTATTTAAATAGTATTAAATAGTCTTCAATCCCTTCCCGAATCAGAATATTATACAAGAATCTAAATTTTTGGCAACACGGGAAAAAAAGTTGTCATTAGGGATTCTGAAGTCTCGGGTTTTTCAAAGTCCCGGACTCGAGACGTGATAAAGTCTAAGTCCCGGGACTTCCCGGGACTTGGGACTTTTATTTCCCCTTCAATAAAATTATAAATTTATTAATATTAAATAGTTGTATGTATGTACTAAAAAGGGATGATAACGATACATGTATTGAAAAAATAACAATGAATTGGGTAAAATTATGACCGTTACTTCACAAATCACAATACAGCTGAAAATAGTGAAAAACATTTGTAAATAAAACAACATCAGGTATAAACATTTAATAATAATATTTTGTAATTTGTTTTTACTACAGTTATATTTTTTATACGAATATAAATTGATTTAAACAAATTTTTAATAACATAAATGGAGATATCTTTCTCCTAAACGTTTTTTAATATTTTGTTTCAATTAAACTATTTTTTTTGAGCGTTTTTTTACGCAGTTAAACGTATATTTTTTTTCGTACTTTAAGCGCCGAAATATGCTTTATTACTTAATGTATTTTTCATGTACTCTCTAATCATACATAGTATGTATTATTTACACAAAAGTTAATATTTTATTTTTGCTTATCAAAATATGATTTTAAAAATAATAATGAATTTAATGACGAATCAGAGAGCCGATTTCTTATTTTTGTAATAAGCGTTGTTGCAACATTGTTTTTCCAAAACATTGATCTTTCTTGTATTCCTTTCGAAAAACAATTAGTCCCAGCTGAACTGTTGATAATAAAACATTTATAATCCGCCTTGATTTATAACATAATTATCTAGAAATAACTATCGGCTTCATTATTTCTTGGAATTCTGTGAATCCCAAGCTTCAAATTGTTGAACTATTGAGTTAAGCGAGCACGTGTCTAAGTTTTTTTGTATTTCTGCATGTCTCTACCCATTGAAAATAGTTGTTTCGTATTACAATATATAAATAAATGTTATTTGAAACTTCTACAATTATAAACCTAAACAGCTGTTTCTTTCATAAGGTGCCTTTTATATATGCATACTTAATTTTGTTAAAACCCCGGCCTTTAATCCTTAGCCTGAATATAATGCATTTTTTTCAAAACTGATCTCAAGGATAGACACCAATGTAAATTTATTTTAAATCAAAATTAACTTTTGAGACCACATTAGCGATTGCTTGCATCCAATTTTATTTTGTTAGAATGGTTTTTTTCAAAATTAAAATGTAAAATTTGGCTGTCTTAAGTCCCGGGACATTCAACAAAAAAGTCCCGGGACTTACGACAGCAAAAAAGCTTAAAAGTCCCGGGACTTTTGTCCCGGGACGTCTCGACACAGAATCCCTAGTTGTCATATTGATTTCTGAAATTCAACATTTAAATCTGTCACATGAAGCACGGGTGCCGCATGTTCAACGTCACTGCTAAATTGAGTGCAATACTAATTGATACGCAGTTCTGTTGGAACGTTATCATTATTTATAATTAAACAGAAGAGGTATTGCGTGGCTACAATCTTCGACCGGTTGCATTTTTATCCGCAATTACATTAAACTGCAGCTTATGTTCCAATACGTGATGACCTATGCATTTATACCTAAGTCATATTGCATTATCTTTTGATTCAATATAATTTGAGGCCATCAAAACGAACATTACAAATTTTTTAAATTGTTTTTGTATGCATGTATTTTTTTAAATCCATGCCATGGCAGCACCTAATTAGTGTGAAGGAATTGATCTTTTAATATGTCAACAGAATTTTTTCTATGAAAAATGCTTTTTACTTAGTTTTTCAGTCTCTCTTTTTGGAAAAGAGTATTGATATGTAGAAACATAAAAGTTAAGACGGGGATATTAATTAATTAATCGATCTTATATTAATTAATTAAATATTGGAATGGTGGAATGGTGGAAGAGAATTTCGGGACATCACGAACACCCATGCCTTTATACAGATATCAATAAATCGGTTAAAAATATACTTTCCGTATCCGAATTTGAACCCGTGAGGTGCGTCACGGAAACCAACGACGTTGACCATTGCACTACTATCACCACCATTCGTCAATTTTAATATTCGTAGATAAATGGTCAATGTCGTGAACCAAGGTTACGGTGCTCGTGAGTTCGAATCCCAGTACAGACAGTTTTTTATAAATTGATTTTTTAATCGATTTATAGCTGTCTGTTCGAAGGCATGGTTGTCTGAAATTTCTATCGATAAATTTGCGATTAGCCAGTCCCAGTCCAGTTTATTTATCATCTAATCTTATCTAAAACAAATGTTGAGCAACTGAGTAGCAAGCAGTTATCTTAGAAAATTTCTACAAAAAAATAAAAAACTAAAAAAAATAAAAACGAGATTTGGAGATATTTGGGGAAAAAGTACAGCAAATTGAGGATTTCAAATTTCTCGGTGTTTACTGCGGCCTTATGTCGAATCAGAAAAATGAATGCGGCCTTTAGAGAAGAAAAGGTTCCCCACCTCTGGTCTATATTCTCTACATCGGAAGCGGACATAGGAAAAAATAATTATACTATATATAAAGCCAACAACTTCAAAAACTAATAAAACTTGTGTTGGAACTATATCCGCCACAGATTTTCATTATCTATTAAGCCCTCAAACTGTCAACACAAGAAAAGGATACAAGACGTCAAATCGTGATAAGTTTTATAAAGATTAACCACAAATTAGATTACAATTGATATGCATATCAATCCATATCCGCAGTCAATAAAAACAAAACAAAATGCTCAATAAATCGACAAAATATATAATCTCTCGCTCAAATGATTAATGGCTGGAATGAACGAACTGTTGAACACGGTGAAAGCTAAAGATTTCGAAATAGTTATCGATTTTGGGTCGAATCTTTGACAGGCGCGTCAAAACCTGA
The DNA here is from genome assembly GCA_031772345.1 of Himalopsyche anomala. Classification (NCBI taxonomy): domain Eukaryota; kingdom Metazoa; phylum Arthropoda; class Insecta; order Trichoptera; family Rhyacophilidae; genus Himalopsyche; species Himalopsyche anomala. Next base: position 20,318,766 of record CM062835.1, read on the forward strand.
CATCTGATTGCCTTACAAACAGCTGCGTTGAATAAATTATCGGTAAATAATGCAAAAACATCGAAATAGAAGTCGCGCAAGCGTCTAATACTTGTCAGACATGCGTGAAGGGAAAACAGAAGTGCAGGATGAAATTAATATACACCGGATTGTTATGAACTGATATGTATTCTTTCAAATTCTAAGACTCGAATACTAATAGAATTTAAATAATGTACGCGAACTTTCTATTAAATATTAGGCTTCTAAGCTCGTAGACGCGTTGTCAAAGTAATTGGATTCGGATCCAGAGTTCACAGGCTCGAATCCCAGTACGGACAGTTTTATATCGACTGTGGAAAGGAAAAAGTACGTAACCCTCACATCGCGAGCTGAGTGGTTCTAAGTATCGACTTTTGGCCAAACTAAAGTAATAATGAGGCAGTCTTAAGCGTTTTTCTTATAATTGCATACAAAATTCAATTTTAATCAATTCTTATTTATGGCGGGATTAGTGGCAATTCACAAGTGAAGTTTCGTTATTAAATTGTCATTTTTTTATATTTAAATAATTAAAACTCTTATCAAAAAGCTTCCACTCTTCGGTTTTGTTTACGTATATTTGTTTTATTTTTTTGTAAATAGTGACATTACTCGTAATTTATTTTAGAGCGAGTTTCATTTATTGTGAGAAATTTCTACTATTGTTCACGATGTTAAACCCCAAGAATAAATCCCCTCTAACAAAAGTCATTATGACCAATACAGTTGGTATGAACCCGACGTAAAGCAGGTAGGTAGAAAAAATAAAACCCATCGCTCTAGTATAACGAAAACGTTTATTTAAGAATTTGCAATCACCGAATTAATTACATACAATATTTAACAGACAAAATTTTGAATTTACACAATAACTATTATAAAACCTAGCTTGCTCACACGATTTTATAGATGGTAAGAAAATTGATGTTAAACTCTGCGCAGAGAACAATATGGAATTTAATTTTCGTTGAAATGGAAAAATATCAGTTCTTTCATCTCGGACAAAAAACAAAACCACAAAAGAAAAAGAACTGCAAGTGAATTTACAACTAAAGGTCTCTGGAACCACATCCCAAAAAGAAAAATAACTGTCGCCGTTAGATCTGAAACCAGATATTTTTTTACTAAAATTAAAAATGTATTGATTGAATTGGCATTTATTTGGTAGAACTGCATTGTAATACGGTAAAGAAATAGCAATGTATTTAGTTCTACAAATTAAAGATATATACACAAATGGAAACATGAAATTATGATAAATTATCAATCCCGGAATCACGGAATTGTATAATTGTTAATCCTGAAATCCCTAGAAACGTTGACAACTCGCCTTCAGAGCGGGTATATATTTCTTGTATATATTAGTAAATTTATAATTATTTTATCAGCACACTTGATAATCTCAATAGAGTTTGTATAAAGGAGATTATTACCGGAAGAATTATTTGTTTCCATTAAAACAAAACCCGCATCCTTGCTCGCTATTATTATATTACGTAAGCGTGTACCTTCGGAGGTATCTTTCCTCAGTCTAAAAGGAGTTTGATCCTTATCTGAGATCCAGTTGCTAGTAATATTGTTTGAATACAAACTGTCTCATTTAAAAAGGACGTGACCAGAGCGCTCACATTTTGAATGGAGGAATTCAAAGTCCTAGGATTCTGGATTCTGTAGACAAAGGACTATTACCATTTTCATAATAACGGACATTTTTTATTACGGATAAGCATGTTGCTTTATTATACCGACATCGTTATAAAGTTATGATTGCGTATACGCGTTGAAAAATCATCAGTAGAATAATGCGACTGAAATAAAATTATATTTATTGGATTAACTATATCTACTAATAAATAATGTTATATTCATGCCTGGCTTCAAGAATAAGCCTATTTGAAACCAAATGATAAATCGGATTATTTGCATATTATTTTTAAACGTCATTTTAATATGAAATAAGCATTCACTGCAATTAGCTTGTTCAAAGGGACAAAAGTTATCATTTTTAACGATGTTAACCGTTGGTAAAAACCATTATAAATAAAATTATTATTTATGGATTCTTTTGCCAATTGTTTATGTTACATCTTGTTTCTAATTCAGGGCTGTGGAATCGCCTAAAAAAGACGACTCCGACTCTTAAAAATAAAAAAAACTCCACCTTCAAAGATTTTTTTTCATATATCATTTTTCATATAAATGTATACAATCAGATCATATTTAGTTAGCCGAGCTTGAAGTGGCAACACTATGAACCCGAACAAACTTCTCGGGACGCCTAAATGTTCCGGTTTACGACTCACGCTGATTACTTGAGGAAATTGGTAATCGAAAGTCTTGGAAAGCTAAAAAAAAACGAGTCACGCTGGTATTTTGGGCTAATCGGTAAATTCCTGGATTTTTGGATTCGAAAGTCTCGGACAAATTCGGCAAATAGGACAAATGTCCCGGTTTGACTTGCAAGAAATCTGGCAACCCTATATAAATGTACTTAATTTAGTTTTAATTTAACTCTTTGTTCAAACTATTAATACCATTAAGACTCTCAATTTCTACCCTCACATTGAAAACGTATACACGTCGTAGTTATGCCACTGGCGGAAATTACATTTTCTAAATAATTGGCGGACATAGTTCACATCAATCTATTACCACGAATCAATATTAAAATATGAATATAGATGATCAGTAATTATAAACTTACAAATAAACTTGATCAATTAAAATTCTTTAAAAATGAATATCATTAATTCACCACAGCATTTTAAGAAAATATTAAAGCCAATGACCTGCCAGTTTTAAGCAATCGTAAGTAAAATCAGCTGTTGTAAAACTAGTCGGCCATTTTATTTATTGATTAGATACCTTTGCAGTGTTCCCAGGCTAATTTTACAAAATATCATTAAAATATGTAATAAATTTTAATTATTAGTAGTAATAAAATAACAATCAAAATTGAATTTATATTCTCCGCCCCCCTTAGTCCGTTCTTCGGATAGTGCGCTAGTGCGGTGTTGCAGGGAACTAACAAGAATTCAAAACACCAGTCAGTCACAATCACGTTGCGTTGGTGGTAGTGTTGCCGAGAAGCGCATTTTTTATCGACTCGCGAGTATTCTGACGTACAGAACATCCAATAAAGAATAAACACATTTCTGCCGCGTCTATTTTTGCACTATCCCATAAACTCATATCGTTCTCCCAAGTCGACCGCGTGTGTTCTAATTCGGAATGTTTGTGTTTCTCACGTATGTGTAACTTTTGTGAATGTTATTAATATTAAAAATTCAAAGCGCCATAACCCCGCGTGTTTTAAAATAAGAACTTGCCCCTGACCATAGACTGCGCTGCGTAAACTTTGTGAAACAACAATAAATACTTATACCGAAGAATATTTTTCGTGCTGTGTTTATGGATTATTCACATTACAGTTTCATGTAAATAATGTTTTATAAACGCCTTATTTGAAATTAGACAACTGTGTACGAATAAACCATTATATGTTACAAATTATTTGGAGATTTAAAACTCATCATTTTTTCTTTTAAATGTAATTTGTCTTAATAATAAATAAATAATATATAAATGTTAAAAATGGTATCATAGATTAATGTGTATAAGAACATTTACGGTAGAGTTTAAAATCACTCTTCGTTGTTAAAGTTTCTTGACACCTCCACATTCATTGACCGAAAAATAGATTTTGAATGTCAGTGTGTCATTTTATTTTTATTCGTTTCAGTGCGTTTTCATCATATTATTTTTTCTTTACAATATTGAATTTAAATTGATGAATACATTATACATAATAATGATTCCGTACCTCATTTCCTACGTCGACCATTGTTTAACTTGTTGCTCGTTTAATTGTGCATTTAATAAAACAATGCGCGGAAAACAATTTTTTAGCTTCTTGTATATTATACGTCAGAAGAAATCAAACAATCATGTTTAATGAAGATATATACATTCTAATAATGACATCGTTATAGCCAAAGTCAATTATTATGGCAAAATAAAATATATTATTTACTATGCAAATATTTTTCACGGGTTATTACAAGCGATAACCTTTAATATCTGTCAAACATTTTTATCGCTATTATTAACTATGCATAAAACAAATAAACATTGTCGAGTAGGAAGCTCGTTAGAACATAATTGGTTTATAATATAAATCATTACGTGAAATGCTTTCATATCACAATTACAAAATGTTAAAAGTAACATTTTTATAATTTGTTTTTTTTTTAATTATCTACCAAACTATAATATAACTATGTGTAATTGCCTATCTACGTTGCACATGTCATTTCTATGGTTTAAAATTATTCGGTGAAATAATCGAATTCGTTTTTGAATTTGAAAAAGCCACCTGTTGGTGTGTCTATAAATACGACTCTTTCGTAACGCATACATAATAATTTATTATACTACCACACTGAAGTTTCACAGAAATCACACACACATGGTTACTTTTTTCCCGCGCGTATGTTATTCATATTATAAACATTTAAAAATAATATAGACACAATATAAACTCACCAATAATGTCTTTACAACGCTCTGAAGTTCGCAAAATTGAAAAAGGAATGTTGTTTCGACTATCTGTTCGATAATAAACAATTTCGTGAACGCTTTTCAATAGATAACGTAAACATACTTATCACTGGTATTGTCTATGAAAGGAAATCATCTGACCTAAATTTACATTACTACACTACGAATACTTATGTTTTCTTAATTTGCATATAATGAATACAAATTTATCGTTAAATATTAAAAAAAAAATCTTTTTCATTTTAAATAAAAAATAATGCACGACATTCTTGCTTACCGGCATTACATAAAATATAATTTATAACGACATATTTTTATCATCTTAACCTCGGAAAGGTTAGGAGCTATATTACTATTAGTCATAGCGGATATTATTCGTAAATAAATGATACATCGCTCATTGACGTTAATTTTTATTTTATTTTATATAAAACCTAGAATTCCTGGTCGGTTCTAACTTTCGTATTATTTTATACCAGACATGATTTGCATGTAGGGTCAAATATTTCTAAATCTTTATTATTCACGCATGTTTCGATATATCGGAAGAGAGTTATAATAATAAAATAATAATAATTGTATTAGTTGCTTATAATATCTGCCTCACGGAAGCCGGAGATATTATAAATCAGTGCTTCCCAAAAAAATTCATACCACGGCCCCTTAAATCTGAAAAAAATAATACGCAGCCCCCCTCAATACAAAACATGTTCGGCGGGAATTTGAGAAGCACTGCTATTGATGGCTATATCACTTTCAGAAGCATTCGCAAAATAGTTTTAATAATCTCCCGGGATAAATGAATATACAAACGGAGAGTTTGGAACTCTTCGATATCAATTCACTTTATTTATTGTAATGAAGTCGGCCATAAAATTGTAGCGGTATTGAAATAAAATTGTAAATCCATATTGCCCATAAGTGAATCATTGTTTGGTACTTATTATAAAGAGTGGCTAAATACATAATATTATAATGAACGATCTTTTCATAAGAATGAATCGTTCAATTAAAATGATCCGTTGGTGAACATTACACAACTTGAATCATGCTAACAATTTAATTATCTGTCTTTTCCATTAGGTGTAGCGCTATCACAAAGTGAAGATTTCTAAACTGTCATGTTATAACTTACTAACGTTTTAAAAACGCACACATAAAAGTATTCAAATGAATGGTAGCAGTGTTGAATATCCGTTTTTTGTTCTTGCTCACGGCAGCGTGGATGCATGACATTCAGTGAGACTAAATAAAGGACCGACCCCCGCACACGTGTTAAAAGTTGTGACGTTGAACTGGCGACGTCGATTTTGACGCACCGGCAAGGATGCACTGTATCACAAAGTGATATAAATAAATTATCGACAAAATAATAGCGGGGGGCGCCACTTTGTATGCGAACTGTCAAATTTTGCACCGGAAATATACTAGTTCGCATTTCTGCCACCTGCTATTAAGTTTGCCCCAGTTTTAAGTGAATATAGTGCAGTTGTTGTGAATGGTGAAAATATTGAACTATGGTGAAAATGTGCGAAGTTTTTCTTTCAACGAGCCCAGTGGAATGAAAACTGACACAATGCAGGATATACAAAACGGAGTCGTCTTAATTAAATGTAAGTATATATAACTATTAAAATATCGCTATATGTAAATATCATAAAATAAAACTCTTTTTTGTACCAATACATATTTTTTAACTAAATTCAAAGACGGCAACGGTGATCACGATCATTATCAACTGGATGGAGATTAGGAAAACCGGTCCTGATCTTTATTAAAAAATCTGAAATTGGTACAAAAAAGCATTTTATTTTATAATATTATATAATGCCATTAGAACCAATAATTCACAAAAAACACCTCAACATCGAAATAACACTAGACGTTGTAAACATCATAATAACAGTTATACAAGAAATAACAGTTATAATCAAATATCATCTGATAATAAATTAACACTAACACTTCCTATGAGGATTAAACATAGTCTTGCTGAACTAATGTGGGAACAATCATAAAGAAAAGAATGTACAGTGTCACGTGCACATGTACGCATGACGACAATTGATGGATCAACGCAGCTTTTACAATACGCGGACCTAAAAATCGAATGGATGTCACTATTACAGAAGATTAGGGTTTTTATGGAACCTATTATCAGAGCCGGATATATAATAGATAAAGAGAGCCTAATCCAGGGTTTCTCAACGGTGGGCCATGTGGCCCCCACAGAGATTTATTTTTGTTTTGGGGAGCCACGGGCAAATTGAGGATTTCAAATTCGTCGGTGAGCTAAAAAAAAAAAGGTATGGGGGCCACAGAAAAATAAAGACACTCAAAACGGGCCACGCTCCCAAAAAGGTTGAGAAACACTGGCCTAATATATTCCACATGTATCTCTACATGCATCCTATTCAATAGTAGTGGAAAATAGATTGGAAATATAAATTAAAACAATACAAAAGTCAAAATAAATAAAATATAATAGTTATTTTACACACACTCCCTATGTTACAATGTACTGTCAAAAAAACAGTTGCATAATTTTATAATATTTGTAATAATCAGCAGTTTTCATTTTTAATTTCGGTGCACATTAAGTTTTCTTTACAAACATTATAAATAAAGCATAAATTTAAATTCAGATTTCTTACTAACGTGCAATTGTGGATATTATAAGTTTGACGACCCCTTGAGTAATTCCAATTCAGTGTTTTATCCAACAAAACACAAATTGTGAAGCCATTTTCTAGATCAAATTGAATGCAGTTTGTTATTACCCATATATGTCAAACGTTTTGCATTAAATCTCCAGGTGAATCTGCAACAACCTTTGTGGAACGTGAGAAAATGACAAATAATATGCGCTTAAGTAAAATGATTTCTGTATTTTTAGTGAAATTGCCACCTACATGCGCCTGCCACTGTTTTCAATTACTGAACAATAAAGTAAATGCATTCAATTTACATTTGACCTAGTAAGTACTTTTATATTATTAATAAATTACAAATATTCATAAAATATTATCTCAATACAGAATTATACATTTTTTCAATATGGATAAACCTACCATTGTGTATTTCATTCAAGAACATTTATATACGTTATTAATTCTCATCTGTCAGCCTGTCATGTACTGCGGCGCAGCGGTTAATGTCGTTGGCTTCCGTGATAAATCTCACGTGTCCAAGTCCAACTACGACCAGCGTTTTTTCAATCGGTTTCTGTCAAAAAAACTTAGGTGTTTGTAATGCCTAAAATTCCTTTCCACTCTTCCAATCCTAAGAGACGGAGTGTAGTTTTAGAGTTTTTTTTTATTCATGTCCTCTCCCAATGTGGAGCATTTGGCCTGATAATGGAGGTATCTCAACAGATTTTTTTTCTACGAGAACTGTTTTTTACTCAGTCGCTCAACCTCTCTTATTCAAAGAGAGTAGTAGCGATAGAAGGATAAAGTTAGGACAGGACTAGTGGTTAGCTAATACATCTCGCTACACCCAATTATTAAACGATCCTAAAGGGTGGTATGGAATTTTTTAGACATCACAAACACCCATGCCTTCGAACAGAAATCGATCTAAAAAATGCTGTTCGTACTGGGACTCGAACCCGTGAAATCCGGAACGGAAGCCTACAACGCTAACCGCTGCGTCATAGGACCCGACAAGTTGTTGATTAGTTTACCAATAACCACTAGTCCTGTCTTAGCCCTATCGTTCTATCTCCACTCTTTTGGAAAAAAAGAAGATTTAACAACTTAGTAACAATCAGTTTTCGTAGAATATCTTCTTTTGAGATACCTCCATTAGGAAGTCATATGCTCCACATTAGGAGATGACATAAATTATTTAAAAAAAAATATGAACGGACACGGCCCACCGGTCGTAGTTTGGACCGCTGGAATAAACTATAAATATCTATTTTATTAAGCTTTACACCTATTGATTCATATATTTATAACGTTTTTGTATATATGTATACATACACATTATAAGTTTGTACTTGGTATTTATTGAATTTATTATGTTCGTTTTATTAACTATAAATGTATTTTTTTTAAGTCGGTTGGTACTCCTGCGAAGTTAGTTTGAACGTCTCGTACAAATGCTACTTTTACTGCCATAAACTGTAATAAAAAATATTTGCTATCCTCTCTAGATGACCCGTGTAAACGACGCGTTGCAAATTTTTAATATGAAATAACTCCTTCGAGACGGCGGTTAACTCAGTATTAATATTCAGTGCGTAAAAGATTCGCTGATGACACCATATAAATAATAAGAAATCGTAATTTTATGTCCTCTGCATACTAAACGTAGATACTCAGATGGTTAGCCTATGTTAATTTTTATCGCAGCTGTGTTTAATCTTAAACGTCATGATTTTGCGTTACATGAATTTAATATTATTTATATTTTAATCACTACCATCAGGAACTGTCATCTTGGTGAAGTCTTTGCTACGTTTCATTCGCATTTATATAGTAAGACCAGTGCGTTGTTACTAGGAATTGTAACTTGGATCCCATCTGTTTGTATTTTCCTAAAGTTAAATTTGTTACTGAAACCTTAAGATTCTAGTGATTTCGGATTAAATTGTTGTAACTATTTAAAAAAAGAATAAAAATTACGCATTTGAAAAAATTTTGATCGTGTACGAATAGCTTTCAAAATATTTGTTTAATTACCTATGTACAAATAGCTGATCACATATCACATCTTTGGTTGTCTATGAGCGAGTAAAATAGTCTCTTCGTATAATGTGGTCGACCCTTTGACCTGTATATTTAGATTTAAAATAAAGCAAGTTTAATAAAATACTAAGCTGTGACCGCGCATCCCAATTTCAAAATTGCTCAATGAATAGGATTATTCCAGAAGATTAGTTCAGGGAAAAGCGTTTTTAAAAATACATTTTCTATTTCTGGCCTATTAATATAATATATTGGCTACATGTTATTTATTATCACGCACGTTATCCAGTGTGACCTCATTACTCTACACTGTAAAGATGCATACCTCAACATACGGCTATTTTGTATCATAGTTAGATGACATGTTTCACTACGGTAAAGCAGCTCGTTAAAATGTGTTGGACAGGTGACACTAGGTCTACAACGTCAAAAATGCAAATATTCAATATTTTCAAATAATTTAACGAAATTATAATTTGCATTTTAAGAAAATAAAATATTTAATTACAGATTATAACAAAGTTTATCAATGCATTGGTATCATATATTTTTATAGACTTTAATATCATTTATTGATTAGTTTATATAAAATAAATTTACTATCGTCATTTCGAGTTTCAACTCATTTAAAACGTTTAATTTGCTCTACATTTATATTATTAAATAATCATGTGACTAATAGCCAGCACACCGAAATAAAAAAATGAAAAAAAAAATTGACACCGAATGCTGATTATTTTCAATGAAACAGAGAGCAAGATGAGTCACTCCATTATCAATTTAAGTGAATCACAGTGCGGTGAAAATATCGCAGATACTTCCATTACTACAGCATGACACGGAAACGGCAGACATCGCATAGTATTCGTATATAATATTCTTACTCAATTTATAATTATTTGTGTGCTGTTTTGATGTATTCAGATTTTCGTAATTGCTTGCCCTTAGACCTGCATTAACGACAATTACCTATACAAATGAAAGCCTTTTTTGTGTAAAAAAACTGTATAATGAGTTATTCCAGACACATAAGCAGGGATGGGCTGGAGGGGTCTCGGGGGAGGGGGACTCGCGCGAGCCTCTTGTTAAATTTTGGCGCGGCCGGCGAGCCCTTTTTTAAGATGAGAAAGTCATTCATCTTAGATCAAATCATCACATAACTGCAATTTCTGTAAATGGTTAAATTTGAAAATTAGTTGCCCTTTCATTTTTTCATTCAGCGTTGTAGGCTTCCGTGTCGGACCTCACCGGTTCGAGTCCCAGTACGAAACAGCATTTTTTTAATCGATTTATCTATTTTCTGTTCGAAGGCATGGGTGTTCATGATGTCTTAAGATTGCCTCCCACTCTTCCGATTCTTCAATTCAACTGGGCGCTACTATTAGTTATTCACTAGTGCTGTCTTATCCTTATCATTCTATCCCTACTACTCTACTACTAACAAGCATTTCTCGTAGAAAAATAACTTTTATTAAGTTGCCTTCATTAGGATGCCATTTGCTCGACATTAGGAGCGGACATGGATAAAAAAAATGGAAAACATTTATCGAGACCCTTGTTAAGATATTGGCAGCCCACCGCTGCACATAAGTGATCACTTCACCTCTCATGTTATATGAACTGTAGGTGCACGCTATGTACTGCAAAAATTAATGTGTTCATTTCCTTAAAATAAACTAACTATTTTAACCACAAAAACCGACAGATCATACCATGATACCGTCGGAAGCAAAATCAGGTAACTAATAACAAAGCATTCATTTTGATCCAATTAAAAATCTTAGAATTACCACTGATTATTTATATGATTAAATTAGTTTAATTGTAATAAATATGTAATTCAATAAAAGTTAGGAGTACTGATTCAATTTCACTGTAACTGGAGCAAGCCAATTTCGGTGATTATCAACGATTCAGTTCAACGTTCTACTGAAAACGATTCATTTTTATGACAGCTGTATCAAATAAAAGATTCGAATCACATTGAATTAGATCAGTTAATTTGTAGTGTCATAATATTTATTATAAGGCATTAAAGTGTTTCACTATTACATTGCAAAAGTTTCGTCTTAGTAATTCTCATATTACCCTAAATTTAATATTGGATCGCTTTTTTTTCTAGGTTAATATTCTTATAACGTACCAATTGATTGTTTGCCAGTCACCCCCAACAAAAAATATAACTGTAGCAAAAACAAATTTAAAATTTTATAATTAAATGTTCATACCTGATGTTGTTTTATTTACAAATGTTTTTCACTATTTTTCAGCTGTATTGTGATTTGTGAAGTAACGGGCATAATTTTACCCAATTCACTGTTATTTTTTCAATCAATGTATCGTTATCATCCCTTTTTAGTACAAACATACAAATATTTAATTTTAATAAATTTATAATTTTATTGAAGGGGAAATAAAAGTCCCAAGTCCCGGGAAGTCCCGGGACTTTGACTTTATCACGTCTCGAGTCCCGGGACTTTGAAAAACCCGAGACTTCAGAATCCCTACTCCCAACCCCTTGTGCGCGAACTCACGCAGTGGTTGTGTTTTACCGTCATCTGACATATCACCTGGCCTCAAAACTTTCAATGTCTTCTTGTTATTTTCGCCATTTTTCTATTTAACACATCTAACATAACCTTACGTAACCAAAGCCGTAATGTTATTTCTACTTGTCCTGAACTTGTCAGTATAACATAACCTAATCCGTAATGTTATTTCTCATCTTTCTAGTGCTCGTCAGTGGGTTTATACATTTTCTAGTTAATTCATGCATTGAACAGTCAATAATAAGTTAATGTGATTTTTATTACGTAAACATCAACTGAAACCGCTCGTTAATGTATACATTGACGTGATTTTACACCTTAACTGTGACATGCAGTCAAATATAAATGAAACGTAACCTACACTCAATTGAGTTAAAAAAATTAGCGTGCTTATTTTGGTTCTCAATGTTGTCAAATGTAGAATAGCGAAGTTGGAGTTATTTATAGTATTCTATACAGATAACCCACAGCGAAATTGACCGCAAGTAGACGGCTTGAGATAATTGAATAATCAATGTCCATACCGATTGCTTAAATATTGGGTCACTATTACTCGACTATCCTTTCATAAAAAAAACCGCTTCCCATACGGAGCATATTGTTTTTGATAACATACGGTATTTTGCAAGTCGATCATCCTTTCTTTTCATATTCGATAAGCGTCATTTAGACCAACCGAGTTCGCGACCGATTATTCGACCGAGCAGCAGTATGAGTGAATAAGCGTCTAGCATACATTTTACCAATGAAGCTGATGTTTACGTGCGTTTCGTCGGATTTACCAACACTCATCATCCGCCTGTTCAAAATCAGGGCGTGCATTAGGCGGTAAGGTATCCTCTCGGCCGAGGAAATATAAACGGCTTATATTCACTCGCTCACTTGAATCACTCGTCGGATCACTCGGCCAAATCCAGTACGTCGCGTTCAGATTGTTTGTATTCGGTCGAGTTCACTTTCCACATTCGATTGGTCCAATGTGACATTTGTGTTAGAAACACGGAGTTAGGAAAACACTCATAGTTAACTAATCTTCGGGACTCGAGGTGCTTAAATCAATGCTTTTTTCGTATTTGGACTTCTTTCGAAGACTAGGTGCTTATGATGTCAATTTACATTATTTCCTCTCCTCCCATTTTTTTGATCCTTTAATAAATGGGTGTAGAAATAGCGATTAGTTAACCCCTAGTCTTGTTCTAGCCTTATCCTTTCTTTCCCTACTACTCACTTTAAAAAAGTGAGGTTGAGCGACTAAGTAGCAAACAGTTCTCGCAGAAAACTTCTGTTGAGATACCTCCATTAGAAGGCCATACGCTCCACATTGGAAGCGGACATGGATAAAAAAATGAAAATATTTTTGAAGCCCAATTAATTTTAATATGCTTCATATAGTTACTTGAATACAATACGCAATTAAAAATCTAGCCAGCTAAACAATTTTCGCATTTTCTTTTCATAAATCACATTACCCAACGCAGCAATAAAATTCCGTATATTCCATTGTGAAAAAATCGTTTCAATAATCCATAATTGAAACAATGGTTGGCAGAATTAAATTATCTGCTTAAATGTTTTTGCGTGTGAACTTTCCACGTGGTCTGAGGATTTACGAGTTTCGCAGCACTGATGATTCGTTAGACTGTTAGAGAGCCGAACGATACAATCACACGCCCACAATAACGTGTAAATACATACTGTTCACTCAGTTCCAAGGACGTTTACATTACGAAAGAGTCGTTGATTTTATCATCCGTGTGTAACTGACATGTCGACCCTTGATTTTGCATACAATGTAGTTAAATGTATTACACAATGTCCTGGTGTGAATGATTCGTCAACTTTTTTAAAGTGAACCGAATCGATTCACTAAGATTCAATTGACATTTTAAATTATTGCAAAAGATTCAATCAAAAAAGAATCAAATGGTATTCGGTGGATTAATTAGATTATATTTACATATTCAAAATTATAAAGATTCAAGTAAAGAAGAATCGATTCCTATATTATATATAGTAAATGATTCAATGAACGGATTCAGTTCACTTAATTTTCTTTTTCCACGGATATTAAATAACACGATCAAAAAAAGGAATGCAAATCTTTTATAAAGCGTTCTTGACAAGTTTTAAAAAGATTAAAAAATTTTGATCATATTTATCATAATTATTATTTACCTGTATTGTTTTAAAAAATATATATTTCCTATATCCGTTTTAAATCGTATGTAAGTAGTAATGTATAATAATTTCACGGTCTGCGCGTTCATTAAACATATTATATTGTTCGTTAACCTTTAACTAAGAAAAAAATCTTGTCATTCTATTGCCATCCTGCTTTTCTTCTTCACAACGAGCGAGATAAATATAAAACCACAGACCGACTCAGAAAATTTCCACAATTGCATGATTGAATCTATGGTATTGCCATCTTCCTTTTTTTACATCAAAATGAGCGGGACAAAAATCACGATTATAGACCGAATCGAATAATCTCGAGAGTACCTAGCGTGATTCAGATTGTATGAATTTTATGATGAATCAAATCTGTTTGCCTGAGTTTTATTATTGACAACATTTTAATGAAAAAGCACCAAGTAGTCCACTGTTTGATAATCAATTAACGAATTGCAATCGATACTTATTTATCTCATCAATCCGTAAAGCCAAATCAGGTGACAGGGAATCCAATCAAATATTTGTTAAATTGCCTATTTTGTACCATTAACATCAAATAAATGGGTAATATATTCACAATGAGAATCGTGCTGTTATTCAATTGAAAGAGGGTGAGTTGTGACTTGTAGCTATTTAACAGTATTTCATAGAAAAAAGAAAGCTAACACGTAAATAACATTATTCTGCGAATTGAAACACACCGTATTGTTTACGTTAATAATGATATAAGAAATATTGTTGTTTTTACTTTAGTGAAATTAATAAATAGTAAGCTATATTTTTTTTATTTTTTTTTAACCATGTCCGCTCCCAATGTGGAGCATATGGACTCCTAATGGAGTTTATCTCAACAGAAGTGTTTCTACGAGAACTGCTTGTTACTCAGTTGCTCAACCTCTCTTTTTCTAAAGAGAGTAGGGATAGAAGGATAGTTAAATAAGGATAATTAAATTCTACAAATATTTTATATTTTACTTGTTTTTTTTTTTAACTAAGTATATCGTTTTCCAATGCGAATCATATTGACTTTAAACGGAGCTTTTATGAACAGGAGTTGTTCTTCGTCAACTGATTGTTACTCAGTCACTTAATGTTTTTTTCGGTAAGAGTAAGGATAGAACAGCGGTTCTCACGTGAAATTTCACTATGTCCGCATTATAATCTGATGATAATAATATGATCCTATGGAAATATTTCGTGGCCGCACCAAATATTTGTTTTGAGATGTGCCAAAAATAGCAGATAGATTTACTAAAAACCTTTACTGTTGGTGGCCGCAGAAAAATTCTCTGGTGGGCGCACATGAGAACCACTAGGATAGAACGATGAGGATTGGACAGGAATTGTGGTTAGCTTTCGCTACTCCACCTTTTCTTCCATAGTGAGTGTAGGGAATTTAAATATCTCAGACATATGGATCGAACAAAAATCAATTTTTGATACTGTCTGTAGTTGTGTTGCAACCCCTGAGCACTGTCTCTCAATATAGATGTCAATAAAAGACTACTCCATATAAGATCCAATATAAGATCACTCCACTTTTCGAAATCACCTTATAACGCGGCGCCCAGTGATTCATGACGATTTTTTGTATTGTTGTCAGGTTATACCCGTTTAATTTATTAATGAAATCACCAGGAAACCCATTTCCTGCACTGCCCATCTGACATCTCGCGGACCGAAGCACTGGACTTGCTTCGGAATGTTTCGTAATTAGTCGGTCTTTTACGTGCAGTTTTGTTTATCAATTAAGCTGTAAAGTTAAACTGTAAAATTATCCTTTTCATTAATAACGTGACATCAAATGTCTCGGACCCCAATTTTACAAATATCGAAGTGTATGTATCAACGTTTTTCCATAATTATCTGGGGGAATCATCCATGACCTGTAAAATAAACATGTATTGGCATTAATACGAATTTCAATAAAAAACGAGAAAAAAATAATATGTTGCCTCTCAGTCTCGGATGAACTTACATTACATACAATGGAGAATGTACACAAACATATTTTTTATGTATCCTAATTTATAATACAACGGGATATAAAATCGGAACCCGATTCCACGACTCCACAACCCTGCTTTTATTTTAATAAATAAATTGTTTTTATATCCCTCAACACGGTGGTTCCCAAACTTTATGTTACTACGCCTCCCCATCCTTTCTTTCATATAATAATAATGAGACGTATTATAGGGTAATGAATTATTTTTAACTGTTCGCGCATCGCTTTGCAAACGTCCACGCTTCCCAGCCATAGGACCAGTGGCGGCCGGTCAATGTGGCATTGCATCAATGCACCCCTTGTATATGCAGGGGCGGTTATATTTTATGAAATAATATTCAAACATAACATTTATACCATTCACTCATTTTAAATTCTTCATATATTTATTGTCTATAATATTTTTTTTAGACAATACATGAAGAATTTAAAATGAGTAAATAGTATAAATGTTATGTTTGAATATTATTTCATGAAATATTGATACAATTGACACATTGACCGGCCGTCACTGCATAGGACTCAACATAGCGTACATATTTAACGATATTTATTTGTATATCTAAGTATTTTTCTCTCATTTAGCAAACATTTTCAATCGATTGCTTAAGAAAATCGATTCAGACCACATGAATTCTAAAAAGGAGACTTTTTTTTACAAAAATGGGGAACATTTACAGAATTTAATCTACCTCTACTTGAGGAAGTGATGATGATGAATGAGTGTTGCTAGTAAGTTTGGTTGTTGACCAATTCATAATATTATGGATCCGACAGAAAAGATCCACCACCAACCGGTATGTCTATGCAGACGCTGTTTCACAGCCGCCATCCATAACGCAATACTGATATGAAAAATATACTAAAATTAAATAGTGGTTAACTAATCGCTCTCGCTGCGCCAGGTTATTAAAGGATCGGAACAAATATACACCACGGAAATTATTAATAGATTATCTATCTCCATCTTTCATTATTCATATCAGAAGCATAAAACAACGGAATTATACAATAAAATTTATGTTAATTTTAAATAAAAATAGCTTATATGCAATCCATGCTTTAAGACAAGGGTGTCCAACCTTTTTTGCTCTGGGATCGATTTTTCAATCTTAAGTTTTTTTGTGACGACTTATAAGAAATTTTATTTAGTAGAGTTTTTTCCCTTCTTCAAACTTTTTTTTTTTTATTTTAAATGCGAAATACATATCATTAGATATGTATGTGCTTACAAAATAATTCAATTTTAGTACTTTTGTATATTTTATATTTAAATAATATATTTTTTTCGAAATTCACGGAAGCTTTCGGGATCGACCAAATTTTGCTTTGGGATCGACCGGTTGATAGCGATCTACCGGTTGGATACACATGCTTTAAGATATTATGTTATGACAGATATGATCGACAACTTTAAACAAAACAACAGACGGATACAATCCAGATAGTCGTATATACGTATTTCTTAGCCTAACCTTGGTAAAAAGACCACCTCTTATTATCTTTATGAATGTTTAATAGATACAATAAGTTATGCAAAATAATGTGTAATGTGAGTTAAAAAAAATGCCTGAATTGAATAATAAAAACAAAATCATCGTCACTCTGTAAAACGAAGAATTTCCGGTGCAATCACTGTTGTTACGCTAAAATATTTTTAAGGATTTATTTATAAAGCTAGGCTTCTCACAAAGAATAAAGCATAAACCGTCCAGTAACCTCAAAACGCGAATACATTACCAGCATATTAATATATCCCGGACACTTCATTAAAAATACAAGGCATATTATTAATTAAGTGAATTGCCATTTATTTGATTGGACTCGTTGTAATACGGTGAATAAATAGAAAAGTATTTAGATAATTTAAGATTTTGACTAAAGGTGCTTGGTGGAATTTCAATATTAAATTTGAATCGTTCAAATTATGTCTATTCACACGAGTTTCGCCTTTCGGCATCTTCAGGCGTTCAAGTGCACGGATGAACTTGAACTGACGCTTAGTAAACGAATGTATCTTGTTTATATAAGAAATAAATGTATCACTAAGTTTAAAGTCATTGCTGGCAAAAAGTATTAACTCATGGGAATGCCTACAGATTCGAATGGTGAGTACTTTTAAGAATTATATTTATTTTTATTGGAAAATATATGATTATGTTTACTTACATATAGGGCATTGGTTTCCAACCTTTATGTTACTACGCCTCCCTTGAAGAAAAAAATATCTTTGCGCCTCCCCATCGTTTATTTCAGTGCTCCGCAACCGGTATGCCGCGTCACAAGTTCACTGGTTCGAATCCCAGTATGTACAGTTTTATAAATTGATTTTTCAATCGATTTATGAATTTCTGTTCGAAGGCATGGATGTATGTGATATCTTGAATTCCCCCTCCCATCCTATCCTATGAACGGGGCGTATGAAGAGCGACTAGCTAACCACTAGTCCTGTCCTATCCCTATCGTTCTATTCCTACTCTATTTGGAAAAAGAGAGGTTGATCAACTGAGTAACAAGCAGTTCTCGTAGAAACATTTATATTGAGATAAACTCCGTTAGGAGTCCATATGCTCCACATTGGGAGTGGAAATGGTAAATAAAAATAGTAAATATATTATAGTTTTATGTATGTATACTTTTCAAATAAAAATCGAAAATTTATTGTAAAATTTGTGTATTAATTTATTACCTTTATGTTTTTGCTTTTGGTGTCCCGCTGAATTCTAGGAAGAATTTTGGTGTGTCGAGGTGAGAAAAGGTTGCGGAGCACTGCTTTATTTCATACAGTCAAAAAAGACACATTTTAAATGGTAAATAAATATTTTGGATTATTCGCGCCTCCCAGGTTGAAAATCGCTGATATAGGGTATAAGAGTTTGGCAGATTTACATGCTCATTCAAAATCGGTATGCTACTTACTCAATTGTGCTCTATTTATTTTTTAAAAATCCTGGATACACCATTTATGACCGACTTGTTTAATTGAACATATCCTTTAAAAAAAATAAAAAACAGGTTTTTGGCGGATTTGTTTCTACCGTAAATGAAGATAAAAATTAATTTTCAACTAACCAAAAACAATTTATGGCCGTCTTGTTTAATTGAACATAGTACCTATCATTTTTTTTAAAAAAAGGGAAAAAAACAGGGTTTCTGGTGAATTTGTTTCTACTGTTAATTATGTTAATAATGAATTATTAACTAACCAAAAGTGACAATTCCTGTATATCCAGTTATTTTCAATTTAATAATAATATTTATTTTCACAAACACGCAGGTGGGCACGAATCCGACCCGCATAATATATGTTTTCAGTCACAAGAGCGGTGTCGTGTTTCCATTTCTTAAGAACAATCAGAATTGATACAATGCGAAAATAATGTGTTAGAATTTCGCAAACTGAAATAGGGGTAGACAGATCGCAAATTGAGAGTTAGGCAACCCGTTTTTGACGAGGGTTAATTTCGTATATTACTTAGTTCGAGCTTTCTCAGTTATTCAGGTTAAGCAATTACACGTGTTTCTTTTTCAAGGACATCCTCGTAATATTTGAAATGATGAAAATCAACTGTGAAATAATAGTTAGCCTAAATTCTTTGGTAACTAAACACTGTGAGTGGAATATACTAACTCAGAACCACACTCCAACCGGAGCGATTGTCTTCTTACATTCTTCAAAGACAGATATCTTATACCAGTGCTCCGCAACCTTTTCTCACCTGCGATATACAAAAATTCTTCCTAGAGTTCCGCGGCACACCAAAAGCAAAAATATATAGGTATTATATTGATACACAAATTTTACAATAAATTTTCGTTTTTTACGTATATAATATTAATAATTCAATAGCACTTGTTATCCATCTGGATATAAATAAGACTTGCTTTCATTCGAAAACTTTCTGGCAGGAGCGAAAAAATATGTTAACTTTTCCGGTTCTAAGCTCAGAAATGCGTCCCCAATACCCACATTTTCTTAAACATCTATTTTAATATGGGTGATACAATGTTTATAATTAAGGTATTCTTATATCATAGTTTTTTGGACCTTTTGTAGTTTATATAAATACGCGATAATGCGATAACAAGATAAGCGCCCGCTTATCAGCGATCGTTCGTAAGATAACTGGGCTGAACGCGTCAGTTGTAAATTCATATTTGTACTAGAATGACGTCTTTTTTACGCGCAACTTAAAATATGATTATTTATTAAAAAACCACGGATTTTTATAAAAAAAAAAATGTATTAGGAATGATGCAGAGAGATATTTTAAAGCCCTTATACTATTTTTTTTTGTTGAAATTCATAAGAATAAGGCCAATAATGAGGAAACCATTGGGGTCCCTAAACGACCCCCATCGGCAGAGAAGTATTTTTACAGTCTCCGAGCCGCGAGAGTTAATCAGTTACATAAACCAGATGCTGAACATTTATATTTTTTAAACTTATTTAATATGCTATTGATATCAGGTTTTAAAGTTACTCCACACAATTTTGCAATCCCGCATCACGCCATTAAATTTAAACTGTCATGTTGTAAAAAAAAACATGAATGTCGAACATTATAGACTCTTAATTTTATCTCACTATAAATTTTATTTCTCATTGATTATGTCACCACATATATTTCGGGCTATCTAAAAATACAATATTTTTTATGATACTATCTGCTAGACAGAGAGTAATGACTCAAACCGGTATCATATTGTCTTTATTAGATACTTGCGTCATTACAATATATCTCTGTATTTTAATTTTATTGTTTTACAAGCGAAAAGTTTCGTGTAAAATATAAACAAATATACTATTTACAATTCACGAATTCCGAGTACAACTCACTATCTCGAGTAAATAAATCTCACTCTTGTATAATTTGCCAGCTTATACTTATTTGACGCACAATATTTTATCGTAGTTTGAACACCTATTTGTCTAGTAGGAATTACATTGTAAAATTAATTGTTTCTATCGATAATATATTTATTATAAGACACGAAATTAAATCTTCAAATGATGTTACGTGAATTCTACTTGAACAGCGACGTCCCGTGGCATAGCAGTCTTAAGTTCCAAGCAGTGCTGTAGAAAATCAGCAAATTATGAGCGGTCCGTGAAATCCCAGCCTTTACTAACAAATTGTATGGCGGTTATACGTAGTATATATTAATTGATTAAAATCCCAATAATGACGTTGGTTTTTTTAATGAACTATCCAACCTCATATTCTGTATTTAAATATTATATATATTTTTTAAATAAAATGATTTGCCTTCTTTGTTTGTTTTTGTTCTCCGAATTTTTTTTTCAAAAACTTTATAAAATGTGATTGTTTCTTATTTTGAAAAAGATTTAATTGAAAACATTATGAATCCGGACCGCTCATAGGAAAAAGTATATGGCTTTCACTATAAGGGGCTTTGCCCGTGGGCATAGGCGAGTAGGTAGTTGCCTAGGGGCGGCAAGACTTAGGGAGCGGCAAATGATCACAATAATTACATATTTATGACACATAAAATTGGCTTAGAAAAAAATATGATGCCTCCATATCTTTGAGAAGAAAATGCTAAAAAATACACATTCAATGGTAATAATGTTTTGACCGAAATCTTCTTTAAATTTAACATTTACCGATGGTGGCACGTACATGAATGAGTAGAGGATACGAATTTATTGTATGTATTTCTACTGTTTTTTCAATTGATTTATGATTTATTTCTGTTCGAAGGCATGGATGTAAATGATGTCTTGAATTCCCCTCTCCCACCCAACCTATCCTATGAAAAGGGCGTATCGAAAGCGATTAGCTAACCACTAGTCCTGTCCTAGCTCTATCCTTCTGTCTCTACTCTCTTTGGAACAAGAGAGGTTGATCAACTGAGTAACAAGCAGTTCTCGCAGAAACACTCACAGAAACTCCATTAGGAGTCCATATGCGCCACACTGGGAGCGGACATGGTTAAAAAAAAGAATACTGTAAATATGTCACTAATACTCTTATGGCTTTAAGTGATGTATACGTAATGTAATTTAAAAAAAAATGACAAAATTTTGAACTCTGTAAAAGTGACTCTTAATTTAAAAATGGTTCGCACCACTAGTGTCCATCATTAAATTTGTCTTTTTTATTAAATACACAATAGTGACAGGTTGAAAGATAAGTCCTGTGCAGCTCTGTATCGGGCTAAGAATATGACGAGTAAACACGTTTCTTCTCTTGATCATTATTTCGTTATTGCACAGTACTCGAAAGAATGTAACTATTGTATTAAAACTTTTCGTATTTTTTTTTAATTCATAATTTAAATACATATTATTATTTTTTAAAAGACGTTGATTGTTTTTCATTTCCATGATTGAAATATGAATCTCATGTATTTCAAAAGTATTTTTATGTGATAGGGAATTGATGCTTCTAATTCATGAAGTCTTCCATCAATAAACCCATACTATATTGTTTGAGTTTGCAATTACTTGGTAGAACTCCATTATAATAAAGTATAAAAAAATATCAATGTATTTAGGTTCTACAATTATTTACATAGTTCATAGTTCTGACGATGGAGTAAAGCCTCAATATATATGAACGGTAAAAAATGAAATCAATTGTAGAACTAAAATACATTGATATTTTTTGAGCTTCATAACCCAAACAAAAGTTTGATTCAAACCATTAATTATTTTCACGTTTTACCATGACCTTCATCTATTTGTGATTAGCCGAATACGGCTGATGATACTAGGTGAAATTAATTTCGTTTATCGGTCTGCATTAAATAGGCACAATTTCCAAAATAGAATCCCACTTCCTGATTGGAGCGTATCAGATTGTAAATAATAGTCATGGCGCAGCGGGAGCTCACTTTGTGCGTTGCAATAGAACAATAAAACAAACAGGCCACATAATTGAAGGATACAATCAGACAATTTATTGCTTTAAACACCATTTAACACAATGATACACTTTCAAAGGTATATTTTGGGAATGTTACAGCTCTTTGAACTAGCAACACCGGATTACAAATGAAAAAAAATGTATATTTTTCCTAATTTAAAAATATTTAAAAATCGAAAGGTGCATTTCGTATTATGTGTCATTTATTTTTAATACCGGTTTTTTTAAGTTACGAAAAATTTAGAAGTATAGAAAATAAAGAAGACTAAAAAAATGTCGCCTACTGTGGCTCAGTTGGTTAGAGCTCTCTCTACCGATCACGCAAGGCTGGGTTCGATTCCCGGTAAGATCACAGAGAACTATTCAATTCAAAGTTGTGATCGAAGACTGGGTGTTTGTGATGTCAATTCACATTATTTCCTCTCCTCCCATCCTACTGATACTTTAATAATTGGGTGTAGCAATAGCGATTAGTTAACCACTAGTCCTGTTCTAGCCTTATCTTTCTTTCCCTACTACTCACTTTGAAAAAAGTGAGGGTGAGGGACTGAGTAACAAACAGTTCTCGTAGAGAAATCTTCTGTTGAGATACCTTCATTAGGAGGCCATACGATCTACATTTAGAGCGGACATGGATTAAAAAAAATATATATTTTCCACCAAACAAAATGTATTAAATCGATGATTATATGATATTTATTGTGATATGGATTATTTTTTTAAATTAAGATAGTTTTTCGTTATGTCTGTTGAGTCGAGGAACACATTAATTTGATGTAATATCGATCAATTTTAGCACAATATTTTATTATGTAAATTATATATTATGGGTTGCTATGACGCCTGTGTGGTCGAGTGGTCAACGTCGTTGGCTTCGGTTTCGAATCCCGGTACGCACAGTTGTATAAATTGATTTTTCAATCGATTTATGAATTTCTGTTCGAAGGCATGGATGCAGCGATTAGCTTACCACTAGTCCTGTCCTAGCCTTATCCTTCTATTCCTACTCTCTTTGGAAAAAGAGAGGTTGAGCAACTGAGTAACAAGCAGTTCTCGTAGAAACACATCTGTTGAGATAAACTCCATTAGGAGTCCATATGCTCCACATTGGGAGCGGACATGGTTAAAAAAAAAATGCCAATAGGCATTAAAGTTTATAGTAATAT
Organism: Himalopsyche anomala; assembly: GCA_031772345.1. Taxonomy (NCBI): domain Eukaryota; kingdom Metazoa; phylum Arthropoda; class Insecta; order Trichoptera; family Rhyacophilidae; genus Himalopsyche; species Himalopsyche anomala. Next base: position 20,342,832 of record CM062835.1, read on the forward strand.
GCAGTGGCGGCTCGTCCATACGAACTGCGGAATTGCAGCACCCCCAGGAAAATTGAAAAATATAACTATTATGTAAATATGTACATAAATTGATATCTTATACCGCGGTTTAATATCTATGAATATGCTTCTTCGTCAAAAAATAATAAAATATGTGACATTCGTATTAAATAATTGCGATACAATTCGTATCAATTATACAATATATATTTTTATGACTGATCTCCAAGTCTTCAACGCAACATACTATCCTTCTTTCTGTATGTCTGCGCATCGTTCGTATCAAACGTATAGTGCGAATGCTGACAGATCGCACTGTCACCTGGTATTTTTTTTTAGATTTATACTATAGTATACGAATTAACGACACTCTTTATCATTACTTTATACCTACGTTATGTAAGATAGTTAATACCTCTATCAAAAAAAAAACCGTTTGAAAATATCGTCTTCAAGCATTCAACAGACTCGATCAATTGTACTAATCGCTGTAAAGGCCAAGAACGCCATCTTGATTGGTTCAAATCATTTAAACGCTCACAAATTATGCGGAGACCAAGCGTTTGAATTACTGAGAACTTTTTATTATCCGGTCCTGCGTTGTCTATAACCAGGGGTTGCAATACAAATGTATTTTAACCGGTATTTCATATAAAATACTAGTGTTACCAAAATGGATCAAAATGAGCAACCAACATTTTTATTTATTTATTTATTTAATTAACATTGCAAAAGGTTGACAAATTATAAATTTAAAACTTTTACAATGGAGAAAAAAAATAGTACAATTTAATATTAAAATCAGTAGGAAAAAAAATGGCAAAGAAGTCAACTGAGTAAGCTCCGACGAACTCTACTTTAATACATAAAAAATAGTATCAGTAAAAATAGTAGTAGATATGAAATTATCTATGGCTTTTTGAGAGCGCAACACTGGACGAGTGAATCAATACCGGTTTTTTAATGTTTATATAAAAAAATATATATAGCATTTTCCTAAATGATGTAAATGTTTTATTAGTGTAAGTTAAAATATTACTGTAAAAAGACCAACCATTCATCAATGGTTTCGTAGGGTACTCAACGTTTTACCAACAGCCACCCGCTTTAGCCTTAAACCAGACCTGGCCAACACGTTTGCGACCCCCTATGTTATATGTGCGACCCGCGGTCATATATGAAGAATATTTTTTTAAACATCGGGTAATTCAGCGTGTATTTAAAATCACATTTCAGTAATTTAAACCAATAAAGTTTTTCAAATTACGTGAAAAACACGAAGTGCCCATTCTGTTGACGTGTCTGATTTTTTTGTTGGTTCAATGCGTGTTTTCTTTTCACATCTGTTTGTATATTTTTTTTCACAATTACCCGATTGAATACTTTCAGATTACCTCTGCATTCAAATTATTTATTGTTCTTACAAAAGTATCAATAAGTATGAAATTCGTTGTAATAAAAAAAAAGGTTTTTTGTTTTGTTTAATGTTTGTATGCATTGTATGCAGCCCGGGTGTAATTTGAGTTGACCAGGTCTGCTTTAAACCGTTCTAACAAGGTGTATTTTGCTGCGTAACATTGTTTTTCATCCTTAAATTTTGACATGGATGTTCCGAGGAGAAAATTCTTACGACTTGGTAACATGAACTGTGTTACGTAGAATGTTAAATAAAATAAGCTAAAATGTAGTTTATTAAAAAGCTTTAATCAATTGAGTTTCATTTGCTTTGCAAAGGACGACTTGAAATATTAGAATGGCTTATAATATGGCCTAGGGCCAGATATATATAATCAAGAGATCCGACTAATACGCGTTGTGTCTTGTGCAATGTTTCTTGTTCGTTGTTCATGTTTTGACATTAAGGATTTGATCAGCATCTGAACAATATTGCCGCATCAATGTTCGACTCTGTCAACCTTGATTGGTCCTTTGTGCAATTAAATCATTCTGAAGAAATGGAAAACTCTCTCAAATTTAAGGTATGTTTGACAAAAAGCCATTAAATAATAATTATGAACTTATTGCAAAACAATTCTAAGAAAGTTTTCATCTTCAAAATATTAGTATATCTCACCGTTATTTCGGTAGTGAATAAGCAGCCGAGATCCCGGTCATACCGGTAACGCTATCCCTAAACACAACCCAAATTATTGGGCTTATCTTCCGATATGGATTTCAAAACAATGCGGCATGTTTAAAGATCCCATCGCTGCCATTTTATCTCTAAACACTTCCACAAATGGAAGTCGGAGACGTGAATTAAACGTGGGCGACTGCTTCAAATTTCCGACATAAATCAGGTGACCAAATGGCGTATTTATAAGAGAAGACCTTGCTCCTTTCTGAATGTAGAACATTCATAAATATGCGAATATATTATCTCCTTCTTTTAGACATAGCAAAGATGAATGACTATTAAGTTATAATTTTTTATTTTCTTTTAAAAATGGATTTTCACACAAAATATAAGTCACCGTCAAAAAATACTATGCCTTAATATAAATTTCGTCACACATTACACTGTCCATATACAGTGAAACCTCTCATAACGAGTAATTCCCATAGCGAGCAAAACAGATTGTGAAAAAAAATGGGAGCGACATTTCGCGTAACGAGTTTTGGAAAGATGACTTTCACATCGTTGCTTGCCTTAAGATGATTGACAAGGTGTGGGAAGGGGTTACCAAGAGAACCCTCACTTCAGCTTGGATGAAGCTTTGCCAAGGAGCGTTGTCGAATGTGATTGAGGAACTTAAAACAGTACTTGTGAAGTCTACAGTCAACGAAATTGTATCTTTGGCCAATACCATGGGACTGAAGGTGGATAACAACGATATTGATGAGCTTTTATCGTTTTGTGCAAATCGAAATTGCATTCCAGGTTGTTACGCTCCTTAACAATTTATAAGTATGTAATTTTACTTTAATACACGTTAAAAATATAAAAATTGTTTTTTTTCCGGCATGGAACGCATTATTGTATTTTACATTGTTTTATATGGGAAAAATTGTTTCGCTTAACGAGTGTTTCACATAACGAGTAAGATTCTGGAACGAATTAAACTTGTTATGAGAGGTTCCACTGTATATGGAATTTTTATCATGTTAAATCAGTATTTTTTTTACATTACGTAGATATATGATTCTAAGTTATGATGTCATAGTATAGGTCATTTTAGCAAATGTATTTATACTACTAGTAATGGTTAAGTTATAGTTACAGTATGCACTAAGTAAATGTATACGTTATTTTAGCCGGTTACTGTATACACGAGAAAACAAATGAATACTATAACAAATCAATTTGTAGATAAACTACAGACGTTTTTAAACATCTCACAAACTTCACTCGTGCACTCAAATGTCATGTTGCCGTCTACTATCCACTGCTGTGCGCGCGCAACTACGGCGAAATTTTTGTGTTTTAACTGTCATTTGACATCTCACATAACCTCAAAAATTTCAACTTATTGTCATTCTCGCCCTCTTAGATCCTTTCAACATTTCTAACCTAACCTTAACCGTAATGTCATTTCTACTTTGAATAGAGCTTGCCAATATAAATACTAGCATAATCTAAACCGTAGTGTCATTTATACTCTGTCTAGTGCTCGTTAGTAAGTTTATACATTTGTTATTTGATTTATACATTGATAGTCACCGTGAATGTTAATTGAAATAATTTAAGCTCTATCTAAAATTACTAAATAATGTACACATTTGTTATGGATATATTTTTACTAAAACAATTATTTTTAATTCAACGTTGTTTCAACTTTATTCTATGACATTGTTTATACACTTTATAATAAATCACTTAAATCTTATTAAATCAAAATAATATCGATGTGAGTATAAGGGAGTTTCTACTAAGCTGCTTGGCCTTTCGATTTAAACTCTCGATTTAAACTGAAGGGAAGGAATTGGATATTGGTTTAGTCCGTTGAAAGGTTTATTGTTACAAGTTATGTCATAGAGAATAACCATAGCACAGAGGTTAATGTTGTGTATACATAACACATTGACTAGATTTCACAATTTAACTGTGACAGTTTTATAACATGAAAGCACGAGAAAAATGTATCTTCGAGCAATTATTGGTAAATATTATAATATCTTATAGGGAGAAGTATTTTCTTTTAATTAAGATTTTGAAGACTAACTAAAGTGCAGTGAAAAATCAATGAATGTAAAAAAATACTTATTTATATAAGTGTCGATTGTAATTCATGGTAGTAATATTCGAAATTAGCCATGTAAAAAAAACCATTACATAATGTTGTTAAACGATTGCCAATCTTGAAAGTTCATGGTCGATTTCTTTTATAGTATCTACTGTATTGTATGACTTTAGTTTTTTTTTTGTATCTTGTTATATCGGTTGAAGACTGGAAATTAACTTGAGTATTTTTTATGTATTGTATTGTATCTACCGATATTTTTTTAAAGTAATTTGTATGAATGAACAGTAAAAAATTGCGTTTCTTGACTGTTTTAATTAAATTCACCTTGAATAATGAAAATTTTAACCGCTACTCGTAGTATAAATAATAACATAGGATTATTTTTTTTAGATATATATATATTATATATATATAAATTGAGATTTTTACACAATAATATACTAAACAAAATAAAAATACTTAAGAGGTGAAGTGAGCCAATTGGTATTTTAGAAAAAATAAGCTAGATGCGTTTTAATATTTTAAGCATCTTAAAATATCAAATTTGAATCTTTTAAATTACGTACATTCACACGGATTTTGTCACTAACGACCCGGGTTTCGCCTTTTGGCATTTTCAGGCGTTCAAGTGCACGGATGAACTTGAACTGACAGTCCAAGTTCATCCGTTCCATCCAAATTCATTCAGTCAGTTCAAGTTCATCAGTGCACTTGAACGCCTGAAGATGCCGAAAGGCGAAACCCGGATCGTTAGTGACAAAATCTGTGTAAATGTACATAATTTGAAGGATTCAAATTTAATATTGAAATTCCACCAAGCACCTTCAGTCGAAATCATAAATTTATCTTAAAGTATCGTAAAAGTGAAGTAACCGCAGTTAATACACATTGGAATAGTGGGAATCTACGTAAAATTAAAATATGCAATCCACCAAAACACCAAGTCAAGACGTGATTGATTGTATTTTTAAGTTTCAGAAGAAGTTGCAAATTAGTATGACTCCTTGGGCTTGATGTGAGCTGCGAAGTATTTCTACGTGAGGAACAAATTTAGTCAATTTAATTCGTAAAACCTCCACGGCTTCGAGATGACTTCGTTTTTTCTATGAGAATTCATTGACTAATCGGTTATTTGGCTTCTCAATATACTCTTTAAATGATTCATGTCTTGAACACTTGCGTTATGTTATGCATAATGTTCGAAATATTCCAAAGAACTACAAACAAAAAGTTGTCACATAAATTGTTATTATATTATACATTCCTTAAACCATGCAATAGGAGACACACTGCAGTTCATCTTTCTGAAACATATTTATTTTGTAATGATAATAAAACCAACGTTATATTAAAATTCTTATCTATTTTAGTTTCCGATGGAAATTCTAGGAACATGATACATTCCATTCGTGCATATCAAATACAATTCGCATTACTGATTGTAAATTGTTCATCATCGCCATCGCCAGTTAGCAGATGGTGGTATTGTAACTATTAAACCTCTCCAACTGATTTCACCGCCATTGAGAAAACTATTTATGACACTAATTATTCTTTTCACGCTTAATTAATATCTTTGCTGTCCCTGATCACTTATCAGATTTTTTTCTTCCCATTGCTCAAGTTTTTATTTGAATAACAGCGTGGTTGAATGATTGTTTTATTTGATAGAAACTGATTAAATATAGTGTAATGGTACTCATTAATCAATTTTATGAATTAAACATAGCAACTATTTCGAAGAAACTAAAAAAATAGCACAAACACCCAGCGGTGGGCTGCCAATATCTTACCAAGGGGCTAGGTAAATCTTGTCCATTTATTTGTATCCATTTTCGCTCCCAATGTGGAGCATATGGCCTTCTAATGAAGGTATCTCAACAAAAGCTTTTTTTCTACGAGAACTGTTTGTTAATTAGTCGCTCAACCTTTCTTTTCCAGAGAGAGTAGTAGGGATAGAATGATAAGGCTAAGACAGAACTAGTGATTAACTCGAACCCATGAGGTCCGGCACGGAAGCCCACAACACTGAATGAAAAAATGAATTGGCTACTAAGTCTTGTTTCTTAATAAAATTTAAATATCTACAGAGATTGTATTTATGTGCTGATTTGATCTAAGACGAATGATTTTCTTATCTTAACAAGGGGCTCGCCGGCCGCGCTGAAATTTAACAAGGGGCTCGCGAGAGCCCCCTCCAGCCCACCCCTGCAAACACCCAATTCCATGATTTTAGATTAGAATTGAAAACATCTAAATTTGATGATGAGCTTGCCGGAACATCCACCCAAAAAGCTGAATTTCACTATTGAATCGGAAAGTATTAATATTTTACATTTACAGTAAATTTCCTCTTATACTGGGATTTTCTGATCCTTGTATTGGAAGCCCTAGTGTTAATTATTGCTCTAATACACGGGTTCTCAACCTGGGGGTCACGAAGAGTTTTCTGGGGGGTCGTCAACTTTTTTCGATTTTGGATTTGAACAACAAAAGGAGTTTCGGAGACAATCTGGGGAAAAAGTATAGCAAAGCGAGGATTTCAAATTCCTATGTGAGCTAAAAAAAAAGGAGTCTCGGAGACATCCGGGGAAAAAGTATAGCAAATCGAGGATTTCAAATTCCTCGGGGGTTCCCTAGTCCCATAGCATTTGTAAAAAAGGGTCGCCACTCAAAAAAGGTTGGGAATCTATGCTCTAATGCACACAAATGTAAACAACAGAATGATGGCATATTATGTATCGAAATTGCAATTATAACAATCTATATATTATTATAGTTTTTTTGTAATATGACATTAAAACCATTCCACTGAATGAACACTTAAAATGTAGTTCTCGATCTTAAATCTGCCACAATTAAATATATTATTCACATTACAATATAATTTTTATATGTGTTTCAATGACTATTAACCTTTAAACGCCCGCGCGCTGTGCGCAAAAGAAGTAGCACACTGCCCAAGAATTTTTTCGCGAAATATTCGCGCCACTCGCATCCGTTAAAAAAAATGATATCTCTAAAACTAGTCATCCTATTTGAGTAAAATAAAAAGCATTATCAAAATAAAAGATTGTTTTTAATTTACAAAAGCTAAATTTGTATTTTTTTTACATTGTACAAATTAAAATAAATAAATTAAAACGATTAAAATATTATTATCGATTATATTATTATATCGCAGATGTTTATATTACTCATATGACAAAAATATTGGTTATCTTTAAGAATAGCGTCGTGAAGCATTTGACGTTTAATCAAAATTGCCGCCAACACAGAAATCGTTGGTGAATAATTTGTTTTAATTCATTATACAAATCTAAGAAGCGTTATGATCTTTGATTACTGTCAGATAATTATCTTCTTCTATATATAATTGTCTTCCAATATTACCGATTTTGCCGCGAAACCGTTAATATTGGAAGCTATGTGTAACTACTTATACATCTTAGTTAAGATACGATTGAATATACATTTGTTTTTTTCATTTATTCTGACAGTAATCAAAGATCATAACGCTTCTTAGATTTGTATAATTAATTAAAACAAATAATTCACGAATGATTTCTGTGTTGGCGGCAATTTCGATTAAACGTCAAATGCTTCAATACGCTATTCTTTGAGATAACCAAAATATTTATCGAAACCGAAAATAAAATTATGGATCGTTATCTCAAAGACATTATTTATGTAAGCTAATATTCATATCTTGAATAATATTATCATAAATCAGTGTAATCCGATAGCGAAATGAACCATAATGGACCGTTGGTCACTGAAGGACGCAAATCCGCGGTCCCGTACGGGATCGTTGGGCGGATAAAGGTTAATTAATTATCTTGGTTTTCTATTTCACATACACGTCTACGATGATATTATTTTATATTATAAATGCACTGAAGTCTCATAAAAAGAATTAGAAATAAAGACAGTTTATATTTGCCATTGTATTTTAAATAAATAATTGTTTTGCTCTGCAGATACATTATACATGTCACAATACGGTTGCACATTTTTATATTCTTGGAACAAGCATAATATTTTCTTTTGTCTGCATACTAATGCAAGTATTTGCCAGCCATTATAAATACATATCTGCAATTATTATCATTTCTACTTGATGTGCCGACAGTGCGTCGTGCTGTGTGATAAAAATTATTATACACACTCGATTTATATTGTACAAATATTATTTCAGTGATTGTTTACCTTTGGTACGCCTGCCGAATTCATTCATAAGATATATTGTAAAAACATAATTACTTAAAAAAACTTTATATATATATATCAGTGTCTGCCATAAAAAAAATCCTTACAGCACACTGGGGAATTGGACTTGTATCGTGGCACACTAAATAAAAATGCTTTAAAAAGGAAATGTACCTTTAAAAAAAGAAAATCTGAAAAATGTGTCGCGTTGACCACCACTATGTATGAACATGAACGTGACAAATATTTGTTTGAAAATGTAAATATATGTAAAATTTATTTAAAATTGAAGAAAATTTAAATGAATAGGCATTATAATTAACATTTAGGCTTGTTTCACCGCGGCACACCTAAGACTTCTTGCTGCACATTAGTGTACCGCGACACACAGTTTGACAGACACTGACAATAATAGTGTACATATTTTTATTTCATGTCCGCTCCCAATGTGGAGCACATGACCGCCTAATGGAGGTATCTCAACATAACTTTTTCTACGAGAACTGTTTGTTACTCAGTCACTCAACCTTTCTTTTTTTTCAAAGATAGTTGTATGGAAAGAAGAATAAGGCTAGGACAGGACTTGTGGTTAACTAATCGCTCTCGCTACGAACAGTTATCAAAGCATCGAAATCAACTTAAATGAAGTCAGAAAATATTCACATAAACAGTGGCGGATCAAGTCAAGTGGATAGGGTAATATCTTTAGGGCATAATGGATGTATATGAATAATTTCTGTGACAAATAGTTTTTTATCACTGATATAGATATAAGCTTTCTGAATAATATTATCATTGAACCATTTAATGTGTATATATAGCATTTATGTATTGTTCAGAACTTTGAACTATAAAAATAAATAAATAAAATTGTATTTCATTTTATGTTTAAATTACTAGGAAGATATCCAATTCCGTGAAATGGTAGGAACGCTTGTAAAGACTTAAGGCCAAAAGATTTCATAAATGTATACTTTGCCCAGTCGGAAACGAGTAATATCGACCATTAAAATAATTATTTTTCAAAGAAGCATTTTAGATATGTAGTGCTTGAATTCCAAATGTGCAATAGCGATTAAGCCAAATCAAATAATAAAAAAACAGCATTCAAAAAATATTTTAATTAATGTATAAAAATATTTTACACATGTCGGTTCCGTAGCGCAGTGGTCTTCGTCATTGATTTCCGTGACAGATCACTCGGGTTCGAATCCCATTTTGGAGAAGCAATTTTTTCAATCGATTCATCGATTTCTGATCGAAAACATGAAGGCTTGTGTTGTCTAAAAAATCGTTCCCAACCATCCAATCCTAGAATGACGTTTCGAGAGTGATTAGCTAACCACTAGTCCTGCCTGACCTCTATTCTTTCTATCCATACTCTCTTCGAAAAAAGGAAGGTTAAGCAACTGAGTAACAACTATTTCTCATATAAAATCCTCTGTTGAGATACCTCTATTACAATGCTATATGCTTCATATTGAGAGCGGATATGGATTTTCAAAAAAATACGTTAATATTTTATTGATGCGATGATCACCTGTCTCTAGAACCAGTGGTTCTCACGTGAAATTTTACTGCGGCCGCATTATAAACATCAGTGGGTCCTATGGAAATCTCGTGGCCGCACCATTTTTTTTTGTTATGAGAAAAATATCAGTGGCATTTACAAAAAAAAACTTTACTGTTGGTGGCCGCACATGAGAACCACTGCTATAGAAACTTAAACATGCTTGTATACTTAGGTAAAATAATAAATAACACAAAAATTCTAAATATACATTATAAAAAATCTAATGTCTTTGCTGTATTCATTTATCGGGCACTTCAAACACTATAGCAATAATAAAAATAAATGGTTCCACAGTTCCGGCATTTAGATCAAGGATCGTGAATAAAATTGATGATAATGTCACTCAGACGTTTCAAAGGGATCAAACTGTCTTTATGTTAATAAATATAGCCCTACAGGACGTCGGCTTTTGTTCATCGATTGATCATTAGTCAATGGATGTATAAGCAGTGGCGCGCCGTTGTTCGCTGCACATCACTAAATTAAGCCTCCAGAGACGAGAGCTTTTTTTCAATACAAAATATATTTTTTAAGCCATATTTAATTCACGGATAACTTTTATTCCTAACAAAAATTTAAAAAAATAAAAACGCAAAGTCGTTGTGTAGAAACCCCGCATGACTATATGGTCATGCTCATCCTTTTATTACCGTGAAATATTGTGTACGGACAGTAGTAAGGACGAGCGTGACCGTATGGGCACGCAAAAATTCGGGGTTGAAATATAGCTAAACGTGTTTTTTTTTATACTACATATTTACAATTTAACGTTTATAGATCAACATAATTTCAATACAAATACATTAGCAAAAGAATTCAAATAACTAACAGTTTTAATAGGTCCATTAAAAAAAATGGAAATTCAAAAAATTGCATGTGGTTTTTTTTTGGTGGCCTTTTCTGTCTCCGCGGCTGATGACTAACTAAAGTTTGTATCCTTCTTAACCAAATATGAGTGAAAGCAACGATATTCAGGTAGAAAAAGGATGAATAGTGGGATTAATAGACAACGGTGTTTACTGTGACCATATGGTCACGCTCGTCCTTGGGGGTTAATATAGTTTACTTTTCATTAAAACATATGGTTTACCAAAACAATAACAGTTCAATGAAGCCATTATTGTTACGCAATGTATTTTCGTTTACATTTTATAATAAACAATAATCTACCGTGTAGGTCGTCGGATAGATGTTTTTCCATATACATCGATTCACTAGTCTTATGTCGCCTCTCTCATCTCACCCTTTTAGCACGTCACTGAACCTGAAGATGCGTCTTCCGTATCCTTTGTATGTAAATGAACCTTTCTGATCGTCCTGACCAAGGCAAATGCTAATTTTCATACCTTCCTTAATTCTTCTTCTTTAAATTATATCCTATTTTATAGACAAAGAATCGCTTCGGGCGCGAATGCATCCAACATTTTAAACTCGACTCATTATGATCTACATTCTACAATATACTTATAATCACTGTACTTGGTATATTTTGTACTACAGAAACTTTGCTTGCAGGTTGAAAAAAATCATTTTGATAAAAATAAAGGTATAGTGGAACCCCAATCTACAGTTCTCGAATTATTCGTTTTCTTGCATGGATCGTTTATTTTTCATTGTACCGGCCAAACATCCATAAGAACAATGTTAAATAATCCCGCATTAATCATTCCACGATTTATCGATTTCCTCAACCTACATATTATGGTCCCGTCCTATATATATTATCCTGATTGACCGTTTTTTTTGGAAATTTCTCATTTCGCTCATAAATATGTAGTTTTGCCACGCACCTAGTTTCGCAATTTCACTAGTAAAATGATTAAATGAAGAAAACTAGAACCCTAGCTAAGAAACTGAAAACAAATTAAGACGTTGAAAAAAATCAGGAAAAAAACAAATTGACGTAGCAAAAATAGTTAACTTACAAAAGTACAACGAGTTTAAAGAGCCTATGTTAAAATTGATGTGCCAAACTGCAAATGAGCAACTTAGTATGTATAACCAATGTATAAATATTCTTTAATAAAGAAGTGTAAATAAATAAATAGATTGCTTAAGAATAAAACATTTATTTTGATATTATTTCAAGATTTCTCTCACTTTCCGTTTGTTTATTAAGGTCCCTTGAAAAACGTAGAATCGGGGTTTCATTGCATTAGTAAGTATTTTTATAGTAACCGTAGTCTTGTGTCTAGCAACTCATATTGTTTGTTACTTCAAATAGTGTATTACAATGATATTTTCCCATTAAAATTACGTAACGACCAACGTATATTTTGTATAATTTAACAACAATGTATAATTTAAATTAAAGTACAGCGGTATACACAAACCGCTGAAAAAACTACATATACAGAATTTATGTGTTCTATTGTTAATGAAAAATCATTATAATTGAAAAATATAACACCTTTTTGATATTCCATATTAATTTAATCTCAAGGCCGGGTTTGATCATCACAAATATTATCAACTGATCGGTAAGTTAATACACACTGTATAACAAAAAACAACCTATTTTTATTCCAAAGTATTTCTGGCAAATTTATTTATTTAATTAACATTGCACAAAGTTGACAAATTATAAATTTAAAACTTTTACAATGAAGCGTTACCTACTAGCACAGTATCTGCCAAACTTTTTTACTTCACAGCACACTGGTGAATGGGACTGGTAGTTTTTAAAAAAGAAAATGTGTTGCGTTGACTGCTATGTATGAACGTGAAAAATATATGTTTGAATGATTGAATTTATTTAAAATTTAAGAAAATTTAAATGAATAAACGTTAATAAAAATTAAAATTGTTAAGACTTCTTGCACCGCGGCACACAGTTTGGCAGACATTGTACTAGCAGAAACATTCATCCATCCTTTGTTGTATGAAACATCGCAAGATTTTTAGTTACAAAAGTCAACACATATGCCAAGATATAAAAGTATCTACTGTCGTTTATTTATGCACCTCATTGCGTATTCGTAGAAGCCAATGGTTCTTATTGCAAAACGATAATGGCGTGAAATGTAATGCAAATAAAAATTAACACCAGCCTGTAGACTAAACACATTTAATACTGCATGAAATATGACTGCCACGTGTTCGCTAAATCATATAATTAAATATTCACATAACTTACTAAGGAGGCAAAGACCAACTCATATTCATATTGTCATATTTTCTGTACAAATCATTTTGAAATTTGCTTATTATGTGTATACTTACCCGTTGTGTCCTTTTTCAATCATATTCACTGCACAATACAGAAGATATATCTATAATATTTCATCGATGGTATTTGCTTACGTGTCAATACGACAGTCAAATAATTCGGCGATGAAAACACAAACATAATTAAATGCTTAAAAAGATATAAAAATTAAAAATAACCTAGATTATTCTCGTATTGTGCTACAAACTGTGACTCGTGTTTTGTCTCTTTTATGGGCATCCTCAGACAATCTTAGGCGTGGAATATTGCAAAGGGAAGCGCGAACAGTCCAAAATATTTATTTACCCTTTAAAAAGTGTCTTTATTACAATATGAAATAAAGAATGGGGAGGCGCGAAAATATTTTTTTCATCAAAGGGAGGCGCAGTAACATAAAGGTTGGAAACCGCTGATGTAGGCGATCACAGGAGGCTCACGTTAAGTTTTGCTTTCAAAAAAGATGTTATACAATTATACTGATTGACAATAAAGGATATTTTTACAAATGTCCAAATCCACCTTCAACATTATCGAGATTGTCAATATATTTCCTAAGTATAATGTCTTCTTTAAAATAAATGTGCACAGCAAACTAGTTTTTTTAATTACTACCGACACACATTTACCATCGAATGAAATTGTTTTACGATTACTTTTAGGGTGTTCACTGTCAATACTTGGTGGAAAGGCATTATATTAATAAAACACAACATTCCTTTTTACTATTATTCTACTTTATTAAAAAGGTCAGAACCGGGTTCGCTCATTGCGAGCATTGTCAACTGATAAGAAATAGAATTTAACTGTGCTATTTATACAAAAATAAATTAAAATAAAAAGGTGTAAACAACAATTGACGTTGAAAAGAATTTACAAATTACGGTATAAGTGACTCTATAATGTAAAATGTTTAACACCTCTAACATAAAATTAAAAAAATCATCAAAGATCAATAAATTTTAAGTGGTGACTGATGGTATGTAATTACAAACATAATTAAAATTTTGGAATTTTTTAACAAAGTTATATAAATTACGATTGTATGTTTTTACTGATACGGGTGCTTTACTAAGACCGAAGAATACTCACTTTGAGTACCGCTGGAATAAAGATTGATTTTACCAAAAACACATACTATTTGGCTGTTTATTGTTTATCATTACAGGGAAAAATATCCCTTTGTATTTTATTTAACCCTCGATTATTCGTGAATCTGACATATTTTCGTAATTGTATCCATTTATGTCAGTGATTGTAAAAAAAACACATATCAGCTGTTGAACGGGTTGGAAATATTAGCCATACATATCCCGAATATAAATTTGATGTTTATCTTTACAATTTGCATTTCTTTCATACGAATAATAACATGTCTACAACAGCCATGCAGCACGTGCTTGAAATTCAATAATAAAAAATATTTAAAAGTGCACTCACCTGGTGTTTAATTAATATCAAGCATATTTTTAAAAGTGACCCTAACTTATTTCCACTCTATGTTTTGGGTCGGATAATAGAGCCAAATTGAGCACGTGTTGTTCGAAATCTATCGTATAGTCCACCCCATATACTTTTTGCTGTTGCATTATCTGTAAATCGTAGGGTCACCACTCTCTTAAATAACATAAAAATATTGGGACAAAAATGGTAATAACAATCTAAATTGTGTCTGATTTATATTCAAAATTAATTGAGAAAAGATTTCCGTTTCATGTTTATAACATAAGCAATGTTAAAAGAATATATCATATGATTTTTTTTCTAGCGGAATTTATTATGAAAATGATAAAATAATTATGTTCAGTTTAATGTTATGTTTTGAATTTTTTTTAACAACATACTTTCCAAGATCGCTGAATAGCAGAATTTATGATATGTGTCTTCCATTCCAAGGAAGACTTACTTATTCTTTCCCAGTACAAAGTTAAGGATTGTCTAGAAATTGTCTCCTGGTTCCTAAACTAGCCAGGGTTATTTTCAGTAGATGCTCACGCAGCAATACGATTAATGATCACATATTTTGGGAAAGTCTAAATATGATCGGCGAATGAGAAAAATATATTTGTTATGTGGATTGCCTCTAATTAAATTAATAAAAAAATTCAAGGAATTCAAAAAAAATGCAGTTTTATAGAGAAAGCGAGTAAAACTTGAATTATAAAAACGATTCCATTATCCAAATCCTCTTTTATTTCTGCAGACTTAACTGCATGAAAGCAAGGCTTGGTGTGTTTTCCTCTGGGCGTATACTCTCGGCAAAAATAAACAAAAACTTTGTTTTACTGTGGAGTACTTCATATGAGAGAAATTTAAAGCTGTAGTAGGTGGTGGTGGGTACAATGTTTAGTATCATAGGTATAGTTTTGTACAAGGGAAGTCAACTTATACTATGTCAATATTGGCCAAATTGAGGTATCGACATAGTTTAGCGGTGCTTTTTTCAGGAATATTGCAGAAAACAAATGATAAAAGAAAACAAGTGATTTTCTAACACAAAATTCACGAAGAAGCTTTCCAACGCCATTTAAAAAGCCAGTTTATCTTCCATGTACAGAGTTGTACACCCAACTTCCATGTAACGATTTCTTTTTTTCACAAAAGTAATACCGATTCAAAAATAAAATAATTAGTCACCCTGCTACAATTGGTACTTTTTATAATTCGATTTCCCCTTCTTAGTAGTACATAGTAACCTGGTTATAAAAATATGTTATCGCCTATTTGAGCAGAAACCTCTGTTCAAACTCAGCTGTTTTGGTCGGTTGAACATGCCTGGCTATGATAGAACCGTAGACGAAATCGTCTTCTAGTATTTGACATGTGCCACGAGCTTTAGGGCATAACAAACTATGACACTTGTTCTAAGAAAATGGTAATATTCTTTCGTCTTTATAAAAGAACAATTTGATTCACGACAAAGCGAAATAACGTTAAAAATAACAACGTATTAAAACATACTAATCAAAGACCATGTCAAAACCTGTGCAAAAAGTACGTATATATTATAAGAAGTCAGATTACCGGCTCACGCACTAAAATCCCGGTACGGAAACTTCTACATGTTGATTATGTAATCGATTCATCAATTAAAATTCATGGATGGCTATGTTTCTATACTTCTCCACCCACTCCTTACGTCAGGAATGGCGGAACTAGGACACGCGTGCTCAAGTTGGCACGTTTAAAAAAAAATATTTCTTCAAACAAAAAATTCTTTTCACCATGAATTGACAGTTGGCACATAAAACGTATTTAGCGCGAATGCTTTAAAATAATTAAAACATATTTAAGAAAAATAACATCTCGTTATATGCGGGAAAATACAATTTATTTACGCTATATAATCACATGATGAAATTCTTCATAATTGTTTTAAAAAAAATTAGTGCGTCAAATCAATGTATTATATATATATGGAAGTATATAATCAAAATTTACTAGAGCTGACTAGATTCTGGGTCGTTGTATCGGACAGTTTTTACCGGAGTCGTTAGAAAAAACTAACGACTCCAACTCCTTTTTAAATTGTTTTTGTTTACTTAACGCTTAAAATTAAAAAGTGGCCCCAATCCATGCTACTTATCAACCAAATAAACACTTTAATAAATAAATAGTATTTTTTAATATTACTAACATCAGGGAAAAAATTCTTAATTATTTATCGAGATATTGAATTAAAATACTGATATTAGTAATTCAAACCACAGTTCTCATAAGAAGTTGTAACGCGTAAGTACAAACAGAATTAGAAAGCCAAATATATTCGAAAAATAGCGTATTGATTGGTAAAATAATGACTGGAAAAAATTGAAAACCAATTCTAGAGAGGAAACATTTTTTTAATATCGAGTTCAGAGACGTAGTCGGAATCGGAGTGATGTTTTAATTTTAAAATGAATTCGGGGTCATTTTTTTTACCAGCTTCACAGCCCTGTTTTTTACTCATTTTATTTTGTGCTTCTCAAACGACATGTTATCTCTTATTCTGTAGACTTATAATTATGTTATCATTGTGAATCAAAAGTGAAACCGTACACATTTCCTTTACCTTCTGTGTTTGCAAAACATCTTGTTCTCACCTGCACCTTGTAATTATCAGCACCAACGGAGACCAATTAATTACCAGGCTATAGTGTTGATATATCACTTTCATCTTTCATTCTGAATATATCTGTCGTGGAAACGCTGCTATGTCGCGTGAACAGCTTTTTAGAATATAGCGAAATAATGGCAAATTTAATCATGATATAAACATCTGTTTGAGTCGTGATCTAAATTAGGGACTCAAATCGAATGTTCGATGTTCGAATATTGTCGACACTTTTTTGATATTCGAATATTCGAATTCTTGGTATATTATTTTATATATATTTAGTCGCTCTGTTAAAATAAAATATGTCATTTGGCATCGCATCGTAACTTGATTTAATTTATTTAAGCTTATGTGCGATTTTTGCCGAGTGCGTGATCGAATGGGAAAAGTTGTTAGCTTCGGTTTTGATGCTGGCAGAATCGCTCAATTTCCAGTACGGACAGTTTCGTAGAAAGTAATCAGTGAACCACTAGTCCTGTCCTAGTCATATTCTTCTATCCATTTTCTTGTTGAAAAAGAAAGGTCGAGCAACTAAGTAACAAGCAGATGTACTAGAAAAAATCTGTTGGAATAAACTTCATTAGATTCTATATTCTACACACTGGGAGCAAACATGGTGTAAAATAAAATATTAACAAACACATTCTCATAACTAGTAAAACTTCCAACAGTTAACCCTTTTTGTCATAAATATGAAATGGTAATATAGATACATGATTAAATTCGTTGATATATCATTATATTTTTGAATATATTTAAATAGTAAAAAGTTCTATTTTTCGGTATTCGAATATTTGTTTTAAACGAATATTTAGAATACCTAATACTAATATGGTTGTTGGTTCCGTTAAAAAAATGAGATATACATAACAATTAATCTTAGAAAACTATTGTTAACGATAAATGACTAAACCTTTAATCGGTTGTATATTTATTCTTTTTGTTTAATAAAATCCTAATCATGTTCCTAAAAGCTTAACTTATTCAAATCGCAATTATATATTACTCATTTATTAAATTAAAAATGTGAGGTGACTGCATCTAACGATATATTATTATATAGTATTGATTACGTATTACAAAATATTTAAAAGAAATATTACAATAATGTGCCCCATTCTTTTGCAACGCTTTGTGTCCCTCATTCAAAACAATTATTTGCGAACATTGCCAGGTATAATAGTTTTTACCCCAAATATTTAATTTCAAAGAGGAATATTACGATTGGCAGCTGCTACTTAGACTTACAATAAAATATTGGCATCTCTTGTTTGATATTTTATTTTCTATATTAATAGTTACCCTGTAATAATTCTTTCAAAACTTTATAACCAGAAGATCCAGAATACCCCTCTATCAAGCTATCTTATTAACCGATATAATTAATAGTATTTTAATATAATGTATGTTCATAAATGTACCCCCCAATTCATCGAACATTTATTATTTTTATGTACTTCGATGATAAGAGACAAATGATGATTTTAAATGTACTATTTATTATTAATTAAATTAAAATAATTACTAAGATGGGCTTATCTCTTTCAGGTTTTTCACTATCAATACTTAGTGGAAAATATTAAAAAAAAAAAATACATACTCATTTGTAAGTACTTATTCCTACTTTTATTAAATAAAATCAGGACTAGTATGGCTCATGACGAGCGACATCAGTTGATAATGCTCGTCATGAGCGAAACCGGTCTTGATCTTATTTAAAAGTGAGAATTAGTGCAAATGATTATTTTATTTTATGGAAGATGGGTTGAATAAAATAATAATTATTACATTAGAACATATTTTTTTAAAAATACAATTTCATATAAAAAATGATAAATCAATTATTTTAACTATCTAGAAAGGATAACAGATAAAATACTCCTAAAAATAAGAATTTTGTAAATGTTGCATTTATAGTAAATAATTATCTTAGAAAAAAACCTGAAAATTGTATAGATAAACTTATAAAATTAGACAAAAGTGATCTATAAAATGTCCTGTGGTTTGTGTGAATCGCTATTCATGTGCTAGCAAATTATTCTTCATGGTTGCAAATCTCTTCAACAGCATTATTGTTATACAGTTAAAATGTTGTGATAGTAGAAATTATATAATTTAAAAAATCTTATCATTTTTCTATTTGATTTTAATAAACGCAAAACAAATTAAACTATTTTGTATGTCAAACATATTCTTCATATCTTAAAGAACACGTATAAATTTGTAAGTTAAAGTCAAATCTAATTATTTATTTACCTTAACGGCTAAAAATACGATTCGAAAGTGGTCCAAAAAAAAAAACTAACTGATCATTTTTACTTTACTTCAATTGTACTTTCGTTTTTTATTAAACGCATCAAAAATATTGATTATATATACTTAAATACAAAAAAAATACTCGATAAAATTCATAAGTATATTATACATCGGAGAACTTACCTACTTGAATATAAGTACATATCGATTATATTATTTTTTTAATATTTCGTAAAAAAAGTAAATATGTACACTCATCCCTCGATTTACGCGGTACCCATTTTAAGAGGTTTCACTTTTACGCGGTCAGGGAAAAATCACAATTTCCCTAATCCAACCGTTAGACCAAGGGGTGATTTCAACATTCAAGGCATACTACATAAAGCGATCATATGAAGAAATATTAAATCAAATAGATAGAAATGCGTCATCACGATTTTAGAAGCCTGGAAAAAATTCACGATCTTAAATTGTGTGAAATATAAAGGATTAGCAAATAAAGATATCAAAAAGTCAACATTGAATGTTTGTTGGAGAGCAGTATGGCCAGAAGTAGTTGAACCTGATTAATAACCTGATTCTGGAACCTATCCCACTACTTTATATAAACTTCAAGTCTCGATTTACGCGGATGTTTATTTTCTGGAACCTATCTTCCGTTTTTGTATGAGCTTGAAGTCTCGATTTACGCGTTTTCTCTCGGAACGTATCTACTGCGTAAATCGAGGGATGAGTGTACTGTATTTTTTTAAATTTGTCTTCTTCCGGTTAGACCGGATCAATCAGATACAGATTTAATGTAGCTGAATCAAGTTTTTGTCCTCCAGCCTCACTTCATATCGATAATGAATACCTTCTTGCAATTATTTTTAACCTGATCATTATTTCAGTGGATCAGTTATCCGTTGTTTTATCAATGCTTAATAAAACTTTGAGAACGTTCATTATTGTAAGTGCTTCTCAAACGATAAAATGGAAATAAAGTGAGATTTTATGAAATCACCACTCGATGAAGTCATTATTTGAAACGTATCTGCAAATAATTGAGTTAATATTTAATTATACGTCATTCCGAGTCATTAATTTATGCATTGAAAGAAAAATAACAATAAATGTATTTATGATATTTTTTTATACTTGATAAATAATGAATTTATAAGGAAAAATGTTATTTTTTTATCTCACTTTCAAATTTATATTCATATTAAAATTTTGATTTCTTTATTAACCTTTTGTTTTTATTATTTCATTAAAATAAACAATAAAATCCCAAGAAAACTTTCATATTTTAAATTTTTAAATTGCATAACATGTAAATCTCAATACTACTTTTTTAATGCATGATATATAATAATTACAGCTGTTTTGCTTGGATTAATATACCAGTGGTAATACAGTAACCGTTCATTTATTTTAAATCAGTGGTCGCCAAACTTTCAGACATTGCAGACCACTAAGATCTGCGCTTGTTGTTATATAGCATTTTTTTCTGAAACAAGAAAAAATATGTACTTTCTTAATTTTTAAGATAAATTACCTACTTCATAATATTACTATTTATACTTTGATGCAACCGACATATTAACCCTTTTCACGAGATGTTAAAATGTTAAAGTGCACGTAACTAATTTGTGTGAAATAAGTAGATGAAACACACTGCCGTACTCACCGAAAGGCAAGCCAGCGATGGTAGGAATTAGAAAAGATACTCAGCTTTAAATAGGGTAAAATATCAAGGTATTTCAGTTCTACAGTTTTTAAAAAAGTTAAAGGTTGATAGCTATTTCGGCTTACGCCATCGTCAGAAGATAGTTCTGACGATGGCGTAAGCCGAAATAGCTATCAACCTTTAACTTTTTAAAAAACTGTAGAACTGAAATACCTTGATATTTTACCCTATTAAAATGGAGTTCTACCAAGTAAATGCCAAATCAATAAATACTCAGCTTTACGAAATTATGCGTTTATTTAGGAATTCACAAACATTTCATTTTAAATCATACAAAAATTTTACAAATGAGATTTAAATTACAACAATCAACATCGCCGAAATTAATAGAGAATGACATTACAAAAAAAAACTATTTTTAACAAAATTCTGTCGCCCGCGCAGGCTTCGTATTTAATTACTACATCGAAATACGTCTTTTCAAATCGACGGCTCACAAAAAAAGGAAGATCCTTATCGATTTACAACTACTCCCTCCCTCGGCTGACTGTTGAGTGTCAAAAAAAAAATACATCGTTGCCTTTAGACAACGTTGCCAAAATAGTGTTGTCGCAAGTAATTCGCAATATCTGGAAATTATTACATACTATTTTTTTAAAGTCATTAATTAAACTAAACTTTTTACTGTCGTCTGTTGTCATTACAAAAGGGATAGCCAGAGTTTCTGCTTATACAACTGGTACCATGTCAATGTATAGATGTTATTTTCAATTATTTTCAGCAATCTTATATATTTAAAACTGATCGAATTTGTGTGGTCTATCCCCTGGGTTTCCCCCGAAAATGTCAAAAAAACGAGGAAGGCGGCTACATCAAAATGACGTTTTCATTTCTAAATGTTATTTGCTTAAAATTATGTATATACTTAAACAAATAATTTATTTCTAGTTGTATCAAATATTAGTCATTATTGTAAACTGATAGAGACACAGGAAACCACAAATATTGAGTCGGACGTTTATAAAACGTTTATAAAACCACAAACATGTTACATTTACTGTTGTTTTATGCGTAGGGATCAAAATACCGGAATCCCGGTATTCATGATGTTTTCCACAACCGAAATACCGGTTTTAGAAAATACAACATTACAGAAAAATTTCACCATTTTGCTATTTGGCTCACTTCACCTCTTAAAGACGCATATATTCCTAAACACAAGTTCTACTTTTCGAATTAGTGAAGTTTATTCATTCTGATTAATTTGATAAGTAAGTATGCATTTGATTGTTCGTGTCGGAAAATTTCTGATTTTTTTTATAATGCGAAAAAATTCTCCCGTTGGGGGCAACAAGCTTACAACTCGTGCTCTATTATTTCTAATCACACACACGTGCCAAAAGGCAAGCGCCGCAGGCTGAGATTTTTAATAAACCGTCCAACGTTTAAACGTTACTGGTTAACCAGTAATATAATGTTATATGCATATTATAATACAATGAAGTCATAATATTTTAATCAGTTTACTGCCACCTATGCTTATGCAAAAATTCACATCTGGACTAAGCTACTGTTTCCAAATTAAAATACCTTTGTTTATTCAGATTCATGGTAACGCATTGTTTCTGCATAGTTTAACATGGCTCTATTGTTTTGATGTCCGCATAAGGCTTGATTATTCCAGCGCATAGTTATAGTAACGTGTTGTGCAATATGCGTGTGTTGCGCATTCCTGCGACGGTGGCGCCGTTCCAGTATGGCTCGGTGCACTTGAACAGAACTAGCAGTGATTACGGCGGGTCAGATCGATCTTCGGCCGACCTTGCAGCGATGGGAATCTCCAACTTACTTATTGTGCCAGTACTTGGTGGTTGACCCCAGTTTTACATAATAGAGCACTCGAATCGTAACAGATCAGTTTACATCATCGTTTTATTTATAACTTATTAATTATACCGGTCATTTAAATTAATGATATTTATAATGATGTCGAAACAGTGCAATTCCAGGAATGTAGAAGAAGCTAGTAGGGCTTCTTATCCCGAAATCCAGACCATTTTTCCGATCCAGTAATCCCGGGGTTGTTTTACCACCAATTCTAACTGTTACTTTAATGTATATACCATTGGCTCGAACGCTAAGGTCACTGGCGGACGTCTTAATTTTTTTTAAAAGATAGAGCTAAAAAGAGGTCTCTGAATTCAGAACAATTTATGAATCTATCAATTGAACACCTTTTCAAATAATGGAGCTAAAAAAAGGTTTTCTAGTTGAGAATAATTCTGGAATCTGTAAATTAGATATTTTTTTCGCAAATGATTTCAAGCAACTGTGGTTTATGAAAAAGGAATATGTCACCACAGCTGTTAGTATTTCTTTTAGTAAGTTATAGTAATTGATCAATGCCGGGATCCAAATATTGTGAATCCCGGAATCACAAAAAGGGTCTGGGATAGAATGCCCTGCTAGCGGTCAGAAAATGAATCTACAAATAAAATTGTATGAATCTGCAGTTATACACGAAATATATGTCTACGAAAGACTTTAGATGGTAGAACCAATAAGTATGTCCGTTTTATTATTTTGCGTAAGTGTTCTAAAATGTTCATATATAAGTTTTATTCATATATAAGTTTTGTTGTCACTTTTTGCAATGTCAATTTGTTTTACTCCTGAATTTTTTTCAACGTCTTGACTTTATTTCAGTTCCTCAGATAGAGTACTAGTTTTCTTCATTTAGTCATTTAAGCTCTGAGTTAGAAAAAAATCGCGGAACGAGATGCGAGGCAAGACTAAATTTTTATGAACGAAATGAGAAATATTCAAAGAAAACATTCAATCGGGAATCGGGATAATATTTGTGACCGGACAATAATATCTAGACGATAGATCGATTAATGCGGGATTATTCAACATTGTTCTTATTGGTGTTTGGCTGGGAAAACGAATAATGCGAGAACGGTAAATCGGGGTTCCACTGTATTATAATATATGAGCCGTGTAAAGGAAGGCTAGACACTGGATTAGAGCAATTGGCGAATCTTCTTGAAATTACACGCATGAAACTATATTCGGTATGTTATCCTTTCAATATCAAAAGTTTCTTTAAATAGTTCCAACATATAATGACGACTTAACAAGAAGTATACTGTACGCTTATTCATTTAGACATTCATTACATGAATTCCGCATCAAAATATTCTGCCAAGAGAAATACCGATTTGCAATAGCGTTTTGTTTTGCGCACGAATACACTTCCCGCCCACTTAAATAATTACTATGAAATGTGTAACGATACAAAATAAGTGCATACTGAGGTGTTGTTGAAATAACAACTCGTTGGTTCAATGATTACTACAGTTGAATGGTAATTATTGACGTTGTTGGCACCACCACCACCTTTCTTAAGCCTCTTATCATTCTTACAGGCTTTAAGTCCAGCGGTAAGAACTCCGTTTAGCTCTTAGAAGGATCTTAATTTTTTATGTCGAGGTCAAATGGAAAAATTTGTGCTATTTGCGATCTACTCCTATAGTAAATAGGATTTACTATGATCACCTAATTTAAAATTTAATATTTTACAATTTCTTTTGAACGCAATATAGCTACCTCTCTTGCCTGATTGATTTTTATTATATATTTTTAATTTGTATTACAGATATGTAGTATTTTACTTTATGGGACATAATTGAGAGTATAAAACATGGCCTTTCAAAGACGATTCAAGGCCTGAGGCACACAATGTCTTAAATACCATCCCATTTATTTAAAGTAAACGAAACCTTTCATTTTTTAATAATAATTATTTTTAATTTAAAAAAATAATATTTGGCATTACAGCTAATGCCAATGCGTCAAATATTTTAAAGTTTATGGATCACACGAAAAAACTCGATGAGAATTTTTTCTTAAGTCACTCGAGATTAACTCGAAGCAAATTGACACCCATACCTTAAATCTCAAATTTAAATTCAACTTATACCTCACCGGGAATCGAACCCAGACCCGCCTGATCGGAAAAGTAGGCTCTAACCAACTTTAACCAGCTTAACAACAACTCATTTAGTTTTTCAAGCACACAGCAACTACCCTTCCTTCTTCCATTGAAATAAGTTAATAAATTTTTGGTTCCAATATCGTTACTGCTATAACCTTACGGACCACCAGTGGCCGACCGCTGCACTGTATAATACATAGTAACACATCTGATAATATAAGCTAAGCGGATATGCACCGGTAAGGAAAAGTTATTTCATTTTATGGATCCGCCGATCTTTAGCGATGAGTAATGATTGTGTCTTTTTTTAAAGTGGTCAAATAAAAGTTTTTCAGAAGCAAAGCGGCCACATTAAGTTGAGAATAAGGTCGGCACGCGAAAGTTTCTCGTAATTTCGGTATTCATTATACGGAAGATATTATTTTAATGCAATAAAAATTGAAATTTTTAACACTCTTTAAAGTTTAAAGCGCCCGCGCTCAATTACACACAACTTTCGGACGAACGCGAAATTTTGATTACACATATTATACCTTTATCGAAATGGAGGCGTTTATTATTATAACCCTCTCAGTACAGCTCTGGTAAAAGAATTAAACAATTTAAAAACAAAAATACTATACATTACGACAATTGAGTTGTTATCACATCAGCAGCGTCTGTAAATTCAATATTATACCAAAGCCTCACCTTTTTTAAATGATATTTATAATTCGTTACGAACTTTATAAATATAAATAAAATTTGATGATTTGCACTAGTTGTTCAACGTTATAAGCTTCCATGTTGATTTGTCGTACTCTACTAAACAATTAACAACAAATTTGACAGATGTCACTGTAACGACATCGCTAGTTACTTCCTTGATTAACGCCAGGCACTGAAAATTACATCGGTCATAGGCGCACCTCCATGCCTAAATGAGATTTTAATCAACCGTTTTAAAAATATAAAAATAACATTAAAATTTGCCCTTTTTTATGTGTTTTCGTACATTGACTTCAAGGTGTTAGTTACGCGATAATTATCGCTATGTGACCATTTATTGTTTCCTTAAAACGAGACATCGACTTATTTTTAGTTCACTTTTAGGGTGTTCACTGTCAATACTTGGTGGAAAGGCATTATATTAGTAAAAACACAATATTCCTTTGTACTTCATTCCACTTTATTTAATATGTCAGGACCGGTTTCGCTCATTACGAGCATCGTCAACTGATAAGAAATACAATTTAACAATGCTATTTATACAAAAATGAACAGTTATAAACAACAATTGGCATTGAAAAGAAAATACCAATTACATTAAAAGTGATTCTAAAATAGCACAAAATTAAAATGTTTAACACATCTAACATATAATTAAAAATTCATCTCAGATTAATAATTTTAGATAGATAAAAAGCTATTTTAGAATCACTTTTAATGTAATTGGTATTTTCTTTTCAATGCCAATTGTTGTTTATAACTGTTCATTTTTGTATAAATAGCATTGTTAAATTGTATTTCTTATCAGTTGACGATGCTCGTAATGAGCGAAACCGGTCCTGACATATTAAATAAAGTGGAATGAAGTACAAAGGAATATTGTGTTTTTACTAATTATTTTTAGTTAATACCTAGTGAGCTTTATTGAATACACACTATTCAAGAAAACGAATATTTCTTCGTAGTTTTTATCTATTAAAGAAAATAATGAAAGATTCCTAGTGTTATATTCCGTCACTTTGTGCAGTGTAATGTAGTAAGAATAAAGGTAATATACTCACCAAATACTTCTGAATCGTGATTATAATGTAGTTGGCTGATTTTTTAATTTATCGTGGTCTTAAATTATTAATTCGGTTTCCGTCCTTCAGAAAACGGGCCACGGACGTATGATCATATTTCATATAATGTAACGTGTAGTATGGAAAGGTTTCACCGCCAGGCGTTGAACAAGGAAGTACCCATGGCTGCTATAACCTAACAAATTTCGAACGTTCCTGTTGAAAGACCCTTTATATAAACAAAATTTGGTGTTACATATTATTTGCGTCGGAATGCTTCCCTTTCTAGGCTTGGCTGTATAAAAAGATAAAATTGAAATTTTAATTATTTAAGTATTTCTATA
Organism: Himalopsyche anomala; assembly: GCA_031772345.1. Taxonomy (NCBI): domain Eukaryota; kingdom Metazoa; phylum Arthropoda; class Insecta; order Trichoptera; family Rhyacophilidae; genus Himalopsyche; species Himalopsyche anomala. The sequence goes on from CM062835.1 coordinate 20,370,134, forward strand.
AAATATGTCTACATGATTTTAATAAAATGATCCCGGATAGAATTTAATATTTTTTATGTATTCGATATTGCTGTTAAATTAAGTTTGCTTTCATAATAAAAACCTTGGAAATGTACCATAATTTATTTTAATGCTTATTTCATTACCTTGTTAAACAGCCCTTTTATGCGCTCAAAAATGAAAATTCGTGTTATTATTTCGGCGCTGAACGTGTTAATTTCGTTAAATTGAACTCGGAATCGGGTGTGGCTCAAAAGTCGAGCCCCCTCAGCGGGAAATAAAGCGGAACGCTGTACACTCGCCAGATGCAAATAAGAAAGAGTAGGCCGTAGTAAAAAAAATAATAATTATGTGAAATGATCTAAAAATCCGGTTTTACGACCGTTTCCCGTGTAATTTTATTATTAACAGCAATCACTTTTTTTTTGGGTCGGTCGGTATATTAGTGATGTTTTAAAATCAGTCGAAATTATTGGAAACTTTCAATAGTATAATGACTGCATTTTTTATTTATTACAATTAAGTTGACTCGATTATTTTTGACACAAATACATGTGTAAATTGTCTCTTTAACCCTCCAGAGACGAGAGCTTTTTATCGAGTGATAAAAAAAATATTTTTTAAACCATATTGATTTTATTTCTAACAAAAATTAAAAACAAAAAAAAATGGTAATGCTCAACCTTTTATTACCGTGTAATATTGTGTACGGACAGTAGCAAGGACGAACGTGACCGTATGGGCATGCCAACATTCGGGGTTGAAATATATAGCTAAACGTGATTTTTTTTTTAATATTTACAATTTGACCTCTTTAGATCAACATAATTTCAATACAAATATATTAACAAAAGAACAGTTTCAAAAAGTCCATTAAAAAAAACGGAAATTCAAAAAGTGGCATGTGTTTTTGAAGGCCGTTTCTGTCCTCACGACTAGGGCTTCCAATTAACCGGACATTTAAACTAACCGGTTTTCGGTTTTTTTCAAATAAATAAACCGGGTAACCGGTTTAAACCGGATTTATTTTCAAAAAACCAATTTTAGTACTACACTAACCCATGTTTCAAAAAAAAAGTATTTTGATAAGTTAAAAACAGTCACTAAGTGCATACAATTAGAAAGTAGATAAAAAAAATCGCTGTTTTTGTTTAAGAAGGTCTCGGGTTCGAATCCCGGTACAGACAGTTTTATATATATTTAAAAAAATTATAAATCGATTTATGAATTTCTGTTTGGAGGCATAGATGTTTGTGATGTCTAGAAATCCTCCCTCCGACCCGTTCTATTCTGAGCACGGAGCGTAACGAGAGCGACTAGCTAATCACTTGTCCTGTTCTAGCCCTACCCTTCGATTTTTACTATCTTTGGAAAAAAGAAATGTTGAGTAGCCGAGTAACAAGCAGTTATTGTGAAAGCAATTGAAATAAACTCCACCAGGAGTCCATATGCTCCACATTAGGAGTGGGCATGGTTAAAAAAAATAATTTTTATTTATAGAATTTTTTTATTTTTAAAAAATCTTGTCATTTAAGTGTCATCAAATAATGATTTTTCTGGTGTTAAGCTATTTAATCCTTTAGCTTATAAATGGTATTTTTAAATAATAAAACACTCCTTTATACTAATTTCACATTTATCATTTTAGAAATCAGTTGAGAATACTCGTCATGAGTGATTGAGTGAAATATAACTGACAAAATTATTTTTTTTATTGAATAACTTTAATATTAATATACCTTATTATACAGGCTTAGAATTAAATGAACTTTCGGTTAGATCATTTTCACTTATATGTAGTGTAGCTCCTCATAGAACTTAGTTTGGCTACAATATTTTATTTTTGAACTAAAATAAAATATAATACGCACAGATGGTTGTGATAGCATATGTAAAATATATTAAATATGTATTTTGTGATATTTTCAACGAAATCAAAAATCAAGTTCACTTTGTACCATTGAAAACCATCCAATCTACAAGCGCAATTATTTTTAGTATAATATATATACCCCACTATAAATATTAGTAATTTTGTCAGTAACTACCAATTTTCACTATGCGCAAACATGCATTCGTGTCCTAACGATTGTATGAATAACATTGTCACATTTTTAAATAATTGTTTAAAAGAAATGTAATACATGTGACATCTAGTGTTCAATTGTATAACACTTCGAATACCTACTTCCGCGTCTTTATTTTTTCTTTTGTTTGCCGCATGTGCATATTGGAAAGACATGGACCCTTAAAAGTAGCCGATGATTTATGGCACCGATTGTTTGAAAATAAAAATAAAAACATTTTAAAATTGAATTGTTTTATAACTTGAAGGAAGTAATAAAACATGGGTTTGGTCACTTAACCTTTTTATGTATGTATGCTGCAAAAAAAGTGAATACAAATTGTCATCTCTTTAAGTTCAGGTACTGTTCGTTCTCGGTTCGTTCACGTTCTCGGAATAATAGCAATCGTATATATTATACAATATTTAAGTTCTATATCCAATATTATATTGTTTAGAATTATAAATAATCCGACTTATAAAACTCAAATGAATACGTGAAAAAAATGTAGATTATAAATTTGTGTTTACTGATATTTAAATTACTTTGTATCAGTACAAGTTTTCGGTTCGGATATTTATTTCATTTAAAAGATATAATGATGAACGTATTTATGTGTATTTTTGGTTCAATAAGGTTCACTTGTTTTATTATCATTGATCTATTGATTTGGCATTTACTTGGTAGAACTCCATTTTACTAGGGTAAAAATATCAAGGTATTTCAGTTCTACAGTTATTTATATGTTATACGTTGATAGCTATTTCTGTTAGTAGTAGTAGTAGTAGTTTTCTGATAGTTATACTACTAGTTCTGACGATGGCGAAAGCCGAAATAGCTATCAACGTATAACATATAAATAACTGTAGAACTAAAATACCTTGATATTTTTACCCTATTATCATTGATATTATGAGAATCCTTTCGTATTACAGATATTTGATTGAAAGCAGTATAGTTGTCTATGATTTCGACTACATACTTATTATTGATATGGCACAGAAATTAGACAATTGAACAGTACAATACTTTATGATATTGTACTATTTATAATACTATTATTATATACAACATTTTTAAATATTTATACTCTACATATGAATAGTTTAATAAAAGCTCGTGGTGTTAAAACCAGAAAAAGATTTTTTTAATTAATCCGGTTAACCGCCCAAAATAAACCGGGTTTCGGTTTTTTTCAAAACACCCGAAAAACCGGTTAACCGGTTTCGGTTTAAACCGGTTTGGAAGCCCTAGTCACGACTGATGACTAACTGAATTCTGTACCCTTCTTAACCAAATATGAGTGAAAGCAACGATATTCAGGTAGAAAAAGGATGAATAGTGGGATCAATAGACAACGGTGTTTACTGTGACCACATGGTCACGCTCGCCCTTGGAGGGTTAACTTGATGAGCTTGCTACTGATAGTTTTTTTTTTATAAATAACCTTTTTCTTACCCAATATTTTGATTAAGCGATTAACCATGAAGTATTTATTGATGATAACAACAGTGAATATAGCCACAAGTATTGCATTTGAGTTACACGAACCGTAAAAACCAATGCTTTTCTTTTCATGTAACGCGTTGGAACTGCGTTCCGGCACCTTTTTTCTTGGCATTTTTAATTTTGAAATCATTATTCGAAAAAAATATATGTAAAAAAAATGCCTGTTTGTCCCTATCTTAGGTACCTTTTGAATCTAATGTACCTGATATCGTAACACTCATAAATTATTGTCATAATACAAAACAATACCGGGTCCATAGACTTACTCTGTGGCCAGAAGCAGGGGTATAAAGCTTGATTTAGTGCGCTTTTTGTACCACGTGGATTCCATCTGCAATAGTTTTGTCACTTTTGTTCATCAAAATCATCAGTGCATCTTTTACACTTTCTATCCTTCAAATTACATTGACCTGTTATTACTCAGAGTAAAACAAGGCTTGTGTGACGAATCTCACAGATTCGAGTCCCAGTTCGAACAGCATTTTATTCAATCTTGGGTGTCTTGATATCTTTAAAAAAATCCTTCCAGCCTCCCAATTCTTGAATTAACTGGGCAAAACAAGAGCGACTACTTTATCCTAGCCCTATCTTTCAATCATTACGTTCTTATAAAAAAGAGAGGTTGAGGAACTGAGTAACAAGCAGTTTTCGTAAAAAAACTTATTTTGAGATACTTTAATAAGGAATCCGTATGCTTCACATTTAGAACGGACAGTGATAAAACAAAGTCATAGCTCGACAAGAAGTGAGTTCTGGCACCTATTTCTTTCAACAAAAAAAAAAAACACTGGTAAATACACGAATAATTTCCAGTATTGAAAACCACCTTAGTTAGTGTCGTGATCCTAATAAATTTCAGAACAGCCCCGCAGGACTGTTTAAATATTCGTAAATGTTTTTTTTTTTTAATATTTCGGCATTATTTATCTACATTAGTTTGTCTGGCGTTTTCAAAATATGTGAACATACCCGCGGGAATTATCTCCGTATTGAGCAGGTAGCAGCGCGTTATCATTTTTTTTCATTCCGGTTCCCGTCAGATTGTGTTTTGAATTTAGAACAGGAAGCGCCACTTTATCCATGTGTTTGTTCCTCCATATGTTACCGGTAGGCACGGCGTATTTCCGCTAGGGGATCCCGCAGAATAAAATTTTCTATCCACTAGCTATCTATATTTGACATGTAAATATTTATATGAATTTTTGTATTAATATTTTGTAAAAACGATCTCCAGGTAATATAATAACTTCATTTAAGATATTATAATATGTTAGACTAATTGAGATAAAAACTTTTTGTAACAATCTTGAAAATTCTCCTCTTTTGCATCGATATCTTTTCTGGTCAGCCTAATAATTGTGGGGTTATAATACAAAACGTACTATTTCCAAAACTCAAACTTTTCAGTAGAGTCAAATACTATAACGAATAACACAAACAAAATAACATTTGCATAAAAATATGATTTCCAATTTGAAAACGACAGTCTTGTAGACATTTTATATTAAAACTAATTAGGATCAGTCGATTCATTAGGATTGAATTACCCTATCTGCATACCTAACTCAATATCTCTCATTTTGGAAATAGTACGTTTTACATTATAGAACTCACAATTATTACGCTGACCAGAAAAGATATCGATGCAAAAGAGGAGAGTTTTCAAGAAGTTTTTATCTCAATTAGTCTAACATATTATAATATCATGAGTTAAGTTACTATTCTGAATTATTTAGTACGTTTTGCATTATAAACTCACAATTGCGGTTAAATATTTAACACTTTTCAAATCAAATTATACAAAACCGTTGGAAGTGTTGCCATATTTATGTTTTTTTTTCTACGAACGCTGTTCTTTACTCGGTCTCTCAATTTATCTTTTTCGAGGTGAGTAGTAAGTAGCCAGAAAGGATAGAAGGATATAGCTAGGACAGGGCTAGTGGTAAACGAATCGCTTCGCCCCGTCACCTAATGATTGGAATGGTGGGAGGGAATATATAAATATCACAAATCGATAAATCGATTGAAAAAAATGATGTTCGTAATGGGAATCGAACCCGTGAGACCGGTGAAAACTTACGAAATTAGTACTGTTACATTGTGCATAATCGATAATGTAACTGAATCGTATTGAATCATTTTTTTACCAATCATTCGATTCACTGAGTCAAGTTTCAAGTGACTTGTCCATTTTTAGCAATTCAAGATTGGCGACACGGTTCAGATTCCTTATATAATATTTTTTTATATAATTTTCAAATATAGAATGCGTGTACTTTAACCCTTGCGACGATGAGTTTTTAAATACATTTTTTTCATATGACTTTTGAGCTGCGTTCGCCGAACTGTACTCCTTATTCCATATTCCATATAGGGCATCCAATCCCGGGATCTCGTTCAATTTTCTGATCCCAAAATCCCGGGATTGACATGGTCGCGATCCCGGGATGTCGGGATTGAGAAAATTTGAGGAATTTGGCAAATTGTGGATTTCAAATTCGTCAGTGAGCTAAAAAAAAAAGGGTTTCTGTGACAATCTGGGGAAAAAGTATATCAAATCAGGGATTTCAAATTCCTCGATGAGCTAAAAAAAAAAGAGGTTTGGAGATAATCTTAGGAAAAAATATAGGGGATTGAGGATTTCAAATTCCTCGGTGAGCTAATCCCAATCCCGAGATCCTGGGAATGAAAATTAATCAATCCCGAAATTCCGGAATTGGAAAAAAGCTCCGGGATTGAATACCCTAATTCCATACATACAGTAAGCGATACCACAAATTATCAAATATTTATAATTAAACATGACAATATGTTTATTTACGATAAAATAAAAATAAATGTATGTATGTACTTTATATGTAAAGACATTTGGTGATTCGCGAGACTAGCGAGTGCTTCTTAAGATTATAAAGGTTGGCTTCCGCTGCTTTAGAATTTTTGTATGTTAGTTTATTTATCGAATATTTTAAAATTGGATTATTTAAGGGCGAAATTTTAGATTAGTCTTTCTTCAAAGTTCCCAAACCCCATTAGGAAAATTATTGTTAATTTATAACAATCAGTCCTCGTAAATATATATTATTGAAACTCCTCGTATAAAAACGATGCGATGTATTTTTTTGAGTAATTAATCATTATAAAAATATTGATATAAAATATGGACACTGATTAATTAAGCCAATTAAATATTTTTGAAGAAAAAAAATTGAGATGGTAAAAAATAAGCAGCAAACAAACCATCGTGTGCTTTATTACGTATCATACTTTTATAAAAAACCATTATTTTTAATTTTTTACTTCATAAATCTAATTCTTAAATGAAATCCGCTTCACATAACCATAATTGTAATATTATTTTTCGATAATATTTATATATACATGGATCAAGTTAGTACAGTATAACCCCCAATTACGCTACCCCGAATTACGCGCTGGCTTGAAATATTCGCCGCAAATCCTCTAATTGCACGGTCGTATTTCATTGTCGTTACTAAGAGACGGTCGTCTGTGCCGCGCATACAGTCAAATGCTGGCTAGCGTCTGTGTATTCAACACGTGCCAGGCTATACACGCATAGCTGGGCGACTGTCTGTGTGCGGGATATTTACTACTACAAAAACAAAATATTTCGTCGATATTTTTTTTTGCAAAACTAAGGGAAATCTTAGTTTTGCGTTTACGTCGGAAAAAAATCAAATCCCTAATTTTGTATGAGATTCACACCCCCAATTACACGGTCCCGACTATAGTGTAAATGGGGGTTTTACTGTAAATATAATTTTCTCACATTTTTAACGGCTTAAAGTATCCAGGCCGCTTTGCTTTCCAGAGTAAAGTGTATTTTTACAATTCATCAATGAACTAGACTGGTGTTTTGTCTAGTGAATAGATTGTATAGAAAAAAACCGTTTTGTGCACTTATGAATAGAAACTGGTTTGAGTGGTTCCATACATCGTCTCAGGAGGCAAAGGGTTTTCTGCGACGACAAGCATACGTATGTTGGCAGGTATTAGAGAGGTGCAATTATTATCAGGAACTTTTACATCGATATTCCCGAAACTAATACGATGACATAATTTTGTTTTACGCCACATTTCTATAATATTATTTAATAATAGCTTTACTTTGCTTGCATTGTCATTTTAATTAAAACTTTCATAATTCTATAATTTAATTCATTACAATCAAGGAATGTCAAAAGTATTATCAGCTTTTACAAATTTCTACCTAATTACATAGAAAACACACCAGTATTTCAAGTTATTCCACAAATATAAATCATAAATAAATTGAATTCGATTCGCACTATCCAATCTCGAGATCTTGAAATCCCGGTATTGTGAGAGTTCTAATACCGGGATTTCGGGGTTGAGAAAATTAGAGATAGTTAAGCGAGGCTTAAAAAAGGTCTCTCGTTGTTTTTTTTTTGGGAAAACCATCAAAAATACAAAATCGCCGAGCAAAAATTTCTCAATTTATACACGATTATACGTTGAATGTTCAATCCCGGGATCACTGCCGGATACCCCATCAAAAGAGGTACCCGGGATTGGATGACTTAATTAGCATTTCTCGAATCGCATTTCTGGAATCTGAGAATTGATTTTATTTCAATCAAATCATAGAAAATTAAAATGAAATGAACGACTCGTGAATTATTTTTTATAAATTATCCACAGCCTCTTTCGAATACTGAAAAATGTCAGAAGAATGAAAAGAATTCAGGTGCTGTCTAGAATTGGATGAGGGAAAACTTGTTACGTCTTGCATTAATGTAAAGTGGGAATCTGAAAAGAAATAAACTGAAAGGGTAAATAAATTAGATATTAGATACTTATACATTAAAGTGTGATATTTTTATTTTTATTGATAACATAATTATTTGAATGAACTATATATGTATAATATAAATAAATTATATAAAATACTCGGTATCTTGCTACAAGAGTAACTGATTACTTGACAGACGTGAGTGACCACAACTCTAGAAGTTTGACATGACAATCCAACTGTTTGTTGAAAAGTATGGCGACGTTTTCAAACTGGTTTCCTAAAAATAGCGTTAAACACTTTACAAAAAACTATACCGCTTGTTATCGCTCAGAAACATAAATATAATTGACTACTCGATCGAGTAAGTTGTCATATAACTAAGTTTCCCTTATCACACCTTTTATAAAACACGTTACAATAATTGGCAGAAAAATGCTGTCTAGTTGTAAAATTATACCATTACATATAAATTAACGATACATGATTTTTAACAGAAAATATTGCATATACACTTCAGTGTGAATTTTAGAAGTAATTTTACAACCACTATCAACCAATAAATGAAAAATCCCAATAGAAGCAATTGACTTAATTTTCACTTTTAAGGTGTTCACTGTCAATACTTGGTGGAATGGCATTATAATAAAATTAATAAAAAAATTAAGTACTTTTTCCACCTAAAATTTATTTGATCAGGACCGGTTTGCTCATCGCGAGCATTATCAACTGATAAGAAAAATTTATAAACAGTGCTACTTATACAAATTTAAATTTAAATAAAAGGTGTAAGCAACTATTAACAATGAAAAGGATTTACAAATTACATTATAATTACACAAAATTAAAATGCTTAACACCTATAACATACAATTTAAAAAATCATCAGACTAATAAATATAAGTGGCAAATGATGTAAATTATAAACCTTATTAAAATTTGGGAATTTTTTTAACAAAGTGAAACTCTACTCTGTACTACAGTGTTAAGCATTTTAATTGTGTGTAATTATAATGTAATTTGTAAATCCTTTCCATTGTTAATAGTTGCTTGCACCTATTATTTAAATTTAAATTTGTATAAATAGCACTGTTTATATATTTTTCTTACCAGTTGATAATGCTCGCGATGAACGAAACCGGTCCTGATCCAATAAATTTCATGTGGAAAAAGTACTAAAAATGTTTCATTATTTGACTTAATTTTCATCAGTTATCGTTTTTTAGAAATGACCGTTTCAATGCAATCATATCAACAAATAAAACACGTTTTTGTACTAATTCCATATTTAAAAAAAAACGATCTTAACTGGTTTTTTGCTCATCACGAGTATTATCAAATGATCTAACCGATCATATTCATTATTAAAATGTATGGAATTAGTGCAAAAAAATGCTTATTTTTACAAATATAATTTAAATCATTAATCCCAGGTAAACCGCTATTGAAATATCATTAGTTTCTAATGGCCTACTTTTTTCTGCATCTAGTTCATTGCTCAATTTGAATTCATTATAATGATTCAAAATAGGATACTACTAACGTATGATTCAGGCAAATTATTTATATTTTGTGATTTTACTATGAACACGGAATACTTAAGTGGACTATGACGATGTGAAGTGAGCGGAGAATACACAAAGCGAGTAATAAAAAATCTTATTCGCCTTTTAAAAGTGTGCGTTTTCGCAAAAATTGCAACGCATAATCTAATCAGCGATAGTTGCCTCTAGCTCCTAGCTGAAAAAAAGTAAATTTAACAATAATAAAAATGAACAACTAAGAGTGTATGCCCTCAATGATGATAGTAATAAAAAAATCTAAGCAGCAATACACTTCTTGGTGTGACAGAGCATAAAAATATAATATCACCTGTCCACCTTGTCTTACGTAAGAGAACGAGTCTACAAATGAGTCATTCAATACCAAACATTGTTGATTCTCAGAAGACTGATTCGGTTGCAAGTTGACTAAATGAGCAGGGTTGTCGCAAATCACAAGAATCAGACAGCACATGTCATAAATTATATTTTTGTATAAATATGTCAAATCCCAGTTAGGATCATACCAAAAAAAATCGTTTTATCGATAACTCTCTCTAATTCAGTCAATCAGCTCCTCTCTTCAATGACAGTTTGGCTTTAAAAAAATCCTAATGTTTCTTTCCAAGCAAGGTTGTCCACTCAACCGAGAAAGGCAAATAGTGAAAATAGTTCCAATACAAGTTCTCCGATTTAAAATAGATACGATTTAGATGTCTGAGCTTGCTATTTGAGTAAAAATCCTGATATGTTCTGTATGTGTCTTATCTCTAAGTAGAGTTTATGTCGCTTACATAAAGGCAAATAAATACAAGTGTGTCCAATAGTTGTTAAATCATACTATTCGCTATAAATGTTCCTAAAAACTCTAAAATACGAATGAATATTTGAATTAATAAATGTTTTTCTCTTTTTTTTTTCAGGTAAGCCGTTTTATTGGAGTTGTTTATGCACACGAATTTTTAGAGTGATAGTGAGTATTAAAAATTGTTTGAAGGTGACTGATTCTATCTGCAATATTTCGTTGTTTTACTGAGCTTAGAGAATGTATACTTGCAGCGAATTTATCTAACTCAATTAGGTCGATGTGTCACTCCGTCGCTGAGTCACCAACTCTAATGTATATTCCTTTTTTATATGTATGTTGTCTTTGTCTAGGGTTTCGTACCTACTGATTATATCAATCAGAGGAGATCGATATGAACCAAAAAAAGAAACATTTAAAAAGCTTGATAAGTAAACATCTTCGGACAGTTTCTTATTAGATCTTCTGAGAATAAACCAATTTCATCTGAAACTCTGAAATTCCGTTAATTTTATATTCATTTTGGCCTATTTTTTTTTCATCTACGGTCAATTTTATGTCACTATATTCAATATGTCACTATTTTGCTGTTCGCGCTAGCTTACTTTCAGATACATAGTATGTGATATATAAGGATCCTGGCATCATAAGTTACATTATCCAAATATCGAGTTTTGAGTAAATTGCAAAAAACACTAGTTTTTCGAAAAATTAAAAAAGTTATCATGAACATTTATAAGTGAAAAAAAGCACATTCTTAAAATGCGAAATATTTACGCCATGAAAAATACTGATCACCGATTTTTCTTTCTAACCATATCATATTATTTATTTTAAAATCAGAGCTTAGACACCGATTGTGATCTCTGGTTTTAACAGTGTTTAAAGTAACTATTTTTTGATATACATATTTAGTGATGCATTTAGAAATTTTTGGCATACTTATCGCAAAAATATCAAGGATGGATATTATAAGTTTTGATACCAAGCTCCTCATAATTCATATGTTGTTTTGGCAGCCCTGCATGTGATATGTTGCGTCACGACATGGTCTTTGAGTATTCTCAGCGGTCTATTGAAAAGTTTGTAGTGTCTTCGTCGCAGCGATTTAGTTGTTTGTATTTTTTTTTATTGTTTTTTGTTTTACATTTTCACAACGCACGACCCATTGATGAATAAGAATGTATTGCGATATGATGAAGCTTGCGCAGTAACGAATTTCTGATTCAAAGATACAGATTCAAAAGTAAATTTAATTTTCATGTTGCGTACATCTCTAGTACCTATGTATACTGTCGTATTGAATTATGTTGCGTAATTTGTTTCCAAGATAGAATCAGCGGTACTTTGTTGTTATCATTTACAAGCGGTCCTCGGTTTTCGTACAATTTACTATTGTGTATTTTATTTCTCAACTAAGATTTTTATCGACATGTCAAAAAGGGTTTTGATTTTACAAAATTCAAACGAGATCTTTGCATACTATTAAATCGTCGGTATACCGGCAGAAGGCGTTAATTTAGACAGATAGATTTTATCACGCTGTATCATCTGAAAAAATAAGTTCAGCCATATTTTGTGTATTTTTACATAATTTGAACATAACCTATCATAAATTAATTCCGATCAAAATCATTTATGACAAAAAAATATTATTTATAATAATTTACAAGCATAAACAAGGATGGGTCTCATTGAATTGATTTTGTAAAAAATTTTAATTAAGAAATTAATATAGTTTATATGTACTTTGTAATGTTGTGTTTCCATTAAAATTATTCATCAGTAATATATCGACTGTGGGAAGGAAAAGGGACGTAACCCACAGTTTTCTCAAAACAGGTTTTTTTTCGATAATCACAATGTAACAAACTTGATACACGTTCTATCAAAAGAATACAAGCTGCAAATGCCGAATTTGTATTTAAATTTAGCTTTTAAGGTTGAAAAAGATCAGCTTGTAAAAAATAAAAACCAAGAAAAAAAACTGTAATAAAGGTTTTTCCTAGCCAATTTCTTTAATTAATATTAGATCAAGTCAATTAAACACCAGTTTAGAAGTCTCCGTGCGCTTCAAGGTAATTTCCATATAGCACAAAGTCATCAAAACACGATTTTTTGCGCCTCCTGTAAAATTTGATACGTGTGGGTTACGTCTTTTTTCCTTTCCACAGTCGATATGTAAGTATAACGACATAGTAAATACATTTATTAAGCTTTGGCGTTTGACCATACTACAATTGTGACACCGCAAATAACATTTTTCCCACAAAACAGATCCACTGCGTCTGCCATGTCTTCACATTTCTTATCATGCTAATATTATATAATTACCCTTGCAATAACACATTTCATGAAATACAATCATTTTTATATGTTGGTACAATTTAGCGTAATGCACTACTAAGTGGTACGCGAGTCAAAAAAGGTTTGGGAAACCCTGATTTAAACTATTCTTACGAATATTTTTTTTATTATTATTTATTTGAGATAAATCTGAATTATTCTGGAAAAATACCTGCTAGAATATAGGAAGATTCACTTTGTAAAAATTATTATCTTGGTGGAGACATAGCTGGTGATATTAAATTTAAGTCAATGCTATTTCACCAAACAGAATTCTAATGCGATCGTCCTATTACTTACACAACCAGTATATTATACAATTTTCCAACATTAAATTTAATATCTAACAAAATAAAATTTCCACAAAGCTACCGGCGAATCTATCGATATTGTTATTCTATATAGATTTTTAAAATTCACTATAATTATTTTCCTATGGTAAAAATAATAAATTATTACAGTTTGTCGAGCACTTATTTAATATAGGGCAGTAGGGCTTCAATTTTAATTGAATTATTTATAGCATAGATGAAGTGGTACAGTTAGTCAATTTCGGCAGTGATCAAACTATGATATAGTGACTTGTAATTATTATTCAAATCTCTGCAATCAATCACTTACGTAATGCAATGGATACGTTTTTGCACGGCAGTTTTTTTTACGGCAGCAATCACCTGTGTTTATCTTGTAGTCGGGCTTGTTATTAAATTATTAATACATCACAACTAAATCATTTTAATTACCCAGTATGTTTCTTCTTGATCAGTGCTTCTCAAACTGTGCCACTTTAAAATACACACCAGGGCTCGGGAAACGAATGCGGCAGTTTTGATAATTCTTAAATATTGGCGAAATGAGAGCGATTAACTAAACACTGATCATGTACTAACCGTTTCCTATGTATTCATATTCTCTTCGAAAAACAGAGGTTGTGCAACTGAGGGACAAGGACAACCTTCTTTAGGCAACCGTATGTTTTACATTAAAAACGGACACTGGTTTTCAAAATACAGGCGGACCTCTACTTTCGAACATTCTACTTTCGCACAATTCACTATTTCGCACATTTTTATAAAACCATTATTTTTAGATTTTTTTGCGATAATGCAAAAATGTTTTGGTTCGTCAAGTAACGGCTGGTTTGCCAAATTTAAAACGTGGTATTATTAGTATTTACATAATATTAAATTCATTGGAGAATTGGCTGATGCGGATAGAGATGCTGGAAAAGAATTGTTTCGTTTCCTCATTGTCCAAAATTATTGAAGGTGGAGAATATACCCCATGTCAAATATTCAATGTAGATGATTCTGGTTTATTTTGGAAGAAAATGCTTAATCTTACATTCTTATCAGAGGAAAAATCAGTTGCCCCTGGGCACAAACCTTCTTAAAACCGATTGACATTGCTACGTGGTGGAAATTTGGCTGGTGATTTAAAATTTATGCTAGTTTATCACAAGCAGAAAATTCTAGAAAATTGAAATGGAAAGATATATACAACTAACTCTTGACAAGTTTATAAAACAACATAATTTTTATCAAATATATAAGTAAATTTTGATAAACAAAAATTTTAAAGGACAATTTTTTCTGTTTTTTTACATCCTTCTACTTTCGAACACTCAACATTCGCACACGTTTTCAGGAACCAATTGTGTGCGAAAGTGGAGGTCCGAATGTATATCAATTAAAATTCTACTTATCAATTAATTTATAGAATTTAATCCCAAGCATGAGCTTATAGCCTTTTTTATCCGACGGCGTTTTTTTTTAAATAATACAAACTAATGTTTAACAACTAACTTTTTAAACTAAACATAAATATGATTTGGAAATTCTCCTGGATATGATATTTACAATTAAATAACGACATGTAAATACGGTAAAAAGTGGCAAATTATTTATTTCTACATTTAAAAAAAAACAGTTGATAGCTATTTCGGCGTATTCCATCAGAAATATCTTTCGTATGCCTTTAACATTACTAGGAAATTTTGTAGACCTAAATACTTTGCTATTTTTTTACCATATTATAATGGAGTTCCACCAAGTAAATGCCAATTTAATCAATAAACGGCATATTGCTGCAGTTTAACTCAATTTATTACTATGTAAAATAAGTTACAATAAATTTTACACGTATATTTTTTCATATATTTAAGTTTTTGTGTGTATCACAGATTTGGAAACAGTGGATATTACAAAATTCTATGTTTCTTAATAAATTAAATTAACATACACTGTAAGTATTATATGAAATATGATTAATTACATATGATATGATAATAATACATAACCATACAAGTTTCGTGGCATAGCAAGTTTTAATGCCGTTATTCCGTGACAATCCCTCGTACATTTTTCGCAAATTGGTCCCGCATATTATTATTACCACTATGTGGCTAAAAATACCAAGATCCGGTACTGTAATTCAAACAATATGTCTTCTTTGGACTCACGGTAGCAAATAATGAACACGTCATTTTAAATTAAACATACAACGTAATATTTGTCTATTTTCTTGGAGACTTCAGATCTTGCGTTATTAGTCTATTGCAGTGATGCACAAACGCGGCCCTTTTTGAATTTTGTGGCGGCCCTTAAATCTCTTTCTCAAACATACTTTTTTCACGTAAAACATTTATTAAACAAATGTAAGCAAGCTTTTTCTTCAATGAAGGAGAATAAATCGGTTCATAGAAACAGGCATATTATGTCAAATTAAAAAAAAAGTTAAAGATTAACAAAAACCATGAACGCATTTACTTATGAATTGCATATAAATATTTCACAATGAAATGATTTTTAATAAGCAAGTACTCATGATCTTTTTTTTTGCATGGCTTATTTTCGAAATAGCACGGTCAAAATAATATATTAGAACCTATTATTTACTTGATCTTTTTTACGCGATTTTAAGGTAGTTTTACATGGAACGTACATATGTTCTGTATAAAAAAAGGATTGAGCGTACTTTAAATCATTTTTTTCTTTGCGGCCCGAACCCACGATAAATTTGTTTTATGCGGCCCGCTAGAAGGTAAAGTTTGTGCATCACTGGTCTATTGTAATCAATACTTGATACACACTGCAATAATGCTATATCCGTAAAATTAAAAATTTCAATTCACCAAAACACCGAATAAAGATGTGATTTTATTAAATTCCAAGAAAAATGTTTAAACATTTTAATAGTTTATCAATTCACCTCTAGAATGCCCACCACATATTATTGTAACATTAAAATTAAACGAGTATGTAATAATTTGATACATTTTTTTAAACCTTCCATCGTGAGGATTATGTAACTGCTAATTTTTTTATGCGACCTCGCAAATATAATAAAATTAATACCTACTCATTCATTCAAGGAAAGATTAAGAAAGTTTTTTATGGCTTAGTTTTAAAATTTGCCATGCTTAAACTTTTTATGCTGAAATTATATAACAACTAAACGCCTACGCAATGTTGCCTACTCTAAAATTTAAAAAAGGATTAAATAATTAAATTTATACAAGCCAAAGTAGACCTTTTAATCCGATGTGAGGTTTTATACCAGTTGAAAAGAGTGTAGATATCACATCAATATATTTCAATTGCAATGATTACGGATTTGACTTTTCGATGTATTCGGCGGTGACTGTCAATTAAAGTTAATTTTTCAAATTAAACTTAATTTGATAACTATGTTATTACACTTGTGATACAAATTATAGCACGTTTTTTTACGTCATTAAGAAGCATCATCAGAAAGAATATCACAAGGTGTAATAATAAATTTTAAAAAATATTCTAATTCAAACGCTTATTTACTACAAAATGAAGGTTGGTGTTTTAAATGTCATTTCTTTGAAAGTACTTCTTATTACAAATGAATTATTTATATTATTAGAGACAAAAAATCACAAAGGAAATAAATTTGACAATGATGAGCCACCTGTCTTACTCCGCACATCTAAACAGAGAGTCGCATAAAAAAAACGCGAATGACTGTCGTATGCTTGAATTGAGAAAGAGTTATCTTTTAATCATAATGGATGTTTTATTTGTCGACATTATTTGCAAGATTGTCAACCTCCGTACTCATGAATTTAGTGTTCGACTTAATAATCCTGGTATAAATAAAATGCCATCGATTTCAATATAATATTTCGACTTTAAAAAATAAGGCCACTGCAACGTATTTTCTTATATAGTTGATATTGCGTAATTTTGTTGAATTCAGATTCAGATCTCAAGTGGCATAAAGTTTAAATCATAGGTTCCCAAAGTGGTCCGTACGGACCCCCGGGGGTCCCTGACAGGAATAAAAAAAAATGGGGGTCCACGAGATGTAAATGGGGGTCCACGGACCGGAATCAATGGAATCAGATTTAATCAAAATAATGCGGGTTTAAATAGGTCAAAGTAAACTATCTCTTAAATTTATTAAACATAACTTAAATTTATTAAATATTTAACAGATTTGTTTGCTAAATTTAACGAGATTAACTTGCAGTTGCAAGGCGACAGTGTGAATTTAATAAAAACTAAATCCATCATTGCAAATTTTCATGCCAGGATGAATCTAATGAAGCAAAACATTGGACTACGCGAATTTTCGCAGTTTCCCTACATGTCATTGACAAACGTCCAAGACGATGACCTTTTAATCTACGTTGAACATTTAAATGTCCTTCACAAAGACTTTAAAATCCGGTTTGAGGATATTTTGACTATGGAAATACCTCTGTGGATTATATCCATACTGCGTCATTGAAGATGTGGATACAGTAAAAGTTACAGTACAAGAAGAATTGATTGGATTAAGCACAAACGAAGAACTTAAGGTACAGTTTAGAAAGGGTTACCAGCAGTTCTGGCTGCAGAAAGATATCCCTGTTGCTTATCCTGTATTGTGGGCTATCGCAAGAAAGTTTTTGATAGCATTTCCTTCTTCGTACCTCGTGGAGAGAGGTTTTAGTGCAGTTACTAATTTTCTTACGAAAAAAAGAAATCGGTTGCAAATCACTGAACGTGGAGATTTACGACTTTGAACCCAAATATTGACCAATTGATATCGGAGCATCAGGTTCATCCCTCTCATTAACAGATTTTATTATTTTATGTAAGAATTTGATTGTGTTTTGATTTGTTCAGTTTCATTTTTAAAAATTCACTAATGATAAGAATAAAAAATTAACATATTTTTTTTTACAATTGTCCACTATACAAAAAACCCTATCACAGTGTGCTCATATTTGTATTTTAAAAAATTAGAAAACTTCACTATTATGCATCCTGGGGGAGGGGGTCCACGAAGGATAAAATACTGGGCTTAGGGGTCCACGGGGGAAATAAGTTTGGGAACCATTGGTATAAACGCAATAGCAAAACTTTGCTGTTATTCCGAATCTTTGTATGAATTCATCAGAGAGACAAATAATTATACATTTATTCATATAGTTATTTCGGAATAAAGAACCCCCACTTATAATAAATAACACAGGCGTAAAATTTATTTTAACGTAAAAAGTAAATAATTCAATTCATTCGAGGTGTAAAGGTAAACTAAGAATGTCTTATGTGCTGTATGCCTACTTATGAAACCAAGGCGTCAAATGTTTGCTTACCCTGCAGTCTTTTATTTGTTTATGGTAAAAGACGGTGAGTCGATTAATACAATAATATTTGACATATAGTCTTAACCCCTTAAATAACAATATTCTTATTCTATACATACATATTTGTAATTTATTTTCGATCTAAGTGTAAAGCAGGGTTTCCCAAACTTATTTTTCAATGGAACACTTCGCAAATCTAGAAACGTTACCGGAACACGGCTTTTTTTAGGTTGATAATTCATAAAAGTAAAAACATTGAAAAAATATATGTTACTGAATTACTTGTCATTTATTAATAAATTATTTTAAAAACATTTGACATAAAAAAATGCGTAAACGAAGCTCTTAGTGATTCAAAATCTCCGCCTGTACTTATATTATATATTTGACGTTTTAAACATCAGTAAAAATTTATCACCACTTGTTTTTTAATATGAAGTAGATGATGCTTAAATGTGTAGCAGCCTATATTACCTTGCCAAATTTTCACGGAACACCTATTTAGGTCCCACGGAACATAGTTTGGTAAACCCTGGTGTAGAGTACATGGCCTAATGGAGGTATCTCAACGGATTTTTATTTACGTAATCTGCTTTTTATTCAGTTGCTTGAGCTCTTTTATTTCGAATAGAGCAGGGATATAAAGAATAGGGTTAAGACGGAACTAGTGGTTAACTAATCGCTCTCGCTACGCCGAGTTAATGAATAATTGGAAGAGTGGGAGGGAAATTAAGACATCACAAACATTCATGCTTTCAAATAGAAATCGATTGAAAAATTCTGTTCGTACTGGGACTCGAACCCGTAAGAACCGCTGCGCCATAGAACACGACTCAGCTTACTGACATGTAAAGGTTACCCACCTCCGATTTAAGCAGGTTTATAATTCACAAGACATATTTGCCTGCTATCCTTAGATTTTTTATAGAAACGTATATACATAGGTTGACATAATTTATTAATATTTTTTTGAGTGAAAATCTATTTTCAAGTACTTGATGGGTTAGTAGATACATGTTAATTGATTCAGTAAATGCTAATCGACTCACAGATATAGTCATGAGTCATGAATCATCTTTGCAGAAAATGGCATTGCCACGAGCCACACTGTTGATCTATCCGTTTTTAATATAATTTTATTTACAACACTACCAAATACGTAATTAAATGTGTCCATAAGCCCACTTCATAAATGATTATTCACACTGTGAACCAGTAACGGTTGAATATCACCAAAAAAGAGAATTTTGAGACATCATCATGAAACATCAGTTTCATGATGATATCAGATCAACTCTATCATAAGAAAAAAAATCATATCAAAATCTACACGCGATAATGTTGTATACAATTAATGGTTCGGCGACTCTTCCGAACAACATTCTTCCGTACAACATCGATTATTCCTGTTTTCATTCAACAATATCAAATAAACATAATATTTTCTGTTGTGCTTTCTTATTTTAATAATGAATAAAAATTTTGATACTATATTATACATATATGAAGGGTGTATTTTTAGTTGTATATTTCTGGTCTGTGCTCAGTTTAGTTCAGGCGTGGGGAACCTGCGGCCTTTTGGCTACTCTGGTGCGGCCTTCTGGCTAATTTTTAATTCGTAAATTCCTGTCATATTCTGACCGTAAATTCTTGTTTCCGGCAAAAGATTCCCTAGTCAATGTTCACTGCGGCTTTATGTCGAATCAGAAAAATGAATGCGGCCTTTAGAGAAGAAAAGGTTCCCCACTCCTGGTTTAGTTTGTCATTTCACTGCGAATAGACTTTCAATGAATTGTATAAATTTATTTCTTTGAAAATGATGTCTGACATAAAATTACAGCGCTATAGATCCATATTTACTAACATTTTTGCTCGCCCATTAAATGGCATTAATGTGAAAAGCTGTAATTTCAAAAAAACAGCGCAATATGTCACACCACACAGCACGCGCTCCAAATTGGCTGTCGCTGGAAAAAGTGTTGTTAATTCGAAAAACAAACCTCTATAAAATAAAACACCTTCTACTAGTTTATATGTTAAATATATACAGAAAAAATCGTTGTGTGGAGAACTCTTGTACGGAAGAGTCCGCTCGCCTTAATTTATATATCAATCGAAGGACAATTTGTATACTTTTGTTTCTTCGACTGGATCCCAGCAATCGTAGAACCCAATGTATTTTTTTCGGTCATGCCTGCTTACATAATTACAGTTAAACCCCGATGTGTCGTTTCTTTATGATTGATCTGTTAGAAATAAATTTTATTTCAGCATCCACACCATCGACTCATCAGTCCTCACTCCTCACCTATTGGTCGCGACCCAGAAGTGGGTCGATTGTCATATTTAGTGGGTCGCGAAACATTTTCAACAACACAATAAGTGTACACTAATTAGATTTAAGAGCTGCAAAACGAAACTCTTGAAACAATATCGAATTTCTGCACGATAAATCGCCGTAGAAAAAAATCATATACAAAATCTATTATTTTATATTTATATTCAGGACTGTGGAGTCGTAGTCGGAGTCGTGAAAAATGAGCGGCTCGATTTTTTTTTGAAAAATATATTTAATGATGTGTATCTAAACAAAATAGTCAAAAGTGTTAACATTTCATGCTTGGCTGACTAAAGATGATCTGATGGTATACATATATGTATAAGTTAAAATGAAATTATTGAAAAATTTCCTCGGAGTCGATAATTATTTTAGAGCCGGGGTCGGAGTCGTCAATTATTTTAAAGCTGGAGTCGGAGTCGTCTTTTTTCACGCGACTCCTCAGCCCTGTTTATATTACAGTATCTTTTCATAAAAATATTCAATAAGTTTACTGTTTTTTTCTAATTTTAGCATATATTCGTATATTTTACAATTTCAACAAAAAGATCATGTATGTATTGTGAATTTTAGCATTTATTTAGCATTAATTATCGTTTTTATTTGCCGGGTTCATAAACAAACAACTATAAGGAAAAATAATGAATCCGAGAACGATAGATCGTGGTTGCACAGTATTAATTATTATTCTCTCTTCGGGGGCCTCTTTCAAATACCGAGAGTCACAGCTCTATTCTAAACCGCTACTCGGCGATAAATATTAATTTGTTGATTTTGTTCCCATTATAGTAAAAAAGCTTTGCGATGTCCATTGAAAATTAACTTTTTTGTTTGGCCAATATTTCTTCAGAGTGAAATGCGTACAATTTTACTTTACCAAATTTTACTCAAAACACTATATCATAGTCTATGATATTTTTCTTTTTAGATCGGCCCTCCTTTTCTTCTGTAACAATTGCCTTTATATATATACTCTAGGATTTGTGCCATTTATAGTGTTTTACGACCAGAAAATAATAGTTTATTGAAGGCAAAATGGATTGTTTACAACATTTAACGCCGTTTATTAGTTTCCTATTTACGAACAAATTGATACAAATATTACAATCTAGATCGAAACCGTCGTTGGCTATTACGGTATCGTTGGAAATGTTGGAATACAACGCTAGTTTTTGAGTTATTTTTATCCGGATGCCAGAAAACATGAGGAGGTATTTTTATCGATCATATTAATATTCAATGTTATTTGGATGGATTTAGATATGTACGTCACGAATTTCAATGAAGGATACAACTTTGTGCAATAAGTAGACTATTTTTATCCGAATGACAGGAGTTGTGAGGAGGTATAAACAACATAATAATAATATATTTGATTTTATTTGATCCAATTTAGATTTTTCTATATGAGATCGATGAATTTTCAATGAAGAACGATACACTCACAGAATTTTTTTATTCGGGTTACAGGAATGGTGAGGAGGTATTTTAATTGATAAATTAGTTTTAACGCTATATTTTTTTAACTTGTCTAAATAAGATCAAACCGCTAAGAACGGACATACTTAAAAATAGTGAAAAAAAACCGTAATATGTTTATGAAGAACTATTGGCCTTGTTTTTGTATTTCATCACGAAATTAAATATTTATTTGAAGTTTAATATAAATAAAAAAGCCATAAAAATGTATTGCCTCAAATTCATTATTTATACTATCGATGATTTCATCATTTACTTAAACATTATTTTCGCTATTTATTCTGGTCGATGATCCTAACTGCTCAATTCATTTTTTTAGTGATTTTATTTTACGCAGGTGTTAGTTACTGTTAGTATTTTTAATTTACAATTTGCGTAAAGAAGTTTAAAGCGATGCCAATAGTTTATGGAGGCATACTATTTTACAGTTATTAATTTACTTTCCGATATTATTTTAAGGTATCTGAATGATAAGGGAAAAAAATATTTATTTTATTTAAATAGTTTAACAAAAACGTTGTGTACTTTCAAATAATATATGTATTAGAATTAATCGTTTTTATCCAATGTTTTGTCTTAAAAATGTTTTGTGAATGTCAATAATATTTTGCTGTCTTTTCAGTCCCTTGTTTTTTTTAAACCTGTTAGAGCAGGGGTTCTCGACCTTATGCGTTTCATTCCCCCCACTCAACATTGTTGTATTCGAAATAATATACATATACGTAGTAATGAACTCTCTTTTTAAATATGCATACATTTTTAAGATATTTTTTACTAACTAATTACTAAACTTACTGAAGCATATTTCAATGAACAAAAACGTCAGTATAATAACAGGGTATTCAAAAATGTCGTCCATGTTCGTGTGAAATGATTTTATTAAAAATAATTGTTGAATAAATTGTCATGTTGTATTTAAAATAATACTTTTAAAGAACTTTACAAAAAAACAAGAATATAGCGATTTAGCGATTCCCTCCCTGAATGTCTGAAATTGCTCTCCAAAGGTTGGAAATACCTGTGTTAGAGCTTTAGATTGTATGCGTTCCACCCTCACTGTCGTATGCTTCTTTATTTATTAATATAGATTGAGTGATTGACCTACAAGGTGTGCTCATAAAACTACCTTGTACGTAGTCTCCACGACTTCTTATTATAAGGTATAATTTGACAATGAATTTCCTATTTTAATATCCCACAAATATTATAGTAAGATGTATTTTTAAATTCTCATTTGTTATCATACATATCGACTGTGGAAAGGAAAAAGGACGTAACCCACATTTTTTTCAAAACAGCTTTTTTTTCGATAATCACAATGTATCAAACTTAATACACGTTCTATCAAAAGGATGCAAGCTGGAAATGCCGAATTAGTATCTAAATTTAGCTTTTAAATTTGAAAAAAATGACCTTGTAAAAAATTAAATCCAAGAAAAAAGACTGAAATAAAGGTTTTTCCTAGACAATTTCTTTAATTAATAATAGATTATGTCAATTAAACACCTGCTTAGAAGTCTCCGTGCACTTCAAGGTTGTATATAATTCATAATTTGTATATGGCCCAAAATCATCAAAACACGTTTTTTGCGCCTCCTGTAAAATTTGATATGTGGGTTACGTCATTTTTCCTTTCCACAGTCAATATATTTTTCATCGACATTCTCGGTTATATTCTTCGCCATCGCCAGGTCGTTAATATTTTTAACCACTCTAAAGCTAACGACCCACCGGTGTGTCGCATACTTACTAACCACACACGCTACCCACCGGTGTGTTGTCATTATTACGACGTCAATAAATATTTTTTAGAGTTTGCAACATTGAAAAAGGGTCTTAAGGACTCACAAAATGAATATTAAGTTTTCCTTTATTAGTTTTTAGAGAATTGCTAGCTTACAGGACAAAACATGTTATTTTTTTCTAGCTGTTAACGGGTTAAATACGCCTAGATGCATTAGAATCCTATGAATATGTCACTAAATATAAGTCACGTTTCCTTTTGGTTGGTTGAATACTTGACTTCTTATCATTGCTTATAATGGTAATAGTCCGACCATTTTTGTAACATTACTTAATATTGTATATTTACATATATCATCAACATCAATTTAAGCACAGCTTCGAAACCGAGAAAGACAATAAAAACATTTCAGCTACATATCAGAACAATTTTTTGCAGCATTTTATCACTTTGTCAAAAATTTCCCAAATTTTAATTATGTTTGTAATTACTTTCAATCGCCATTCTAAATTTATTAATCTGGGATGACTTTTTAATGATATTTAAGATGTGTTAAACATTTTAATTTTGTGTTATTTTAGAATCACTTTTGATGTAATTGGTAATTTCTTTTCAATGCCAATTGTTGTTTATAACTTTTCATTTTTGTATAAATAGCATTGTTAAATTATATTTCTTATCAGTTGACAATGCTCGTGATGAGCGAAACCGGTCCTGACATATTAAATAAAGTGGAATGAAGTACAAAGGAATATTGTGTTTTTACTAATATAATGCCTTTCCACCAAGTATTGACAATGAACACCCTAAAATTGAACTTTACCCATTTATTGTTTGTCCTTTTGTACGATTGAAATATTCAACTATGCTGCGAGTTCAGATCGATTCCAATAATTGGGTCAATTTGGATATTAGGGAGCACGTCAGAATTCATGTTATGCTGCATTTGTGAGACGGAAATTGTCAGCAATTCCTGGGACGAGAGGTCTTCATCGCATGCCTGGAGTCAAATCAATTACCAAAGAGGAAATTGCAATTATTAGAAGTGCAGTCTCGTGATGCATACAATGAATGCATCACGATGCGCTACGGTCGGTAAGCTGGTCATATACAGTTGTATGAATTAATTTCGTATTAAATTATACTATCGATTTGGAATCGATACTAGACAATGCTGTAATTTTTGATACAAAATATAATGTTAATAACACATTATAAGATCAATTGATTATAATGCTCATGATGTCCGAAACCTTACCTGATCTGTAATAAAATGTAGATGGGGGCACGGTAACGACACTTACAGGTGTAATTGTGAATAGTTCATTCATATTATAATTGGCTCAAATAACAAGTTACGGTTTTTTTTAATGCATACGTTCCCGTCATAATTACATCGTATTAAAATGTGCCTTATTTCGATAAATACAGCGGAAATTTTTACATTATAAGTGAAAACGTTCAAATTTTATGTTATATTGACCAATTTTTTTTTTTTTTTTTACCATGTCCGCTCCCAATATGGAGCATATGGACTCCTAATGGAGTTTATCTCAACAGATGTGTTTCTACAAAAACTGTTTGTTACTCAGTTGCTCAACCTCTCTTTTTCCAAAGAGAGTAGGTATAGAATGAAAGGGCTTAGGACAGGACTAGTGATTAGCTTATCGCTCTCGATACGCCCCGTTCATAGGATAGAATGGGTGGGAGGGGGGAATTCAAGACATCACATACATCCATGCCCTTGAACAGAAATTCATAAATCGACTGAAAAATCAATTTATAAAACTGCCCGTATTGGGATTTGAACCCGTACCCTCCGTAGCGGTAGCCAACGATTTTGACCACACAGGCGGCAAATAAATACCCAATACGATTAAAATTTGAAAACAATTCAAATGTTATGTTAGGTTTTTTTAGATTTCGACGGAATGTCCTTGCGCTTGAACCCCTGAAGATGCCGAAAGGCGAAACCCGGGTCGTTAGTGATATTGTGTGATTGTACATAATTTGAGCGATTCAAAGTTATGTTAGTTGTTAGAATTACTCAGATTTGCTTTTAAGTAAACGTTTTAACAAGACACCAAGTATCGTTTTAGTTTATTGCTTTGAATAAAGCTCAAAGCGGCAAAATCTGATTCTTTCTTGCAGCATAAACAAACATTATTGCGATTATGAAAACATATTCATTCGACCAGTTTATCTATCACGAGAAGAAATGCATCGCGTACTCATAAATGAATTGCATTTACCCCCGGGGGGCACGGATCGACCGATAAATCGACCGACTGTCGGTGGTCTGTCCGCGGTGCATTTTCTCTCCCACCCAAGAGGATACATCACCATTGGTGTAGAAAAACATGTTAAGCATTAACAATATATTATATAGAAGCCGCCTGTGTGGTCGAGTGGTCAACGTCGTTGGCTTCGGTTACGGAGGTCCCGGGTTCGAATCCCGGTACGGACAATTTTATAAATTGATTTTTCAACCAATTTTTGAACTTCTGTTCGAAGGCATGGATGTATGTGATGTCTTGAAATCCCAACTCCCACCCACCCTATCCTATGAACGGGGCGTGTCGAGAGCGATTAGCTAACCACTAGTCCTGTCCTAGCCCTATCCTTATATTCCTATTCTCTTTGGAAAAAGAGAGGTTGAGCAACTAAGTAACAAGCAGTTCTCGTAGAAACACATCTGTTGAGATAAACTCCAATAGAAGTCCATATGCAGCACATTGGGAGCGGACATGGTTTAAAAAAAAATAATATATATATATATAGAAGAATCGTAACCCAATCTGAATATAGTAAGAAAAACACAATATTCATTTGTACTTTTTTCCACTTTTATTTACCAAGATCAGAAGGCAGTTCATTCACCATTTTGCACCAACATCGAAGAGATAATCAAGTCGAAAAAATTTCGAAACATAAAAGACTTCGCAGACCGATAGTAAAATCTCGCGGACCATAGTCTGAAGAACTCTGGGTTAGATAATAGATATGTATTGACGGATTTCTTTCACTGAACATCAACTGTCATAGAAAATTAGAGGGTGGTAATTGATTTAAGCATTACAATCATCCAAGTTTTTGGGCTCAAAACTCAACTGAAATCAATGCATGCATATAAATTAATGATATCGAATCCGTAACGGCTGTTGATATCATACTGGAATTACTATTATCATCCCACGTCACTGGAGAATAGCAAAAGCCTATCTCGTCGACGTCTAAGCTGAGTTCGATTGATCGACTCGTTCTGACGTCGCGTATCAATCAGGCGTCGATGCAGTGCGAGCGTCGATGTTATGTTAACCGGAAGCGACGTATGATAGCTACTGTAAAAATATCAAACTAGTGCGTGATAAATATCACAGCTCAAATACGATAAAAGAATAGGAAAAATAGCAAAAACAAAATCATATATAATATTATAGATTACCTATAAGAAGGCCACGTTGGTTTCGTGGCGTAGCGGTCAGCGTCGTTGGCTTCCGTGGCTGATCTCACGGGTTCGAGTCTCAGTACGGACAGCATTTTTTCAATCGATTTATCGATTTCTGTTTGAAGGCATTGGTGTTTGTGATGTATAAAAATTACTTCCTACCCATCTTATTCTAAAAATTAATGCGGCATAGCGTGAGCGATTAGTTAACCTTTAGAGGAGTGAATAGATATATACAGACCTTACTTTAATTTACTGCCTTTTCTTAACATGACAATTTCGTGACTTTTTCTCAATGAATATAAGTAATTCATACTAAGAGCATGTATATGCTTACAGACAGACACTCCTGTGTTGAGTTTAAAGTACTTTCAGACTTATTTACAGAAAAATGGCGCCGACGTACATGTACGTCCATATTCCTCTCAAGGTTAAGAGAGGTTAGCAACTGTGTAAGAAGTGGTAGAAAAACTGTTTTTTTTGACATTGCAAAAGATACAAATTATAAATTTAAAACATTTATAACTAAGAAAAAACAGAATAAAATTCAATATTAAAAAGCAGTAAAACAAATAAATTATATTGGCAAGGAAGTCAACTGAGTAAGCTCCGACAAACTCTACATAATACATACAAAACAGCATTCGTCGGAACTCACCCACGCTCACGTGGAATGTATCGACATCTGAAGCAATAGGGTTATAAAACGTTAAAACTCTCCCCATTGGTACCTCCATTGGCAGGCTGGTTCAACACATTGTAAAGATACATTCACTAGGAGCGACACGCTCCATATTGGGAGCGAACATTGATTTTTTTAAAAATAAGATACCTATATGAACAAAATAATGCAATTATTCAATACACAAATCAAGCACATCTGCATATTCAATTTATTAAAATAATCATGTCATTTAGGCTTTTAGAAAAAATGTTTTTTATTGTATTTATTTTGTATTATATTTTAGGCAAAGAAAACAAATTTAGTTGACGAACACCACTCGTGTTAAATTTGAATCGTTCAAATTATTTACACTCCCACAGATTTTGTCACTAACGACCCGGGTGTCGCCTTTCGGCATCTTTAGGCGTTCAAGTGCACGGATGAACCTGAACTGACGCTTTGTAAATGAATTTTTCGTGTTTATATATAATAAATAAATGTATCACTGAGTCTAAAGCCATTGCTGGCGAAAAGGATAAACTCAAAGGGATAAAAATGTTACACCCAAATACGGACGGTCATAAGCTCTTTTACCAGGAAATTTTGGAAATAAACAGGGCACAGTTATATCGCCTTCCGATTTTAAATGAAATATTGCATATGCCGGGGTCGCCACTTCTGTACCCTATATAAATATAGTCATAAAACCTTTTCCGACAAACAAATAAACATAATTCTTAAAACCACTCACTACTCAAATCTTTGGGCATTCCCATGAGCTTATCCTTTTCGCCAGCAATGGCTTTAGACTCAGTGATACATGTATTTCTTATATAAACACGAAACATTCATTTACTTAGCGTCAGTTCAGGTTCATCCGTGCACTTGAACGCCTGAAGATGCCGAAAGGCGAAACCCGGGTCGTTAGTGACAAAATCTGTGGGAGTGTACATAATTTGAACGATTCAAATTTAATATTGAAATTCCACCAAGCACCTTCAGTCGAAATCTTAAATTATACCACCCGTGTTGTAAATGCAACTGTCTTCATTAATGCAATAAAAAATAGCATACTCTTTGTAATAATAAAAAACGAATTTACTGTTCAAATTAAATTTAATACTGTACACATTATACTATCACCAATTGAAAGTTTACTTCTGCTGCGCATGCGAAAGTTTTTTTAAAATCTGCGTAAGACTACCGTAATTGCACTTCAATTAAAATTCTTCCGTACCCAACCTTCCTCTCGTTAATATTAATCTACCAACTTGCAAAACGGTGCAATTTTCTCAGCGAGAGATAATGCAATGCTCCATGTACGAGCGGTATTTTGCGTGTGCCAAAAACACCAAAAAAAGTAGTACAGGAGGCGTGAAACGAGACCTAACCCGAAAACAGATAAAGCTATTAATCTTCAGCACCAATGTCCGCCATTACACGTGCTTAATTCATGTCATCGTGTTATTATGATGAAGCTGCGGTGCGTTATTGCCATGGCTTCTCAAACATATAATTAATTATTTGATCACTTGAAACATTAAACTGTGCTGTTGGGTATTTATTGACAGAAAAGCATGACATTTATAAAATAGAACATGTTCGCCGGTTCTGTACTCAAGCTTAACCCTCCAAGGACGAGCGTGACCATATGGTCACAGTAAACACCGTTGTCTATTGATCCCACTATTCATCCTTTTTCTACCTGAATATCGTTGTTTTCACTCAAATTCGGTTAAGAAGGGTATAGAGTTCAGTTAGTTATCAGCCGCCGGGACAGAAACGGCCACCAAAACACACGTGATCTTTTTGAATTTCCGTTTTTTTTAATAGACATTTTGAAACTGTTAGTTATTTTTTTTTTATCAAAATATAGAATTATTTACAGTTGTTTGCTAATATATTTGTATTGAAATTATGTTTATCTAAAGAGGGCAAATTGAAAATATTTAAAAAAAAAACACGTTTTGCTATATTTCAACCCCGAATGTTTGCGTGCCCATACGGTCAGGCTCGTCCTTACTACTGTCCCTACACAATATTACTCTGTAATAAAAGGATGAGCATGACCATATAGTCATGCGGGGTTTCTCTACAACGACTTGGCGTTTTTTTAATTGTTAGGAATAAAAGTTACCCGTGAGTTCAATGTGGCTTAAAAAATATTTTTTTTTATCGAAAAAAAGCTCTCGTCTCTGAAGGGTTTACTATCGGTCCTTTTCGAATACTAACAACGTTATAATATTAGCTTTTTAGTACCTTCTGTTAAATAAACTTATTGTGAGTCCATAAATATGTAACACGTTAAGAGCGGACATCTTTAAAAATATATATTAACAATTGAAATAAGCCCGCGACTAACACGGTAAATAGGTTCCGTTTAAATCGAAAACGTAATCAGGATTTAGCACCCATACAACATTTGAGGTTACAATCTTTCTAATTAATGCGAAACGTATAAAAATGAATTTTATCCTTATTGGTCAAAAGCTAAAATATTACGTCAGATGTATCAAATCATAACCCTCGAAATATATATTTGTTTTTAACAATAAAATTAATCTTTTATTGTTATTTTGACAAGAGTACTTAACTCGACAATTTGTGTTAAATAATTCAGACATTGTGTATTTTTACTAGTCATTGTATGTATATATAAACCACCTGTGTAGTCGAGTGGTCATCGTCGTTGGCTTCGGTTACAGAGGTCACGGGTTCGAATCCCAAGCTATTATTTGAATCATAGCTTACTTCTAGTCCTGTCCTAGCCCTATCCTTCTATTCCTATTCTCTTTGAAAAAAGAGAGGTTGAGAAACTGAGTAACAAACAGTTCTCGTAGACACACTTCTGTTGAGATAAACTCCATATGCTCCACATTGGGAGCGGACATGGTAAAATGGTGGAATTCAAGCGTGTTAATCGAATATTTTTGCCGCACGTGTTAATTGAGGGCTTACTGTATTAATTTGTTAATAATTTGAAGATGTTCTGTAGTCGAGTGGTCAACGCTCTTTGGCGTTTATCGTGTTTGGTGGCGATGTACATATGTTCGAATTAGCGTACCTGCGAATCGATTTATGTATTCTTGTCTCAAGGTATGTAAGTCTGTGATGCTTAAATTCTTTACCATCTGCCTGATCTAAAAAAAAATATTCGGACTTTCCATCTTTTCTTACTTCTACGAAAAAGATAGTTTGGGCGACTGAATAACAATATTTTTTTAAAATATTGTTTATTTTGAATTGCTTCATTAGAGTCTATAATATACTTTACATAAAGAACGGATACAGCTGGAAAATTACGTCAAACATCGTCATACCGCAACACTGCTGAGATGTTGAGATGCTGTGTGCGTTTACGTGTGTGTTCAAATCTGGGCCCGCGGCGCCGGTGCGGCCCTCTTATCTGGTCCAGTGTGCAGTATATGATATTACGCCGTTTTGCCATTTTAAGATGCACGACAACCTCAATCTTGGGACCGCAATATCCAGGTTAACGTTATTTAGAAGTAAGTATACCTTGAATAATTCAAACACGTGCCCACTTATTTTATATATGCGCACGGTTTTAATAATGGTATGCTGTTACAGAAAATATACCTCCCCTGTTGATGCGTTGCATATTTATAAATACGTTATTTTTCATACTCCTAAATTCCAATGAATTAAATAATAATATGTGAATTTTCTCTGCACCCCTAGTCACGTGCACCAATGGTTAAAAACGTAAATAGTGATAATTTACTTTAAACCAGCGGTTTCCAAACTAGAAGACTTGGATTATTGCAAAGGGAGGCGCGAACAGCTAAATATATTTCTTCACCCTTATAAACGTGTATTTACTATTTAATTAAATAAAGGAAGGGGAGGCGTGTAGATATTTTTTTTCTTAGTGAGACATTGTCAAATAGTGTTTGGAAACCACTGCTTTAAACATATATTATTTGATCGAATTGTATTTTAGATTTTTGCTGCCTATGTGAGATGATAATACAAGATGTAATAAAATTGTGTAATATTTGGCATAAAAAAACTTAATCTTATACTAACCGATTGATTGAATTGACAAAGAGTACCATAATAATAAGATAATACTAGAAAAACAGAGGTAATAATTATTTAAGCATCATGTCTAGGATTGCAATACCAGATGAATACACCCAATACCACTGGTACTTCAATTATCAATACCGGTATTCCGAAAGAAGTTTAAATAAATCAAAAAATATGGCCGCAATAGCAAAATAAGTATTTCGATATTTCATATAGCAGTCATAAAAAAATATATCATCTCCGTAAACGATTTTCAGACATTATTAATTGTTTCATAAAATTACTTATTCATAACTTATTGTAATGGAGTTCTACCAAGTAAATGCCTATTCCATGGGTGGAGAACCTTTTCTTCTTTAAAGGCCGCATTAATTTTTCTGATTCGACATAAGGCCGCAGTAAACATTGACAAGGGAATCTTTGGCCAGAAAAAAAATCATGCAAATTTCTAAAGAATTTACGAATTTATAAAAATTTACAGAATTACAGAATTGGCCAGAAGGCCGCACCAGGGTAGCCAAAGGCCGCAGGTTCCCCACGCCTGGCCTATTCAATTAATCAAATATTATTGACTGGTTTATACACTTTGAAACCTGTCAAAACACTGTCACTTTTAACTAGTCTTTATATCTTTAGTTTCTTTTTCTTAACCATAACAAAATTATTCAATCACTCCCCAGTAAAAATATTATTTCAAAATGACACTGTTATTTAAGATTTAAATGGAGATATACTGAACCAACCACAATTCGTGGGTAACTAAATATTTACGTGTATTTCCTCTTATCGAATTATCTAAATATTTTGTTTCCATTATGCACGAAATAATGTTGTAACAAACCATTAAATGAGTAATAATTCCACTCGCTGAAATATAATAACCGAACGGCTTGTATAAGATATTTTTCCACGCTAAAAAAATAATCTTTTTCATTTTTATCACGTTTCTGTAAAATTGTGCGACTTTTGTTTGTGCCAAATTACTTCGAACAAGATATTCAAATTTTTACGCAATACCATCTGAAAACACTTGTTTACCGAAATCGTATTATTTTTATCACGTTTCTGAGTCTTTTTATGCCAAGTTACGCTACCGAAAATGATAAAATATGATTTCGTAACTGAGTTGATATAATCCGTAACGACAAAAAACCCAATGGTAGTTTCATAATATTTTTTTCAACCATATCCGCTTCCAACGACAACTTCTGTAGTCTAGTGATAAGAACTTAACCTTAACAATCTATCTTCAATCAGGCTTCAAATTTATATTTCTTCAATTTAACACTGTAGATCTTTAGCGTGAAGGTTCAATATCTCTTTCTTCCCGAGTTAATATCGAATGTTAATAAAAACACAATATTCCTTCGTACTTTATTCCACTTTATTTAACACCTTGTAAATAGTTGAGCCATTAAGTCATTCAATATTTCTCTTAATATTGTCAATAAGTATTTATCATTTTAGGTATTCTAGCATATATATTTTTTTAAAATTATTTTTTAGTTGCTAACTTAGGTTTAAATACTATCAATAAACAGTGAAACTGAGATGCCATCATGGCAGGGAACGTGATTTTTTAGGATGGCATGTTACGGGTTAATATTGTCTGTAAGTATTTATCATTTTAGGTATTCCCAAAAAAAGTAGTTTTACATTCAAATATATAATTATAAAATCAAAAATATTACGTCTACTACACAAAATTATCGATTTTTATGGTTTTCCGATCAATTTATCGATCTTTGAATGGTAGAATGCGATAGAGATATACGAGTTTACATTTGATAGAAGAACAAACATCTCAAATAGTTCAAATAACCTATTATAACGATAAGTATAACAGAGAACGCGATTTTTGCATCTTTACGAATAGAAGCAACATGTTTCAAAGGTTTCTATTATTATTATTTTTTAGCCTTTAACATAGGTTTAAATACTGTCAATAAAAAGTGAATCTGAGTTGACATCGTAGTAGGGAACGTAATTTTTTAAGACGGCATGTTACGGGTTAATAGATCATTGCATTGTCAACTAATCAGTTCACAATGCTCGCAATGAGCGAAACCGGTATTGACATTTTAAATAAAGTACAAAGGAATATTGTGTTTTTATTAATATAATGCCTTTCCACCAAGTATTGACAGTGAAAACCCTAAATGTTAATATATCGGGTCGTGTGGCGCAGTGGTTAGCGTTGTTGGCTTCCGTGCCGGATCTCACAGGCTCGAGTCCCAGTACGAACATAATTTTTATAATCGATTTATGTTTGAAGGCATGGGTTTTTGTGACGTCTAAAAATTCCCTCCCACCCTTTCAATCCTTCAATAATTGGGCGTTGCGAGAGCGATAAGTTAGCCATTAGTATAATTCTAGCCTTATTATTCTATCCCTACTACTCTGCTTAGTAAAGAGAGGTTGGGCGACTGAATAACAAACAATTCTCGCAGAAAAAGTTATGTTGAGATACCGCCATTAGGAATAAATATGCCACACATTGTGAGCCGATAATATAGAATGACATTAAAAATTGAAATATAAAAAAAAATATCTTTCAACTTCACTCTATTTGTCATAGTATTTCTCGTTTAACAATTCGCACCTATAGTTGAATCAAGCGACCTCAGCTACCAAAGAGGATAAAAAATCCTGCAATTTTACAAAGTACGATAAAAAAAGAAGCCAATGTGTATTTTGTATTTATCTACCTAATTGTTTTAACACTATACAATTTGACTCCCGGTGTACAATGGCTAGTTTCGACGATGGCAAAAGCCGAAATAGATATTAACTAATATTATTAAAAACTGTAGAACTAAAAACGTTGCTATTTTACCCTATTATCATGGAGTTCTACCAAGTAAATGCCAATTCAATCAATAATATTTTTTTTTGTTGTTGTTGCTGAAATGTCGCATTGAAATTTCTAACTGAGTGAGGTCGCAAGTCAATTGCTATTTTTTGATTTATATATAATTGATTTTCATAAAAAATAAATGTCAGCATAAAAATCAAGTGATTATCTTATGTTATAACGAATAATTGATTGACCGCTTAGCAGGCCGCAGAAAAACAAACATCCGTCCGCATGTTGTACGCAATCTGCCTTTTTATAATTGCCATTACACTTTTTAAAAAATGTACAATGTTTTGAGTTATACGACTAGAATCGACAGTAGAACTCAACACATTACAATAATTATTCATTTTCATTGTTGAATTAAAATTATGTTGAGATACAAAAATGTTAAATTTAACACTGTCCCACATGGCCGGGCAATGTTTGACCGTAATCCAATTTCGATCCAGCCGAACCTCTCCTCCCTTTGATTTATTTTGTTGCGCGTCCCGAGGCTGTTGATGCAACGATGCACCAGGAGAAATTGCAAAATTTCAACAGGATCATATTCAGTAAATCATCTGACAAATATTGGTTTCACTTTATTTAAATTATTACTAAATACTATAATAAAACGACACTAATTAAGTATAACTAGCAACATAATATAAAGCATCGCAACTGAAGCAAACGACTGTGAGCAATCAGCTCAATACACGGCAATAATACATTATTTTTTTTCCATAACCGCTCCCTAGTCGGAGCTTATGGCCACCACATGATTCCTCCAAGATTCTCTGTCCCCCGCCAATCTTCAAGGTTACTAGCTTAGCATACATATCGACTGTGGAAAGGAAAAAGGACGTAACCCACAGTATTTTCATCACAATGTATCAATCTTGATACACGTTCTGTCAAAAGGATTTAAGCTGCAAATGCCGAATTAGTATCTAAATTTAGCTTTTATGTTTGAAAAAAGATGGGCCTGTGAAAATTGAAACTAAGAAAACAACTGAAAAATAGATTTTTCCTAAACAATTTCTTAAATTAATATTAGATTATGTCAATTAAACACCAGTTCAAAAGTCACCGTGCACTTCAAGGTGGTGGTTATTTTATAATTTGCATATGGCCGAAAATCATCAAAAGACGTTTTCTGTGCTTCCTGTAAAATTTGCTATGTGTGGGTTACGTCCTTTTTCCTTTCCACAGTCGATATATTTAACGTAACCATTTGTTTTTTCCATGAATGCGGGACATCTAAAAAATGGTACTTTTAGGCGCCGTTTTAAGCCTCTCACACTTTCATACAATATAATTGACTAGATAGTAATGTTTTTTCATGACATATTAGATATATTATATGAAATTATATAACAAATACAATATTTACATTGACATGTGTTATTTACTGCGTGATCACGCTCGCTATGCCGCCAGGATTTTGATTGTGTTTTTTTAAATTGTTATTGCAAGTTTTTCGAATCCGTGTTAGAGGACACCGGGACACGCCGCTTGGAAGTGGGACTGTCCCGATGATAACTGGACGTCTGGTCACATTACGTATACTGCGCCTCCCTCACTCTCTTTGAAAATAAGTCGAATTGATTCACCACTAGAAATTGTATAAATGCATTTTTTTCTGATTGTCATTTTATTTCATTGTTTTCCACATACAATTTTTCTTAACCCTGTAAAAGTTAAATTAAATACCCGATACTACCCTGTTATCCCAGGTTTCATTATTAACTCTTCTGGACCGCCTGTGTTTCGATCAGAGCTTGCCCCGGGAGAAAACTGAACTGGACGGACGTCACTCAAATTTTATGTATCTATAGTTACGCCAACGATGTAATGTACTTCAACTACGGGGTTTCGTTGCATAATAGTTAGCCAAGGCAGATTCTATTTGGCATATCAAATTCCCAATATTCATCTGATTTGCAGAAATGTTAACCGTAAACAAGATTACACTTTATATGCTTATATTATATATTTATTTATTTATTATGTGTTTCACTAACCGTGACTAATTTCGAAAATACAAAGTCTTCATAAACAGGTTAAATATTACTTGACGGTGACTGAATATTATTTTTTTGTAAAAATAAAAGGACAACGTAATTCATCACCTTACTATTAAAACCTCGATCAGTGGCGGTCGGTCAATGTGGCATTGGATAAATGCAACCCTTGTATATGCAGGGGCGGCTATATTTCATGAAATAATATTCAAACATAACATTTATACTATTCACTCATTTTAAATTCTTCATATATTTATTGTCTATAATAAATATTTTAGAACATTTTATTTTACTTTAGACAATAAATGTGTACATGAATTTAGAATGAGATATAATGAAATATTACCGCCCCTGCATATACAAGGGGTGCATTGATCCAATGTCACATTGACGGCCCGCCACTGACCTCGATTTTCCAATGTTTTGTATAAATTAATTCGTCTTGAAAATTTAAACAAAACTACTTTATTGGAGTATATGTCCTGCTAATGAAAGTATCTCAACAGTTTTTTTATACGAGAACTGTTTGTTAGTTAATCGCTCAGGAATAGAAGGATAAGGCTAGGACAGTAATAGTGGTTAATTAATTGCTCTCGCTACGCCCAATTATCAAAGGATCGGAAGGGTGGGAGAGAAATTTAAGACATTACAAATACCCATGCATTCGTACAGAAATCGAAAAAAATCGATCGAGTAAATGCTGCCTATACTGGGACTCAAACCCAGGAGATCTGGCAAGGAAAGCCCATTCGTAAATTCCCAGAATTTAAAAATCGTCGAGCAAAAATGTCTTCACGATTTTATGGTGAATGTTCACCGGATCCCGGGTTTGGAAGAATTGTCAATCCCGAAATCCCAGGATTACAAAAAGGGTCCCGGGTTGGATGCCCTAGCAACAACCGAGTTACTGCCGATTCGTATGACACAAAAAATGTACTCGGAAAACATTTCAGGGATAAGGGCAATTTTGTATTTTATTACAAAGACGCGCAGCTTTTAAAATCTTATAAACAAAACAACAATATTCTTTGCTAATGTCAAATTCGTAAAATAATATATACATCTGTATTGTTTCTTTTATCCAGTCATTATATGTTAATATAATTTCTTCGCGATATTAATAGCATCGTAGTAACACGTAAATTATGCCACAATATTATATCCGCTAGTGATCTCAGTATAATTGTACTTAATATTCAATTTTATTGTAACTGTTACTTATATACTTTGTACTTTGAAACATTGAATGGCTGCCGTTACGCATCGTATGACGTTTAACAAGATGTTAACTACTGCCATCTATAAACAACATTAATCATG
Organism: Himalopsyche anomala; assembly: GCA_031772345.1. NCBI lineage: Eukaryota > Metazoa > Arthropoda > Insecta > Trichoptera > Rhyacophilidae > Himalopsyche > Himalopsyche anomala. The sequence continues at coordinate 20,408,689 of CM062835.1, forward strand.
ACGCTGAAATATGCACGCGTCAAACTATTTTACAGCCGAAGAGTGTTTTCCATTTGGTAAGTCGCAAACACATTGAAATGTCACTTTCATATGTGACGCTATCCCCTACGGGGGTCTTAAAATAATGTTATAATTTGCAATGAAAGGGCTTGGAAAAGCGAAAAGAATCGAAGAACTTTTCTCCTTTGGCCATGTTCGCTCCCTATGTGGAGCATATGGCCGCCACGCGGCCCCTCCATGTTTCCCTGTCTCCCGCCAATTGCTTTGCTTCCTCCCATGACATACCAGCATCTCTCAGTTTCACCGAATACATCCTATGGATAGTACCCGACGAACGTCCGGGACGCCAGAATCCCACCGGTCTAAATTTATTTACTCCAATAATCTTTGCGTTCGAAATATATGTGAGCCAGCGACCCCCATTTGCATAACACTGCTCTAAATGATCTTAAACATGGATAGTACCCGACGAACGTCCGGGACGCCAGAATCCCACCGGTTGAAAGAAAAGGCAGGCAGGATTGAGGCTTTCCGGAGGCATTCGCAGCACGTGACCCAGCCAGTTCCAACGTCTCTCCATAACCACTGACGTGACGCGACGCTGTCTTGTACGCTCCCTTATCTCTCGCTCGCTTTTGACAACCGCTGATCGAAGAACACCAACCAACAAATAATAATATACAACACATTATATTTGAGGAGACATGCACAATCTTTTTATAAATGAAATTTTAAGTACGCCTAATTCTCATTTTACACGGGGCATACATTCCACGTAGGGCCTCCAATCCGGGATTTCAAATCTCGAATTCCGAAGTGAAAAATTCTTTAAATCCCGTTCCCGTAAACTATACCCGTAATCGTAAATTTCTATGTTTTTAAAATCGGGCAGCTATTAAAAAAAATTGAAATCCGCCAGTGAGTTAAAAATAGTTGTTACACCTGTTTTTGTAGATTATTTTTAAATCTCTCAATATTTGACTTTATTCCAGTGATCAATCCCGAAAACCCACATTCCTAAATAGTTCTGAATCCAGAAATTATCCAAGAATCTCAAACAATTGTGACACATTTTTTGTTGAATGATCAATCTCTTGGTCCGAAAAAATTTGAATCCCGAAATTCCGGGATCACAAAAAGGGTCAGGGATTGGATGCCCTAGTTCATTGGCGGATCCAAGGGGGGGGGGGGCATGGGGGCCATGGCCCCCCCTGAGGAGATTTTTTTCCCTCATTTTTCTACTTTATTAAAACTTTATTGTGAAATGGGATCATTAATTGTTTAGTTTACGATGTTTTATAGAATACATACTTGATTATGTATTGACTACTTTTATATAGATATATTATTTTTAAATTATCTATTTTTTAATGTATTATCTTTTTATGATGTTTATTTTCGAATTGAATGGTCCTTTCCTTGGACAATTTCTGGATCCGCCAATGCCCTAATTCCACGTAAGACAAATCGCGTGTAAAATATGAAGTGAATACAAATATAGATAAATGAATGATTGGTTCCATTACATTAATTAATCTGTGCTTCGAAACCGTGCAAAAAGAGTATTAAGTGTTACTTATTTACTGTTGAATATTTAGTATGTATTATATACCTTTATGCTGTATTTAAAATTTTAATAGTTAACCTTTAAACGTCCAATGGTCCCGTACGAGACCGCGGATTTGCGTCGTTCAATGCCCAACGGTCCCGTTGATTATGGTTAATTTCGCTATCGGATTACACTGGTTTATTTTAATATTATTCAAGATGTAAATATTAGCTTACATAAATAATGTCGTTTAGATACCGATCCATCATTTAATTTTCGATTTCGATACATTTTTTTGTCATACGAATAATACAAACATTTGCGATAGATAATAATATAATCGATAATAATATTTTGATCGTTTTAATTCTTTTATTTTAATTTGTACAATGTAAAAAAATACAAATAAAGCTTTTATTTTGATAATTCTTTTTAGTTTACTCAAATAGGATGATTAGTTTTAGAGATATAATTTTTTTAACGGATGCGGGTAGGCAGTGTGCTACTTCTTTTGCGCACAGCACAGCGCGCTAGCATTTAAAGGTTAATGCAATATTTGCTTTAACTTATTCTTTGTAATTTGAATTAACATTTGAAGCAGCAAGTCTATTTCATATCAACGAAATATAAAATAGTATTTGCAGAGATAAAATACTTTGATATTTTTAAAATTATCACAATGAAGTTTAACCAAATAAATACCAATTCAATGAATAACTTCTGAATACATAAGTAGGACATAAATGCTATGCATTTGAGACAGACATGGATTTCTTTTAAAAAAAAAACAGCAGTAAACCTATTTCAATTATCAATGTATTACGATCTTCGACACCTGCTTATTGGACAATTGATTTAAAATGGCATTATTTGGCTTACACTTTTATTCTATATCTCATTAAAAACTGAATTAAAATATATTACGTCCTTTCTACAATAGTTTGATTTTTTTTTAAATATATGAAAGTAAAAATTCTTACGTTAATTTATTATTAATTTAAACAGCTACTTGTTGGACAAGTGATATAAAATGGGTTATACTATTTGCCTCATTAAAAGTTGAATTAAAAAATATTACATCTTTTCTTGTTTGTTTATTTTTTTTTAATATGTGAAAGTAATACATAATGTCTTCTTTAATTCTGTTTTGCTGCTTATTAAACAACTGATTTAAAATGAGTTTTTTGACGTAGACTTTTATTCTATGTTTCATTAAAAGATGAATTTAAAAATATTATATCCTTTCTTGTTTGTTTTTTTTTTAATATGTGAAAGCAATATTTTTTTACTTTAATTCTTATTAATATAACAATAAAACTTTCTTTCAATCTATACAATAATATATATTTAGTTTATCTCTTTATTAAATATTCAAACATGCAAACAGTTCATTAATAATTTATAATACACGCAAAGGAATGTCAGCAGCAACTGTTTCTGTATTTTTTTCTACTCTCTATTTCAAACCTGTCAAACATTTGCATGGTCTATCACGCGTAACTTAAACCACGAAATCAGAGTGCCAATCTTGTTAACTAATTAATTGTGCAAACATATTTATTAATTTAATCCTAATATGTAGATAGTTATAAAAATACGGAATATAATGAAAATTATTTAAACAATAGTTATAAAACGACAAAGTAAATACTAGTTTAATTATTAATTTGACTACCGTAGTTTAACCATACCTTTACGAAGATGAACTTGAACTTCGTGCAAGTTCATATCGTCGGAATTCAGACAGAAGGCGATAAGTTAATAAACACCAACTGTTTTAGGTTATAAATGCAGATATATATGCAGGGATGGGCTGCAGGGGGCTCGGGGGGCTCGCGTGAGCGCCTTGTTAAATTTTGCCGCGGCTGGCGAGCCCCTTGTTAAGATAAGAAAATCCTTCGTCTTATATCAAATCATCACATAACTGCAATTTCTGTAGATCGATAATTTTAAAAATTAGTCGTTTCATTTTTTCATTCAGCGTTGTGGGTGTCCGTGAGTCCCAGTACGAAAAAACATTTTTTCGATCGATTTATCTATTTTCAGTTCAAAGGAATGGGTGTTTGTGATGTCTTAAGGTTGCCTCCCACTCTTCCGATTCTTCAATTCAACTGGGCGCTACTATTAGTTAATCACTAGTCCTGTCTTATGCTTACCATTTTATCCCTACTACTCTCTCTGGAAAAGAGAGGTAGAGCGACTAAGTAACAAGCAGTTTTCGTAGAAAAATAAATTTCGTTGAGATACTTTCATTAGGAGGCCATATACTCGACATAGGGAGCGGACATGGATAACATTTACCGAGCCCCTTGTTAAGATATTGGCAGCCCACCGCTCTATATATGTAGATTTTATCACGCTTTAGAGGTCTGCATGGCTGAAATTTTACAAAATTACCAGGTCCGAGCCCGAAAGACTCAGCCCCGACCCGGCCTGGGCCCAAGTCTAATACCACATTTGTTACCCGAACCCGACCCGAATCCCAGATTTATACTCTTCAGCACGAAAAAACCCGTCTTTTACAAATAGATTCACAAAAATTTACGATTCTCTATAGAACTGGTAATAATTAAAATCATCATGGCTGACTTATAACACGAACATAGTCTGAAACATTTTTCTGAAGAAATAAATTCCTTACCCGGGACCGGCCCGAGCCCAAATCTCAATTGCGCTTACCCGCCCGAACCCGGCCCGCCGGCCGGGCCGAGTAGGGGCCCGAGGTCCCGTGCTCTCTACGGCTCTAACTTATGAAGAAAAACTTCCAGCCATTTGTTGTGTATTTTTACATTATTTATCATACAGCAAGTCAATTCTGAATAAAGTTATTTTTGGCTACAAAAAAACTTTAAATAACTTTAAACGAATCGAATTCTTTATTCATTATCGAATGGCATAATGTACATAAATAGAGATGTTAAAATTTCATGATTATCGAAAAAGAAGATTATGTCAAAACAAGGTTTTTCGACTTTCCGCCTTCTGCCAATGCATAAACGTAATATTATTTATTATTATCCATTAAAACATATTAAGACATATAATATGTTGAGGTAATAAGTAAAGCAATTTACATTTTTTTATATTTGCCGGGTTTATGGCACAGTGTTCAACGTTATTTGCTTCCATGCCGGACCTCACGCGTTCGAATCCCAGTCCGAAACGCATTTCTTTCATTTTTTATTTATTGATTTTTGTTTGAAGACATGGATATTTGTGATGTCTAAAAATTCCTCCCACCCTTCCAATCGTTAAATAACGGGACTTAGCAAGAGCTTATTACTAGTCCTGTCCTAATCCTATCTTTTCTATCCATACTCTTTTAAAAAATAAGAGAGATTGAGTATCTGTGCTACCAGCAGTTATCGTAGAAAAAATCCGTTGAGATACCTCCGTTTGGTGGTCATATGCTCCGGACATTGAAAGCGGACATAAAAAAAATGAACTGGATGATCGATGTCATCCTAAAGTGTAGATAAATATAAACATGGAGGATATAGTGAAAACTATTGAAGCAATGGTTCAAAAACGACAAAGTAATCCTTGGGGTATAATACTCGCTTCCATAATAATTTTACTACTCAAGCCATGCCTTTAAAAAGACGAACTCTATCTTCGTTGAAATCGTTTTTAATATAAAATTGAAATGTATAATCTTAGTTAACTGATTGGGTTACTAGGTGTGTGACGCGTTATCACTACATCTCACTTCTAATTAATATTCAATGGGAAAATAATTAAGCAAGCTATTAAATTTAAGTTTCATGACCTCCTTGGGAATGGACTTAACATCAGATATCATCATATGTATGCTGAAAATTTAGCTTCTTAATATTATTTCTTGACGTTTATGACCTTTCTATAAATTTAAATTTTATTTTTAAAATATATTCAGTAAGATAAGATCTTAGTTTATGTATGAAAGCTTATTAATTTTTTAAGTTAGTAGAAATCAGGTTAAAATATTAACTGGAGAATTCATTTTCGCAGTAAATACCAATATTCTCTCGTGCTACATCAAATCGAATATTAACTACAGCAATGAGGAGCATATGTACTCAGTATGGAGATTATCTCAACATATTACTCAGTTGCTCAACCTCTCTTTTTACAAAGAGAGTAGGGATAGAACAGGATTAATGGTTAGCTGATTGTTCTCTCTACGCCTCATTTACAGGATAGAATGGGTGGTAGGGGGATTTCAAGACATCACATATGTCCATGCCTTCGAAAAAAAAATCATAAATCGATTGAAAAAATAATTTATAAAAAACTCTCTGTTATGGGATTCGAACCCGTGACCTGCGTAGCCGTGAACATGCATCTGGCAATCACCAATCCATAAAGCTAGATTCATACTGTTTAAGAAAATTGATTATTACATGAAAATTATATTTGCAGCGTAAGTTGTCACCGTAAATGTATTAATATTATTCTAATATGTATATATCTCAGAATTGAATTCTTTAAAAGCAATCAGCAATTTGGTTGACTTCTCAGTTATAAAACGTTGTACGAAATAGCTCTACTTTCGTTATTATAATTTTCCTCTGCACGTTCTTCAAAACTAACTTCTATACTACGTTTCTACTACTCACTGTAGATAGCAAAAGCTTTTTTATTTGAATAGCAAAATAACACTGTCAATCAAATTAGATATTTATACTAGGGATTGCAAGACCGGTATTCCGATGTTCACAATGTTTTTTCAATTCACCTGTTGTGAAAATGCTATTTTTTAAATAAAATAGTTTGCAATGATTTTAAATATTTTAAAAATCATCTTCGACTCTCGTTAATGTATGTATTATTATTTTAAGAATCAGTTAACACACTTACTAATAACTTACTAATAACTTACTCTGTAATACCGGTATTGATATATTTATCCGGTATTGCAAATTGCAATCCCTAATTAATTCGTTAAAAAAACAATAAACGATGGTACTTAGTTAAGTGACCGTTAGTATCGTATTTTTTTGTCTGGTAAAAAGCTAAAAAAAAGCACATGTAACATTTCACACTAAGGCGTTTGAGTTGAAAATTATTTTGGAAACTTTCAATTTCTCACGCTTTTTTTCCCAGTCATCAATCTCGATATCCCGCAATAATTGTGTCTCGAGTCTCGTAAAACTTATAACTAACAATATGGGAGCCAGCCACCTGCTCAAAAAGGTTCAGAAAATACGAACTAGATAACTCAATTTTTATTGTTTAATTAATTATACTTTCATATTTAATAATGTAAAAAAATTGCATTACCTAAATATTCTTATACAGTGGAACCTCTCACAACAAGCACCTCTTACAACGAGTAATTCGCATAACGAGCAAAACAGATCGTGAAAAAAATGCTCCCTTAACGAGCGTCTATTCGCATAGCGAGTGACGCAGAGTTTTGGAAAGATCACTTTCACATCGTTGCTTGATGATTGACAAGGCACGGGAAGAGGTTACCAAGAGAACCCTCACTTCAGCTTGGAAGAAACTTTGCCAAGGAGCGTTGTCGAATGTGATTTTGAAGGGTTTGAAACAGTACCTGTGAAGTCTACAGTCAACGAGATTGTATCTTTGGCTAATACCATGGGACTTTAGGTGGTTAACAACGATATTGATGAGCTTTTATCGTTTTTTGCAAATCGAAATCGCATTCCAGGTACTTACGCTCGTTAAAAATTTATAAGTATGTAATTTTACATTAATACGCGTTAAAAATATTAAAATTGATGGCATGGAACGCATTATTGTATTTTACATTGTTTTAAATGGGAAAAATTGTTTCATTTAACGAGTGTTTCACACGTCGAGTAAGATTCTGGAACGAATTAAACTCGTTATGAGAGGTTCCACTGTATCTTTGATTGCGTGTTTAATTTAAAATTGTCACGCATGTCAATAAAATTAGTACAATAATTGATTTAATTACATGTGGTATCATCAGCAAGCACGGCGTCGCCTGTCAGATTATTGTTCTGTCATACGAAGAGATATGACCGGCTTAGAGTGATTTACGTCTAGTCGTAACAGTTCTCAGTTGTCGTGTCGCTGTCCCGTGTTCGTGACTAGCCATCTTAATACGAAACTTAATGTCGCACAATATCCCAGTTCCATAAACAACTGTATAATAAATAATTACCACAAAGAGCTCATTTTAAATCAAATTACTGCGTAAAAACATGCACATACTCGTCGATGTATATACACTCTATATTTTTTTACACGATTTTTTTTTTTTTTTGGATATCAAATTTGTGGAGCTTCAAGTACCAGGACGCACCAACGTTCTTCCAGTCTCCTTCATCGATAAAGATTTTGAAAAATTGTAAATTGCATCCCCTTACCGTCGTTTGCAGACGGAAGGGCGCGATCACTACAGAGATAAGAAGTTCACGGGAACTCCATATGCATTATTTTGCAAATCACATTGCATGTGCGTTTTACACGATAGATTTGTTCCACAAAAAACGTGTAAAAAACGCGATTGACATCAAATTACAATTTAAGATTGGTTCCTTGAACAATAACAAAAAAAAACAAAAGTGTTGTTGTATAGAAAATCGTCTTAAAAAAGATAATAATAAAGGCCCAATAAGTATTTTTTTTTATCCATATCCGCTCCCAATGTGGAGCATATGGTCCCCTGATGGAGATATCTCAACTGAAGTTTTTTCTACGAGAACTGTTTGTTACTCAGTCGCTCAATCTCACTTTTTTAAATGTGAGTAATATGTAAAGATGGATATGGCTAGAACAGGACTATTGGTTGGCTAAATGCTATTACTACACCCAATTATTAAAGGATCAGAAGGATGGCAGGAGAGGAAATTATGTGAATTGACATCACAAACACCCAGTCTTCGATCACAACTTTGAATCGAATAATTTTCAAATTCATTGTGATTTTACCGGGAATCGAACCCAGACCTGCGTGATTGATAGGTATGTATTTTAAATAATAAAAAATAATAATATACAGGGGTACTTTTATAAGGAACTGGACATAAATCGCTTTCATCAATCGACTCCTACTACCATGATTCCGAGTCCGAATTCATGCTGCTGTCAACTGAAGTGAACTAATGTCCAATAACGCCTGCCTTTGTTTATTTACATAGTGATCGTTTTGATGTTCAGTGATCCTACTTTGTGTGGTATGCAACACACCAAGGATTTATCAATTAATTAATGCCTTTAACGGCGTTTGTATACAATAATAATGACACACTGACAAATTCATAAATATGCAATGTATAATGTGTCTCCCCGGGCATATCGATCTAACCCAGTTCTGGTAGTCACCTACCCAGTTCCAGTTAGTTCCAACGCGAGCATTTAGGGTCGTACGCTTTGCTACTAGCGTATTTAATAAATCTGTTTTAACTCGCATGCTAACGCGGCTTAACCATCTTATCCATTCATCGGCTAAAGCCGCTTAACCAACGGTTTCCAATTAATGAGTATATTATAAAATATTAAAAAAATAAAATACTCATTTGTACTAATTCCCACTTTTATTTAAAAAAAATTAGAACCAACACGGTGAAAAAATAACAATGTATTTTAGCTCGACAATTTTTTTTGTTGATTGTTGATAGCTATTTCGGCTAGACCAGCCATACTCAACCTGCGGCCCAGTAAGCTTTTACCAAATCGATGATTTCAAATTCCTCGGTGAGCTAAAAAAAAAAGGAGTTTCAGAGATATCTGAGGGAAAGGTATACCAAATCGAGGATTTCAAATTCCTCGGTGAGCTAAAAAAAAGGAGTATACCATAAATATGTTGCGGCCCACGTAGAGAAGCAAATATCGGAATGCGGCCCGCTATTCGGGACTATAGCTATTCGGATAGCTATATTGGACAGCGAGATAAATAAAAAAAACAATGTTTCTAGATGAACTGTATGCTTTGTTTCACACTTCTTATTTATTATGATTTTTTGTATGTGATAATATCTGTATCTAGTTATCCTAGTTGTCCGGTCCTATGGCGCAGCGGTTAGCGTTGTGGACTACCGTGCTGGATCTCACGGATTCGAGTCCCAGTACGAACAGCATTTTTTCGATACATTTATCGATTTTTGTTCGAAGGCATGGGTTTTTGTGATGTCTAAAAATATTTCTTCCCACACTTTCAGATCCTTTAATAACTGGTTGTAGTGAGAGCACATTCGGAGGCCATATACTCCACAAAGATACAAAAAAAATCCAACGATAAAATGGAGCATTCATGTTTTTTTTTAATTTTAAATATCTCAGTGTTTCATTCTGTGTGTCTAATTTTCAGCCATCGATTGACATCGACCGTTTTTATTTTATCTCACTGTTGCTTACTTACTTACTTCGTCTTTGAGAATATTTTTTTTAACGATGTCTATTTGGAATTTTCAACTCAACTATGTAGTTTTATGAGAAATTGCTGCTACAATTCAGTCTGTTTTTCGCAGAAGTTCCATTTTGAAATGTGTATTGTCAGGAAAATCTAGGTTTTCTGGAAATGTTTTCAACAAAAAGTGTTTGGACAAAAATGTATGAATCTTGTATCAAGTCAGCCTTAGAAAGTTGAATAATCATGATTTTGTTGTTTTCTAACTAGTTTGTTTTCATTATTTTCAGGTAAGTCACAACTTTGAACAACTGTTGTTTATAATGCAGTTTTAACGTCAATGCATCCGATGCAGTTCACGCAATGCAGTTTTATTCACCAATAGTATGCAGGTAAGTAAACATGATATTAATTGCCGATAAGCGGATATTATTAATAACGATTTTCCTCCGTAACGAATACCTATATGAAATTTATAATCAGCTGTTTTATATATTATTATAATACGCCAAGAATATTTATTGCACCCTTAGGCTTGCTAATATCAGTAATGTGATATCTTATTTTATCAAGATGAAATAGTATAATATAATAATTTACATATATTATAAGACATTGAAGATAAAGTAAAATACGTTTTATTATTCATTTCAACTGAATTTGATTAATTTTATATTTTACAATAGTTTTAATTGAAATCTATATAAATAAACATTAAACGAATTGTGTCAAGGGCGTCAAATCCCGAATCCTGTTTGCGGTTCCTGGATTTCGGGATTCACAATCTTATATACCAATATGTTGTCATTTTTTTTACATATCTTTAACGTTAATATAAAAAAATGGCATTACAGCCGAGGTAAACATTTTTTTTCTTAACCACAGTTACTTGAGAGTTGAGACCAATTCGATGAGAAGAGATATTACAAGCACCCGTTTTTAAGATATCACATTAATTCTACATAGGTGGCAATTTTTCTAGTAATATTATCTTACACGCACACTGATGTTAAACCATTACGGTAGACTATTCATTAATTCATTAAGCGACTAACCTTTAAAATTCGCAGATACTTAAAATTAAGTGCTTAATTTTAGTGCGTCATTTTTTTCATTATTCATATATATTTCATAAATCATCGAAAACATGTTTAATCACAACTAGGGAATCCAAACCTGAGCCAAAATGTTGATCCCGGTATTAGAATTTTTCAAACCCAGAATCCCGAGACGGGTCCCGAAATCAGTTGCATTAAAATACGTTTTTTTAAGAAATAAAAATTGATGATATTGGCTAAAAATAAATTAAACAATTTATTTTATAATTTATATTATATAACCAGGTGTGGGTTGCCAATGCGTCACCAAGAGGCTATCTCAATCTCAGCTATTTGATATGAATAGGTGAAGAAGTGGATTTTTAATTACTCGCGGAAAAAATATGCGCCATTATTATTAAACGAACTTAATATGCATACATTATTTTAAAATACGCAATATAACATAAAATGTCGATAACAGAAACAAGTTCCTACTTACTTCAGACTGCAAGAGTGAAGAGTTCTAAAATTGTCTTGTACAATACATTCTTAATAATTTTATTGGAAGTTATTTTATTATAAAGTAATTTAAATATTATTTTTAAATATACCCGAAGTACCACAGCATCAATTGTTTCGCCATTTAGTCTAAGGTTTCGGTTAACGGTATAAAATTCATATTCATGAACAATAAATCATGCAAAACAAACACTGCCATTGATATCTGGTAACATTCATTAAGATGTTGAGAACAAAGCGAAAATTAAATAAAAAATATTGAAATGTGAAGCTTAAAAATAACAAACAATAAATAATTTATTATTGTCGTAAAATGAATTCAAATATACTTCACTAAAATGCGTTAATGAAATTTAATATGCTTGGCATCAAATTAACTTTTCGGCTACGATAACTCTTATCGCAATGAATTTAAATTGGGCATCGTTTATTACAACGTGAACTGCCGACTTGAAAACCAACACGCTTCTGTTTAAATATCATTCCTGAAAGTTTCGGGAGCATGTCTTCTCATCTCGGGATTTAAATGTATCGAAAACTGTACGGGATCCTGGGATTGGATTCTCTAATTTTGACCCCTTTTAGTTCAATCAATTCAGTCAAAACATTTCATTGAACTATTTATTTAGATCAGTATGCAAATACATTTCCCATTAAGCACAGCGCTTTTGTAAAACGGTGCCAACGCACATGCAGCGAAGCCTACCGGAACTGGATACGGCCTGCGCGGAATTATAAAGCCTTATTGGGCGGAAATAGGATACGTTGTGGAAATTTAATGCATAACCAGAAGCATTGTAAGAATATGCGACCTCTCTTCTGATTTAAATACTCGCTGGTATGGTATTTTTGTTGCTACCAATTAAAGTTTATCTAGTTTGTTTATATTTATGTTATCTATGAACCTAATAGCCAATAAGAATACTAACGTCTAGATAGACGTTAGTATTGTATCTTGTGTACTACTGAAAGAGTATGTATTTCAAAATTTCCTTTACTTTCTATTTCATTATACCCTTTTTACGTGGAGCATATACATGCGCGATTTTCAAATTTCTCGCCAATTACTTTGCAAGCTTTCATGATTGCCATCCCTTAATTCAACTGAATGTTTCATATGAACTCGACAGTCTTCGTGCACGCTGAAATCTCAACGTTGGGGATGAGGCTCAAGAATGGTTGAGGTTTATATATATTTGAAGTTTATTTTATAATATTCTCTCAAATGTGTTGATTTAACTAAATAGGTGCGTCATTTTACAGTTCATTTTAATGTAATAATTACTTTGAATTAAAATTGATCTTTATTACTCCACATGTTTTATACAAATTGCGACTAATCTTTTTATAAATTAATGAATCAAGGTTTTTTTTAAATTCCCAACGGTACTTAACGTTGTACCCACCACCACCCGCTACGGCTTCACACTCTTCTTACAGGGTGTATTCCGTAGCGTAACAACGTTATTCGCGTTTCAATTTTTGCCAGGGATGTCCCGAGAAGAAATTCCCCAAGACTTGATTGCATGGACTACAGTGTGCAAGTAAGAAGTAAAAAAAAAAAAAAAAGTACTTTTGGAAATACTAGCTTTTATCTATTTAGTTTAATTCTTTTTCCAAAATTCTGAATGAAGGTTAGGGATTTTTACTGTACGCGTGGGTACTAATTATTTATAGATGCCACACTTAATATGAACCTCAATTGTGTTGTTATCGGCTTGCGCCTTCCGCTATTTTTATCAATCTCGAATGCACCTCCGACTACAACTAGGTCTATAGAACCACTGTTTGAATAAAATAATCAACAATCTCCTTCGAGAATCACTAAAGTAGTTTATACTCTCGTCGGCGTCGCATAAATAATAAAAAAAAGATCTTTATTATTTTAAAAAATCGCACACCACTGCAAAAAAACAGTACCTTTCAAAGTTCGTTCCCTCGTCCTCATTTATTTTTACAGCTACGTGTAAACAATATGAATTATTTTTTATTATTAACAATAATGTGTATCTTAAAAGCTATGATTTCGCCCATAGAGAAGAATGATTTAGGTTGACAGATTCTTCATTCTTTGCGCAAATATCTATTCACATCTTTTACCAAGAACTCAATACTTTATACAACTTTCTTTGATATCTATGAAATAACAATGCCTTTACCGATAATTGTTTTTCTCATACGTATATGGTCTCGTTATAAACATGTTGCATTTAAGTGATGATGCAGAAAGATACGATTATATCTTTTGTATTTTTCAATGATTATTTTTTATTTGAACTTTGACTTTGAACTACTTTGAAGTAGTTGAAACCTTTCATGTATTTTAATTTATATTTTTATAAACATTTCAATTTATAAATACATCATTCAACAGGCTATGCAAAAAAATTGTAACACGTGTTTCGAGCTTGCGAATCGCTCAATGGAAAATGATCATAATTTTAATAAAAAAAAAAATGATAACATCCACTTGTTGTGTTGCAAAATTTGTCACATATTTCGCCTCTATGAGAAGCATCATCAGATTTAATCGCGTGTCACTTTTTGTAACACAACAAAAAGAATAACAAAGTTATCAAATTTAATTTTATATTTAAATTTAAGTTCTAAAAAATTACCCCCGAATCCATGGAAGATACCAAAAATAAAATTGAATTTCTGCGTCTAGTTTATTTTACTGAGAATAAGCAGTTCCTTTGAGTTCCTAAAAAAATATAAAATCATTAACAGAAATGAGACATTATTTTAAATAGGGCAGGCGGCTAACCATTTACCATCTTCATATAAGTAATTATGTTTATAATTTTATAACATTTATTATTTGCCGCCTGTGTGGTCGAGTGGTCAACGTCGTTGGCTTCGGTTACGGAGGTCACGGGTTCGAATCCCAGTGCGGACAGTTTTATGAATTGATTTTTCAATCGATTTATCAATTTCTGTTCGAAGGCATGGGTGTATGCGATGTCTTGAATTCCCCCCTTCCACCCATCCTACCCTATGAACAGGGTGTATCGAGAGCGATTAGTTAATCACTAGTCCTGTCTTAGCCCCATCCTTCTATTCCCACAATCTTTGGAAAAAAAGGTTGAGCAACTGAGTAACAAGCAGTTCTCGTAGAAACACTTCTGTTGAGATAAACTCCATTAGGAGTAAAAAAAATAATAATATATAAGTAAGAATTATAATAAAATTTTAGTTTATTCATAAATAGCTATACCAGTGGTGGGGAACCTTTTCATTTCTGAAAGCCACATTTATTTATCTGATACAGCATAAGGTCGCAGTAAAGAAAACGTTGACCACCCCCCACTTTTTTTTTCGACTGTCGACCATATGTGTAATGGGTTGATTACGCTCTTTTTCCAAACGCTTGTTTATAATTTTTTGATAACAGTGAATATTTTGATCAAGTCGAAAGGCCGCAGTGTTCCCCTCCACTGAGCTATACGACAGTTTGACAAAAAAGACAAAGTAATATCAACAATTCTGGTGTCCAAATCTTAAAATCGACCATTGATGTCATGTGCAAATATTTTGATGTTGACGGTAAAATATAACTTGAGTAAAGATTTCTATAGAGAAAATCTCGCATGCTAAAATTATTTCCGATTTTAAGAATCGGGCCCCTGTCAAACAATATTCAAAATTTGCATATTACATTTAACTATGTTCATTGCAATATTACAAGTGCAGTATTAGCGAGTCCGCCCATTCGTTTACATTCAAGTTATGGGCATAGAAAACATAATATGTCAAAGTAAGAAATTATGAACACTGTCGGCATTGGTAGCTACTGCGTCTATCGTGCCCATATAAAGCGCAATGCGTTGTCGTGTCGACAATTTTCAGAGGACACGAACGCATTTTACCGGTACGCCACTGGGCATTTTCTATTCCAGGCGTATTCAACTCCATATTGAATAAAATCTATAACATCTCTATAAATTAACTTTGCGTGTTAAAACACTTTATAAGCGGGCGTTTTTCAGTGATTGGCGCAAAAATATATTACATTCTTAAAATAGACACAACTTCTAAGCTAAACAATATTTTTGGCTGAAATTTTCACAGAAATCATATGTGACGCTTAATCATTAAAAATAAAATAAAAACGTTTTGAATACATCATACTTTCACTATATTTCTAAGCTGAATATAAAAACCTTTTATTAATTTAGTAGATAGCACTCCACTTGTTATTAATATTAAATATTCAAAATATTCTGTATAAAAAATAACATTAATCCATACCATATAATTATATAAATAATTATAGTATAAAATCCTCATTCCTACATATTTACAATCACTGGAAGTGTGAAATCTGATGCCCTAAATATTCGAATGTCGAAAATGTCGCCTTTTTTTAAAAAATACTATGTGAACGAACATTCAGGACAAAATAAATTATGAGGTTTATTGCTTATTGTCAAAAAGGTAGTTATTTTGAAGAAAACATTAAATTATGAGTCAATATACCAACAAAACGGATAAACGTATTTTTACGTTTCCCGCTTGTAATGTGTTAGACAAATACGAGTGTAACGGAAATTTAATGCAATTTAAGATTTCGAATGAAGTTGCTTGCTAGAATTTGAAGCGCTCAAATTATGTACATTCACAGAAGTTTTGTCACTAACGTCCCGGGTTTCACCTTTCGTCAGTTCAAGTTCATCCGTGCACTTGAACGCCTAAAGGTGCCGAAAAGCGAAACCCGGGACGTTAGTGGAAATTTAGTGTAATAATAATAGAAATACAAGCTTCATTCTTTTTGGGAATATAATGATTTCCATTGAATTATTTAACCCAACGTTTTGTAGTATTCTTCTCATAAGAGATGCTAGGCTATTTTCAAGGCAATTTTAAATTCAGTGGAACTACGATCTATCGCTTTTGCCTTCATCGTTTTCATTCTTACATTCATCGATTTTTGAGAGACCATTGCAAACGATGATTTGATGTTTGAATTTAAATCACTTTTCTACAAAATGTATCTTCCATCTCTTCTAAACTAGTACAGTAAATAGATAAACCAAATTCACTATAAAAACTGTTGAGACGATGGCGCGAACCCGATACAGTTATCAACCAATTCATATGATTATTGTAGGACTGAATTTTTTAACACTTTTTTCCTTATTATAATAAAGTTTTTCCAATTAATTTCACCTTAACCAATAAATTAGTTACTGTTTATTAATTTAAAATATACATTCATCACCTTTCTACGACAAAATTTCCGAAAAGATAACACCGTCCAGGTAACTTGTTTTAGTTTACGTATCAATTTGCAGAAGATTATTGTGTGCACTGGATGAATACACGAATACAACACATTTCATCATTTACCGTCCAAAATACAATAGCACTTTAAAATGTTAAATATGACAGTTCTTAGATAATTGTACATATGTACATACTTCCTAATTTTGAATTTTATTATGAAACTTGTTTGGAGTCAATTGTTAAAATGTGCTTTATTTAACTGAAATAATTATCATCAAAACCCTGTGTCTTATAATTTTTAAAAAATACTAAATATATGTGCATATTTTAAAACTAGAGAAAAATAAACGTGCATTAGGATATGATTTTCTTTATCGCCAGTATATCATATTGTACTTTGAGATTATTCTTAAATCCAGCCATTAAAGAAAATTATTAATTGAACCGGAATAGAACTCCATTATAATAAGGTGAAAAAAATATCAAAGCATTTTATTTCTAAAAATATTATTTTATATATTACAATTGATAGCTATTTCGGCAAACGCCCTCATCGGAGCTATTTTTAAATTTATACCGACAACCTATAACTTAAAATTATATTTACAGAATTAAAATACTTTGATATTTTTTTGCCTCATTAAAGAAAACACCAATGAAAAATTAGTGGCATGATAAATGGGATTGGCTTGTATTATCTAATATATAAAAATGAATGTTTTTTTTGTTCGTACTTTATGCGTTGCAATCTCATTAATGCTCATCCGATTGCAGTACAACTTTTACAAACTTTTTGTTTGCACTTCCGGGAAGGTTATAATTATAGTAAAAATACCTTATAGTTGGTCTTATATATAAAAATGAATGTGTGTATGTCTGCCATACAGTTATTTTTGACAACGTATGCTTGCACTTACGCGAAGGTTATATTAAATTAGCACAGCAAGTGGCGCGTGTGTCGTACCATAGACAATCGGCAGCAAACGTCAAACAGACATTTAAAAAAAATGCACTTCAATGAACACAATTAAAACACTAACACTTTATTTCTTTGAGTGGCATTGCAACGCTTGCCTGGAACCGGCTAGTATTATATAAATAATCAGATCCAGATGGGATCAATATTAAAGGGAAGATAAGTTAACTAAGAATTGACATGAATATTATTAGTAAATACCTTTTTTAGTTAATGGAGAAACGGTTTCAATCAATAAAAAAACCATTGTTTGCTGTTTTTGTGACCAAATAGCAACTAGGCGACAAACTCTCGCATGTTACTTGAATAACAAATTTAATGAATTGGGTCCCTAAACCCAGTTCTTCAATTCCTGGTCTTAAAAAATCTATCTACTTTTCTCTGTCTACATTAATTTATTTTTAACACTTTTCGTCACCGTTAGTTACTTAATTCCTGCTTCTCTCGTTATCTCAGTGTCAAGAGTCCCGCCATTAATAACGAATCTCAGTCACTCCCATGATGTCTTATCGTGTCTTGTTTTATTCGAAAATTACCCTTTTTGTAATGCTGGGCAGAAGATAAATGCATCGGGACCGGTCCATTTTACCCGACGCATTATTTGGTTTGTAAAGGTCTTTGATCCTTCACTGCGGTCGAGTCAAATATGTTATTTTGTTTATTTTCAATGTCGCTTTGCCGAGATTGATTTTTGGTTGAAATAATCATCTCGATAACAAGTTGCAATCGAGTGTTATGAACGAATGATTAATTCACGAAATTTGGCATAGTTTTTTTTTCGTAAATCATTTACTTATGAAACCATTTTTTTGTGTTTATAATTTTACGACAGATACAAGATACACCTGATGGACTTTAAAACTTTATTTATAACGGCAAGGTTTTCAATTTCATTTGACAAAACAGAAAATTGAAAAAAAACAAAAAAATCAATCATGATTCTATTGACTAAAACACTCCTGTAATTATTCCCCTTTTTAATAACGAACAATATAATCTTATCAAATTCGAATCATTAAAAGTGTGTATAATTCCATATATTTCGTCACTAACAATCCGGGTTTTGCCTTTCGATATCTTCAGGTATTCAAACCACGGATTGATTTATATGGACGCTTGTTAAACAGTTATATTTTGTAAATAAAAGCTTTTTTCATCACTAATATGAAAGCTATTTATTGATAGCATGATCGTATTCTAAATATCAGTCCGGAAATAGTAATTTTTGATATATAATACATATGTATACTAATTTTAAAACATGCCAAAAAGTATTTTTTCTTTGCATTGTTTGACGTTTACTTGAATATAAAATATTATATACGACAGCTTTGTATGTCTGCTTAAAAAAATGTTAAATATAAAAAAGGTAACTGACTTATTTAATCAATTTATTATGTATACGTTTTTATACTCCAATATGAATAATGCGACTATTTTAAAAAATAACAATTAAAAACGTACTCATACATTTTCTTTGGTTCGATGCTCGGGTGCATCGGAAAACTTTCTCAATAATAACTAACTTCCAATTAAATTGAACACTTGCTATCCGATTTCGTTTTATCTGAAAACATTATATGACTTACTATCTTCTAAAATACTAATACAAATATTGAAATTAAAAATAATAAACTATAAATCTGCCACAAATAAACTCATCAATCGAATACAACAGATTATTTTAAATATATAATCGATTCACTTTTTGGTTTTAGGTCTTTACCGATTGTCTCTGCTACATATGCAACGAATATTGTGTGACATTGTTCAATAGATAACCAGATTTCTTTAATAGAAAAAAGATATGCTTAATATCGCCTCGGTCAGCTTTTCATTACATGATTTGCTTAACATAGTCAGCTAGAAACTGATATCTTTGGAAATTAATCATTGTCAGAATACTGTGGACTGAAAATCATTGATTTAAAGTAAACCACAAGTGACATCAAAGAGAGTGTTACAAAATGTGACCCGTGTTTCGCCTCTTTGAGAGGCATCCTCAGACAACTACTTTTGTAAATGCTTACTTCAGTACGAGTACTTAATGTAATTCGTAGTTAAGCAAGCATTTGCAAAAGTAGTTGTCTGAGGATGCCCCTGAAAGAGGAGAAACACGTGTCACATTTTGTAACACAATACGTGGAAAAATCTAAGTTATTTTATTTTATATTATAAATATAGTTATTATGAATATATGTAAGTGACAGATATTAAGTCATCATAACTACACAAACTATGGTTGATGTTGCATTTTTGTTGTTCGGTGACATAGCAACCCAAAATATAATACAAATATCATTACTTTTTTCAATTTACTGTGTTCCTCGACGTGAAAGTTAGTTCAGAAAATTATCTATAATTTAATTTTGATTAAAAAATATATATGGACATAAATTCAAAGACATGATCAAAATGAAGACATGACAGTTTATATATATATATATATATATAGTACAATGAAATATTCTTAACGATTTGATTATATATGATTGGAATTATTATGAACAAAAGTGTGAGCTTACATGTTTCAATCGCCGTGAAACATAAGAACTCAATATTATGAAACTAATTGGTAACAGATATAAAACCCGGTATTCTCCATTAGCGGCTGTAATTTTCATCTTATTGTGGGCACTCGATAAGGTGTCTGCTACCGATAAGGAGCTGCACCCAAGTCTTCTGCAGAGCTGAATAGAGGCTTTCGAAGATTATCGGGTCTTGCAGAATGCGCACAATGTCCATAATGCGTTATTTATAGTGTTTGACAGGCTACGATTGCTGGAACGTGTCTAGAATAAAATATATGTGTCACATTTTTATGAAGTAAAAAAAACATTGTAATATTTTAGAAATATAGAATACTTCAGATTTACAATTGTTAGCCTCTGTATTTTAGCAAGGAAACAAATTAAATGGTCAGAATTTAAATCAATTTTCGGTCAGAATAAAAATATGAATGCTCAGAATAAAAATATTCAAAGTTCAGAATATTTAATAACAATTTTGTTAGTAGGTTAGGTTAGGTTAGGTTTTTTTTTTAAATTTCATTTTAATTATGACTATTTATACTGACCGATATATTCTGACCATTTAATAAAAATTCTGACCAGAAAAATAAGAGCCTTTTAGAAATATTAGCTTTACTTTAGGAATCAAATGGGTTTGGTTTCTAGTCCTGGCAAAGTTAATAATAATCTAAGATTTCGAATGAAGGTGCTTGGTGGAATTTCAATATTAAATTTGAATCGTTCAAATGATGTACATCCACACAGATTTTGTCACTAACGACACGGGTTCCGCCTTTCGGCATCTTCAGGCGTTCAATTGCACGAATGAACTTGAAATAATTGTAGAATAAGTAAAAGTATGTTTTATTATTTTTTTAATATACTGTCATTTCGCTGATTATTGACAGTTAACACAATAAAAGTGATGAAATATCGAGGCTGTATCGTCAAAGCTCAAAATAATCATTTGCTGATTATTTATAGGTGTCAATGTTATATTATTAAAAACTTGACCTTCTTTTCATATAGGAGTTACTTACGCCCAGCATGTCCAATTGCATAAGAGAAAATGCAGTCAAATATAGCCGTTTAAACTATTAAATATTGCATTCATTATTTATTTTCCCATCATACGACTCTGCCTGCATGTCCGGACTGTCATAATGTGCCAGTATTATGTTTACGCAGTAACCTGTTAGTTGTTTGACAGCATACTTGACGATACTTATGTTGTCTCATCGTTTTTCGATAGACTTGTTGACAAGGTAAATAATTTATGTAAATAATAATCCAGGAACTGTGATGCACCAGCGGTTCATATTCATGTAATCGTCAGAAAATCACACCTAAATTACATAATTGGAACGAGTTATTATATTTTTTATTAGGGTAAATAATTTACGTTCGACCCCTAAGAGTTTATCACTTTGTGTATTCATCGATTCAGTATTCTATGGCGCCTTACATTATCTTAAAATGTAGACTTTTATTGTTATTTGTTTTATTATACACGCCGTGTTATCAAGAGAATTATATTAATGACACATTTGTGTATAATTAAAGGCTCCAAAACAATAATATGCTAAGAATTTATGGTTGTTAAGCTGAAATAGTCCTCGGGGCATATATCGACAGCCCTGCAGTATTTAAATTGTAAATTATTTAATTTTTAGAATAATGTTAAAGTTTGCTAACAATTATTTTTCGTAGTTGAAGAAATAGACCTTGGGGCATATATCGACAGCCCTGCAGTATTTAAATTGTTAATAATTTGGTTTTTAGAATAATGTTTAAGTTTGCTAACAATTATTTTTCGTAGTAGAAGATTAAAGAACGAACGTAGCATCATGAAAACGACTCTTTGTTTGAATTTCTTATGTACTGTGTACTGCGCATGTACGTTTACATGTATGGATATAGTATGAGGGGAAGTATATAGAATGTGATTTGAAAAGCAATGCATATGGAGTACCCGTGAACTGGCTTCACTGAGGATTTCTTACCTCTGTAGCGGTCACGCCGTTCCGTCTGCACCAATGGTAAGGGAATACAATTTTCTAAAACATTAGCGATGAAGCAGACTCGAAGAACTTTGACGCTAACTCGCCCTGGTACTAAAAGCTCCATATATCATAGTTTTTAAAATATAATTTCAGATCGACTGAAGGCGCTTGGTGGTATTTCAATATTAAAGTTGAATCGTTCAAATTATTATAAAACTTGTGTGAATGTACATAATTTGAGCGATTCAAATTATCCATATATCAAAAAATTAGCCTTTATCTATCGATTAGCTAATATAATTATTGTGAAACCATATACTTAATTTTTCGTCTATATTGTGTTGCCAAAGATACGTTTACTCGTGGGATGTCAGATGTCATTGATGCAAACAGAATCTTCTAAAAGATGTCGAAATGTTATATTATGTACTCGAGTTGCGAATTGCTTTTACAATTTGTACGATCGCAATGAAATGAAAAAAAGTATATTTCATTGTTGAAAATCAGGCTAATATACGAATATGTACGCGTTATTCTTTCAATCCAGTTAGTTAGTATCCGTCCGGCGACCGTATATACGCAGCCGACCGGGGAAGGCGTCCAATGTGAATGAACTTGATTTTCGACGCCCGTTCTGATGTAACAGAAACAGACCGACTCCAATCTTTTCGAGATGACTTTGAAATCAAATTAACAGATAAACAAATGCTTATATATCGACCGATCGTGACTTAATCGGTGTGTAATTTATTATTTCGATTCCATTTATCATTTTTGGACGGACGAGCCGAGAAGAAAGTTTGGGAATTATTTTATTTTAACGTGTTGCGATAGTTTAAGATCATTTAGAGCAGTGTTATGCAAATGGGGGTCGCTGGCTCTGTGAATGGGGTCCACAAGCTGCCTAGTTCAAGCACACATATATTCCGAACCCAAAGATTATTGGAGTAAATAAATTTAGACCGGTGGGATTCCGGCGTCCCGGACGTCCGTCGGGTACTATCCATAGGATGTACTCGGCGGAACTGAGTGATGCTGGCATGCCATGGGAGGAAGCAAAGCAATTGGCGGGAGACAGGGACACTTGGAGGTGCCGCGTGGCGGCCATATGCTCCACATAGGGAGCGAACATGGCCAAAGAAGAAGAAGAAATACATTAAATATTTTTTCATTAATTTGCATTCGGAGTAGTATATCTCAACAACTACTGTTGCCACACCTGAACCCGTTTTTTCAAAAAAGTTTTTGTATATTTTTAAAATGGTTGTGCATATTTAAATATGAATAGAGCTGAAATAGTAAAAATAAACTATCCATAAAAATAGACTTCAGGGATGTGTGTATGCGCATTGCCAAGAAAGGCATCATTTATTTATTTAATAATTTTCACCTTTTTATTTTTTATCATAATTCAAACAAAACATGTAAAAAAAGACACCGACTCGAACTTTAAAATAAAAAAATGACTCTATGGTGATAATTGCTTTTTAATCCACATATCGACTGTGGAAAGGAAAAAGGACGTAACCCACACATGATTTTAGATTAAAAACATTTTTAATGATTTTAGGCCATATCCAAATTATGAAATATACACAACCTTAACGTGCACGGAGATTTCTAAACTGGTGTTTATTGTCTAGGAAAAACCTTTTTTTAAGTCTTTTTTCTTGTTTTCAATTTTCACAAGCTCATCTTTTTTCAAACTTAAAGCTAAATTTAGATACTAATTCGGCATTTACAGCTTACATCCTTTTGATAGAACGTATATTAATATTGATATATTGTGATTATCGAAAAATAGCTGTTTTGAAAAAACTGTATGTTACGTCCTTTTTCCTTTGCACGGTTGATATGTATGTGTTCCATCAGATCATCTTTAGTCAGTCAAGCATGCAATATCAACACTATGGTCTATTGTAGCTTGAATACACATCATTAAATATTTATTTATTAAATGGTTTTGAGGCGCTCTTTTTTCACGACTCCGACTCCACAAACTCAGAAAGTTTTGCGAAACTTTATGGTTGCGGAATATTTACGTATTTAGAAAATTGACTTAAACACTATTCTAAAGTTTACAAAACTAGCAAGTAAAATTCATCCAATAATGTTAATTATAGATTTTTTTGTTTGGGCCACATTTTCAACATTGAAATAATCGTTTATATGCTATCGCTGCTCCAAATCTTGAAGTTGTTCGAGGAGAAGTTGGAAGTATAAAACTTCCTTATCCTTTGAAGCACCATCTGCGCCGCTCGCGTCAGGTGCAGTAACTACGGCAGGTGTTTTTAATTTACTCGTTTTGATGATTGTAGGTATACCTTGTTAAATGCATACTAAAGAATTATGAATGCGTTATTTATTTCCCTCTTCCTTCTTCGTTATCGTTAAATATATTAGTCGTCCTCCGTGATCTGGCTGGTTAGAGGTTTGCCCTAGCGATCAGTCCAGTAAAATCCAGTAAGGTCAATATCATAATTAGACATTGGCAATGTTTCTTTTTCTGTGAGAGTGACATGTAAATATTATCTTAGAGTTTGTTTCGTATGGTTATCTTATTTTTAAATATTTGACACATTTGCATAAGCTGTAATGTCAAATGTTTTTTTTTTGTATATTATTTTATAATAATAGTAAAAACTTCTGCAATATAACACTATGACGTATTATACAGGATTGCTTTTAGTCGAATTGTTTTATTTTAATTGTAATAAACATTATTTAAACATTCATACATACATACATTATTTAAAAGGCACTTTAATCCAGTGATGCGTACGAGGTACTATTGAATGCCACGAGTCAACAGGACCGTCCCAAGGGCATAGGCGAGTAGGCAGTTGCCTAGAGGCGGCACGTCCAAGGGAGTTGCAAATAATAACAGATTTTTTAAATTACTAAATATTTTTGAAACGCATTTGGTTTTGAATAAATATGATGCCTCAATGTATTTGATAAACAAAATTCCAAATCAAGAATCGATTTATATAAAATACTAGTAGATTTTAAATTTACATTATTATGTGTAGTGAAGGTAGTATGTAGTTATTTTTTCATAATTATTGAACAATAATATGGGCTTTTTGATAATATTTAATCGTGAGGATCTTTGTAAATAAGGTACACCATATGTATATTATGAATCATCTAAAAGCAAAACGGAATAAGTGACAAAATATTTGTTTGAGTACGTATGTAAGAAGGGGATTCGAACATCTATATTTGTATATGTATGTATTCCTAGAATAATGGGAAATAAGTAAAAAAAAAATGGGCACTATTGTGGGGCTCTCTCTGTCTAAGGGGCGGCACAAAGTCTAGGAACGTCACTGCACGAGTGGCATTACTCTGAGATTTTTAATCCCACCCTGCTTTCTTTATCTCTTGTATACTCTACATTTGAATGGACATAGTTAATGAAATAGAACATCTTTTCAATAAATCAAACACATTTTCTTTTGAATTCAGTCACAATAGATTTTTTACTCTTGCTCTTCTCTCGTCAATCATTTTAAACGTTTTACTTTCACGTGTAATTCATCTATTTAAATCAGCTGTTTATTACTATGATAATAATTTCTTGACAACCTGTTCTCGTTGAGAAATATTAGATGTCTAATCTAGTCAAATTATAATGTATCATGCTTACATAAACGCTCTGATGACGGCCTTAACAAGCATTTAATTTCATGCATAATTATATAGTAAAGTATAATAAATTTATTATGGTGAAGGATTTTATAAGCGAATAATTTTAACTTAACTGATATGCGTTTGATTGTATTTTAATTCTTTAGTAAATTTTGTTTCAACTGTGGATATTTTAAGATAACTATTTTTTGGATATTTTACAACATTTCTTCCGGAAACGAATTGTTTTGAAAAACTGTTAATTTACTTATCACCCGACGTTATATTAACAAAAAATATTTAAAGGTACTGATAAAAAATATTTAATATGTACGAGGACGTGTTGTTAGCCATTAGTTTGATGCAAGTTTATTTCAATTATGATAGGCTTACATCAATAATCAACATGTGATTCTTGTCATATTCGTTCTGCCAAAAAGTATTTTTAACAATCATTGATCGAAAATGATCATCTATATTTTAAATTAGAGAGGGGTAAGATAGAGAATTAGCTTTTAGTTAATCGCTCACTATACAATTCGTTTTTAAGATAACACGCTGACATCACACTATAAAACCTTTTTATTTGACTTATTACGACAGTATAGTGCAACACGTAATATTTAAACTTAATACCAACTTATGTAATTTTAACCACTGTTGTAACATCATAGCATAACATAAAAATATTAAAATTCTAGATCATGATGTGGCTCAAGCTCTAAAATTATCACCAGGGATTGTAATACCGGCCGGTCTTTTGTTTCCGGGAACACAAAAGTTTGAATTGAAAATATCAATATATTTTTTAAACAAGTGTAATATTTCATAGCTTATATTTTAAAAAGCAAAAACTAATACGAAGTTACTCAATATTTACAGCTAATGCCAATACGCCAAATATTTTAAAGACATTCATTAACCCGAGGAAAAGTGACATCACAAACACCAACGTCTTATTTCTCAAATTTAAATTTAAATTGAAAAAATCTAAATTTTACATTGACGTTACCGGGAATCGAACCAAGACCCGCCTGATCAGTAGAGCAAGCTCGACCAACTAACTATCAAGTAGACCAGCAGTCGGCAAACTTTTTAGGCTTACGGACCACTAAATTCACAATTTTAATCCAGGGGACCACTAAACTGGACATTGATGATAAATATTATATATTGAAATAAAAGTGATCAAATGCGTCTAAAAATGCACCTATTTCATGAAATAATATCAGATTTCTCTACGGACCACCAAAACTTTCTCGCAGACCATACTTTGCCAACCGCTGAACTAGACTACGGCAGGTTACAATGTTTGTATTTCCACAAATAGAGAAACCATAAAGTTATCAAATATAATTTTAATACTATAAATGAAATTTCAATAACAACCGAACCCATCAAAAAAACTGATTTGGATGCTCAGTATCTTTTAAACCCGCTGGCAATCAGTTTAAAACTATTTTTTTTTAAAATAAATCCATAAACTAGTTTAGTATTTTACTTTTAAAAATCTTCACATATAGACTTACATGGTAATACTTACAATAATGAGCATTTTGGGAGTAGGATTAATAAGCAGATTTAGACGTCTTGAGAATGCAGCGTTTCGGAGCCGTATAGTACTCAAAATATTCTCGGGTATGTGGTCGAGTTCTTAACGTCGTTGGCTTCTTCTGTTTATTTGCTGCTTTCATTTGTAACCTATTATCAAATACATATCAACTTTGGAAAGGAAAAAGGACGTAACCCAGACATATCAAATTTTACAGGAGACACAAAAAACATTTTTTGATGATTGTAGGCTAGAAGCAAATTTTGAAATATACACAACCCTGAAGTGCACGGTGATTAATAAACTGTTTTTTTTTATTGACATAGCCTAATATTAATTTAATAATTAGTTCAAGAAAAATCTTTTTTTAATTCCTTTTTCCTGGTTGCAATTTTCACAAGCATTTCCCTTTTCAACCTTAAAAGCTAAATTTAAATACTAATTCGGCATTTTTAGCTTCCATCCTTTTGATATAACGTGTGTCAAGTTGTATACATTGTGATTATCAAAAAAAATCTGTTTTGGAAAAAACTGTGGGTTACGTCCTTTTCCCTTTCCACATTCGATATGTATGTATGAAAACTGCAAGGATACTTAAAATACCGGGTATTCGCGATTTAAATCCCGGTTAAGCCAAAGAAAAACAGTCGGGATTTCGATTTTGTGAACCCTAGCTTATTACATAAACGTACGGTATCATTACTGCGAACGTCTTATCAAATTTTGAGATATTAGTATTTCATATGAACCGATAATCTTCTAATATTACAACATCGACCTCTTCATTATAGTAATAGTATACCAAAACTCGTCTATCTAATTCTAGACACACGCTCGCTCACATAATTTAAAGTCCACATTTTGATTTCTCAGCGTCAGCTATTATTGTTGGGAATGTCGAAAAAACTTTCTTAGATAGTGTCAAGCAGTGTCTTATTAACTTTAATGAAGCTATCGCTCCTTTTACCAAAATAAAACTTCCGAAAACTCCCTTATTTTTAATCAGTAAAAATACTTTAACGAATGATTACATCGTATTGTAACGAAATGTGATTAAGGGTGGGTGTCAAATGAACGAACAACCACAAGCGTATACTACTCAGCTACGGTACTGGTGATCTACTTTAGAATAAAATTTAAGTTAATAAATTTATGCCACTGTTAGAAATTGTGACACGTGTTTCGCCTCTTTGAATATCTAAAGACATTGTAATATTTTTTTCATGTCCCTCCCAATATGTAGCACTTATATAATATTGGCTCACAATCAAGTTTCGAATAATATAAAATTTAAATTAACTTTGATTATTCCACGTATTGTGTAACTAACTGTGACACGTGTTTCGCCTCTTTCAGAAGCATCTTCAGACTTACTATCGCAAATTTTGCTTAAGATTGATTCTAAAATTTTAAATTATGAAATTACAAAATGGAGTTTGTGTTTTTTTTTCCTTTCAAAGGAAGCAAAGAGGGGGGGTGATTGAATCGAAATAAAGCAAACAAATAACGATACTAATGAGCTGCAATCAATCAGATTGGGATTTTTCCCTTTTAAAGGGAAGCAAAGAGGGGGTTATTGAATCGAAACAAAGCAAACAAATATAATCATACTACTAAACATTACAAACTATTAAACTAATGAGCTGCAATCAATCAGATAGGTTGGTGATTACTCTATTAATTGGAAACAATGTAAGGAATTTCGAGCAACCATTCCTATTAAGAATATTATTTAATAGTATTTCTTTTTTGTTAAGATTTTTATTTATTTCTAAAAATAAGTTATTTTAAATTTTATATTAAAATGAACTTCCACAAATATACCGCCGAAACCATCGAATGTATTAAGTTTCGAATATTTCAAACCATCCAACGCAATCACGTGTTGAATATTTCAGACCGTTCAAAATAATCGTATGCATGTGGGAATAGCACCGCAGATAAAATATTTTGACAAATGTTGTATTAGTGGTATTTTAATAAATCAATTTTTGAAACTAAAATCACTAACACTCATTTCGTAAACCTTAAATACTGGTTTGACAACAATTAGACCAGTAACTTCTAAGTGTTACTTTAACAGCATAGCTTCATAACTGAATTAAATTCATATGTATACCAATCCTTAATAAGTATTAATAAATTGGCCAGTTAATAATAATGTGAGTGCATTCAGTTACGATTACACTTAATTTAAAATGTGATAATTTCTTACATTGCTCTTTTCGTGTCCTTTGTTGCGTGGTCATCTACCTGAATCCTTGTTTTTATTACATGCAACTCGTCATAATCAAAACAGGTTTCCTTGCCAGGGTCCTTAACGGACATTCCTCCATTTGCAGCTGATATTAGAAAGGAAGACAATTTAACATAAAAGGTCAATTGCAACCACTTATGTTATTTAAAAAAATGTGAAAATTCGTCAATTCGTTACGAATAATAATAATATAGTCGTATCATCAGAAAATGATAAATCAGTTGACAATGCTCGCAATGAGCGAAACCGGTCCTGACCTATTAAATAAAGTGGAATGAAGTACAAAGAGATATTGTGTTTTTATTAATAAAAAAAAATGAAAAAAAACATTATCTGTAGTATTAAATTATATTACAAACATAGTAAAAAAATAAGTATATAAAATGATAATAAAAACCAGGGCTGTGGAGTTGCGTAAAAAAAAGACGACTCCGACTCCAGTTTAAAAATAATTAACTACTCCGACTACGGCTCCGAGGATTTTTTTTAATAATTTCATTTTAACTTATGTATATATATACGATCAGATCATCTTTAGTCAGCTAAACCTAAAATGTCAACGCTTTTGACTATTTTGTTTAAATATATAATTAAATATATTTTTCAAAAAAAAATCAAGCCGCTCATTTTTCACGACTCCGGCCAAAATACCGCGACTCCGCGACTCCGACTCCGACTCCACAGCCCTGGATAAAACAATTATTTTTGTATTCTTAGACACTGTGAATTCTTGATAAAAAGACATGATGTATTTTTTATTATTTTTAATTGGAAGAAATCCATTAAAGAAAATTAAAAATTACAACATAAGATTTAGAAAACATACTCGATAGCTATTTTCGCATTTCACAACTCTAAACTGATCTGAGGAGAAGAATTCTGTTTTTTTAAACTAATTTACCTTGAATAACCCCATTCTTGTTATCGTTAATTGAAACACTAAAGTCAAGTTTAATAAATCTAATAATTGTAATATAAATTAAGAGGATAGAGAAAATGACAAGATGTATTGTGTATCTCTTCTAAGGCAGTATATAATGCTGAGTATATGCAAGTTTAAACATAGTTCTGATGATGGCGCACGCTGAAATACCTATAAACTTTTTATTAAGATTTCGACTGAAGGTGCTTGGTGGAATTTCAATATTAAATTTAAATCGTTCAAATTATGTACACTCCCACTGATTTTGTCACTAACGACCCGGGTTTTGCCTTTCGGCATCTTCAGGCGTCCATGCACATACATAACGCCTGAAGATGCCGAAAGGCGAAACCCGGGTCGTTAGTGACAAAATCAGTGGGAGTGTACATAATTTGAACGATTCAAACCTATAAACTTATCTTATAAAAAAAAAAATTACCTTACTATGCTATGTTTATTTTATTTTAATTGATTTTTACTTAGATAATTCCTATTAAAATAGAAAGATGTTTTATTTATATAAATAAATCACTAATTGAATATTCTGTCCCTCTCTTTTTACGTGAGACAATTAACGTTGGTCAAAATATGCAATCGTTTCCACTTCACCACCTCGTCCAAAATACGGCATATCCTTATACTTACAGCGTACCAGTATATAAAAAAAATATATCACTTAATCCCGAATAATTACGTTTAATGAATTTTACTATTCGTGCATCCAAGTGTTAAAACCCAGTGGTGGCTCGTGCGTAAAGTTACACCCACACGCAAAATGTAAATTAAATAATTGCATTTAACAGTTTTAACACGTTGCACGCGAGGAGATGCATTATTCATGTTGACTTTACCGAACCTCGTGCTTGTGTTCAGAAAAAATAACAACACTTCGTATTTGAATACCTGCAGTGTGGCTTATTTCTTTCATATAACATTTTTATCATAAGTTTCCACATTTCGGATTATATTTTAATGCAAAGTTTTTATAAAATAAAACAGTGTTTTTATTATTAAAAGGAGAGTGCATTCTCAATAAAAAAAAATATGCATTTACAGTGAAAACAATGTCCATGTTCGAATAATATATACTTTAAAAAATTTACAGTACCTATACACAATGTTAAACGTAACACAGTAGGTACTAGGTAAACTATCAACAATTCATATGCTTATGTCATTAAATCAAATTTTAATAAAAACCTTTTACTTATATTTGTTTCGATAGTATTGTTTAATACCAAAGCATTATTTTGGGTAGAATGATTTTTCTCATACAAAGTTTTTGTGCTATTACAGTGGAACCCCGATCTACCGTTCACGCATTGTTCGTTTTCCCGCATGGTTCGTTTATATTTCATAGTCCCGGCCAAACACCCATAAGAATAATGTAAAATAATCCCGCATTAACCGTTCCCCGATTTACCGTTTCCCTCGATCTATCGTTCAAATATTTTGATCCCGTCAAAAATATTATCCCGATTGACCGTTTTCGTTGAATATTTCTCATAAATAAATCTTACCTCGCATTTCGTTTCGCGTTTTTTTCAGTGGAACCCCGATCTTCCCTTCTCACTATCTTCGTCTTTATGCATGGATCGTTTATTTTTTACTCGACCAAGACCCCACCCCGTAATAGCAATGTTTAGTAATTTCACGTTAATAATTTCCAGATTTACCGATTTCTTCGATCTATCATCTAAATATTATCGTCCCGTCCCAGTTACTATCTATCCAGATTGTCCATTTTTGTGGAATATTTTTTTCGCTCATAAATAATCTTACATTGCATCTGGTTGCGTAAATTTTTCTAACTCAAAAGTCAAAACTAAAATACCTAAACGAAGAAAACTAGAACTCTAGTTGAGAAACTGAAAATAATTAAAGACATTGGAAAAAATTCAGTCGACATAGCAAAAAGGAGTGAGTTAGTGTTTGTTAAAATTTAAGTGCCAAACTGCTAATAGGCTACTTAGTTTGTATTAAACAAGTTAAAAATATATTTATTTGTTCTTTAATTAATAAATAAATGAGTTTTTTGAAAATTCAACATTTTTTTGGTGTTTTTTGAAGATTTCCCGCATTATCGGTTTCCCGCATTATTCGTTCATTTATTACGATCCCTTAAAAAACGTAGGATCGAGGTTCCACTGTATTCCTTTTGTACGTAAATAAGACTCTTGTCGAATTTTACATATTGTTAGAAAAATATTTCAACCTCTTTTCTTTCTCAATGTATTTTTTATTTTGATGTATACACCCAAGTGCTAAAATCCAGGGGTTGCCATCTGGTTGAGAAATCCCCCAGGACTGTAATTGAATGAGTGTCTTTCACCTTAATGCGAGGACCTGAAAAAGACTTATTCTATCTTTGTTGAGAAATAGTAATGTGATATGGATGATGAGATGATGGTGATGCGTGTGTAGGATCTTGTTTGTGGTATGTTTAATATTCTTTATTGGGCGTATTATATTTGTTTTTTTGTATTTGGAAGGTACCTTTTGAGTTAAACTGTCATGGGTAGTGCGTATTTATTTTCAATGCATTGGTAAAATGGCCAATGAAGCAAAAAAGGTTGGGTATTCAAGTAGGCAGTGGTCTTGGACTCTATGTTTATGTGGCTGCAAAGGAACTGGCTCAAATCCCAGAACCGAAACGTTCATTAATATTTTTTAATCGTTTTACAAATTTGCAGTGCTTTTCTTTCCATATAACGTGGTGGAACGGCGTTCCGACACCTTTTTTTTAGCCATTTTAATGCTTCTAATCAATATTTGCAAAACAATGCTTGAAAAACTATTGAACATATTTTTTTAATCATTATTTCACGAACAAGTATTAACAGCAAAAAAATCGAGCTGTGTAATATCAATTAGCAAAGGAAAATCATTTTTTCAATGTGTTCAATAAATCTTCAAGAACAAAATGGCCTGGGTTCAGGTTAAGTTCTATTCGAAGGCGTGGGTGTGATATTTGAATTATCTTCCACCCTTCTATTTCAAAAATTATCGCGAGAAAGCAAGAGCCACTAGTTAACCACTAGTCCTGTCCTAGCCCTATATTTCTATCCTTAATCTATTAAAAAGGAAGATTGAGCAACTGATAAACAATAAGTTCTCGTAAAAAGTTTTTTCGATATACCTCCATTAGGAAGTCATATACTCCACATTGAGAAACGGACATGGATTGGAAAAAAAACTTTAAGTAAAATGCTTGACGAGAATAGAGTTCCGGAACCTCTTTTTTTCAAAAAAAAAAGCACTACGAATCTGTATTAGATATCTATGATGTTTAAATTTCAATCTTCTACCTAAACGATACTTAAAGTGAAACGTTACAAGAGCCTTATAATTTCTGCAGATATGGTTCAAGACAGTTAGCGAAACAACGTCAGTTGAGATGGCATAGAAGTAGTCAATTTACATCACATGACCAAAGCGTATGATAAAAAAAATTAATAATAGATTGGTAGCGAATCTTGTAAAACTAAATACATTGTTTTTTGAACACTATTACCGTAAAGCTCATCCTAGTTTATGGCAATTCAATCAATAAATAATTAACTAGCATACAAAATTTCTGTTATAAAGTTACATTGCTCATCTTACGTAAATTGTAAGGTATGCAATATTCGTGTTTTCCACACACTGCGGTCTCACTTGTGCCGACACGTTTTTTTTTTAAACTTTTGTCTTGTAGTTTTTTCATTTTTTTATATACGTATCTACAGTCTGACCGCAGCGTGGCCGCCACTGGTGAATCATCCTCTCACAGAATCATTACTCATTAGATAATCCACTGGCGTGCCTGTTATCTTATAACATGGGTGTATAAAAAAAAAGCATAAAAAAGTGTGCATTTTAATTTAATTATAATTTACTATTACTAAGACTCACATTATGTCTGAATGATGTCATTTATGCCATCATCCTCTCTAACATAAGGATATGTCAGGTAAAAATCCTTATTATGATGGAATCTCATCCTGACTATATGTAATAAACCATCTGAGATTATGGCCACCACATGATTCCTCAAAAATTCTCAGTCCTCCGCCAGGCTCTTTGCTTCCTCCCAGGTCATTCCAGCGTCCCCTAGCTCCGCTAAGTACATCATATGGATGGTTATTAATGGTCTGATACACAAGTCCAAGCTAGGTCCATCATAGAATTACCATGGAATTAGAACAACAATAAATATATTATTTTTATAAATACAATTATTTTCCGTCAAATATTTACAGCTACATTATGCGAGTGAGTTTCTAATGGTATATTTCTAACTCTTAGTAGTCCAATAATCGATTTAAAGCTAAATTTTTGAATTATTTAAATCAATACAAGAAACAAAGGTAATTTTGAAAAAATATTTTTTGTCAATCTATGAATGCAGAATCAAAGATTTATTTGTTTACTTGGTAGGGTAAAAATAGCAACGTATTTAATTCCACAGTTTTTTATATTTATTACTTGATAGCTATTTCAGATTTCGCCATCGTCTGAACTAAGATTATACTTACATTTTTCTCAGCTATATACACATACTGGCTCCGAAGAGATACACAATGCATCATGTTTTTCACTCTAACATACAAATTAAAATTACAATTATAATATTACACTTATTAAATATGACTAGTGTTTCGAAGAACGATAAGCAAGCTGGGGTTTTTAAAAGTTCATTAGGATTTATTAAACTGATATATATTAATAATTACATTACATTAAATAATATAAATAATATCCAATAATATTTTATTAAAAATTGGTAGTAATGGTATATTTACCTTCTTGCTTTTAAAAAGTTTCTACGCCACTGTAGAAATTCTTTGATAATGATACTGCAGGGAATCCGTAGCGGTGATTTTTTAACCATCGTTTGCAGTCTTCCATGTAAAAAATCGTAGTAATTCTATGGAATATATCCATACAGGTAAGTAAATAATTAACCTAACCTAACTCGTCAATTTTCAAACGGACACAAAATTAAAATGTTTAACACCTCTGACATATAATTAAAAAATCATCAAAGATAAATAAAGTTCGAGTGATGAAACATTTTAGCAAAAACATTTATTTTTTTGTAATTATAGAATCACTTGTACTTTAATCTGTATTTTCTTTTCAATGTCAATTGTTGTTTATACCTTTTCATTTCAATTTATTATTGTATAATTGCAATGTTAAATTATATTTCTTATAAGTTGACAATGCTTGCAATGAGCGAAACCGGTCTTGACATTGTAAATAAAGTGGAATAAAGTACATTGTGTTTGTTATTAATACAATGTCTTTCCACCAAGTATTGACAGTGAACACCCTAAAAGTGAAAAATTCTTACTATTATCCTGTATCATAATTTTTAAAAGTAACTAAATAAAACTATAATCTTTTTTTTTTAATATGAAAGCAAAGTCTCATGTTCAATTATCTTGAAACAAACATTTTTGATTTATCTCACTGTTGCTCTCAGGTAGCGAATACGTGGAATGGTTTAAAAACAAATATATCACGTTAAAGCCATTTCTATCCGTCTTGATAAAAAAAAAATACACTATTCCTTGACAAGAAGCCGAGAGCCTCAATGGAGAATACTTAATAAGGTATTCTACCAACATTTTTTATAACATATATTATCATACCAGTTACAACCATAGTTATAATTGACTTCACACTATAGTTTTTTTGTACTGTCGAGTGGTGTAACAGGAATTGAAATAAAAAGAAACGTTGTATGCATTTATATCAATCAAAAAGTTAATTAAAAGTCATCTTGAAAAAAATAACATTATTTTTTTTTTAATTGGGAAATTTTTTATGTGTATGAATTAGTAAATTATATTAGATTCATCGGATAGTTGATTAAGAATCATAAGTAAGTTAATTATTTTTTGTTGTTACTACTTGATCAGTATATGTGATGTATCAAGACCTGTTTCGCTCATGACGAGCATTATAAACTGATAAGAAATATAATTTAACAATGTTATTTATACAAAATACATTGAAATAAAAGTGTGTAAAAAACAATTGAAATTTTACAACATTTTATTTAAATTTGTTTTGTATAAATAACACTACTAAATTTTATTTCTTATCGGCTTATAATGTTCGCTGTGAGCGAAACCGGTCCTGATCGTGATAAATATTAGTGGAAATAAGTACAAAGGAATATTGTGTTTTTCTTAATATAGTACCATTCCACCTATCATCGACAGTGAACACCCTAAAAGCGAAGTATTTCAATTAATAATTAATCATTAAGTTTTATTTTTGTGACGTTTTCTTCGTCCCCTAACTACCTTATTTTTTAAAAACACAGATAATATAATGTTATAGTGTTATTTATACAAAACAAAATTAAATAAAAAGGTGTAATAAACGATTGGTATTGAAAATAATTTTCAAAATATGAATAAATGACCCTTAATTGTCTCAAATTAAAAAGATCCTGATATTTTTAAATAAAAGTGGAAGCAGTAAAAAGGAATATTGTGTTTTTTTTAATATAATGCCTTTCTACCAAGTATTGACAGTGAACACCCAAAAAGTGATATATTATTTACAATGTAACGAAATCAATCGGTATGAAATTATTTAATTCTGTATCACTCAAGTTGTATACATTTTCATAAGTTCTATCACTAACAACCCGGTTTTTGCCGGTAGATTATTGAACTGGTAGGGTTAACTTTAACTGACCGTTAGTAAATAATTTTTTTCGTGTATATATATAAATAATTCAGAAAAAATATTATCAAACAGTATAAAAGTTATTGATGGCGATCTGAATTAATTTTAGTAATGGATAATAATAACGTTCAATATTTACTCGGAAAACAACCGCAAAACATGAAATCTCTGTACTTCTTTGAAATTGCAAGTCATCATAATAATCGATCAACAATAAAAAGAGATTCAAATGTCAACATATAAACGCATACTGATTTTAAAAAGGTGAGTACAGTGGAACCCCCAATTACACCACAACGAATTACTCGCTGACATGAAATATTCGTCGCAAATCCCCCAATTGCACTGTCGCATTCCATTGTTGTCGCTATGCTACGAGACGGTCGTGTGTGCGACGCATACAGTCAAATGTTGGCTAGCGTCTTTATATTCAACACGTGCCAGGCTTTACACGTATAGCCGGGCGACTGTCAATGTGTTGGATTTTGGCGCGCTTTTCATCTTATTATATATTTTTTGCTAAAAAAACAAAACCTCTAATTTTGTATGAGATTCACTCCCCCAATTAAACTACCCCGAATTACACTTTCCCGACTTTTGTGTAAATGGGGGTTTTACTGTGTTATCAGACTTTATCCGCCTGTGTGATCGAGTGGTCAGCGTCGTTGGCTTCGGCTACAGAGGTCACGGGTTCGAATCTCAGTACGGACAGTTTTATAAATTGATTTGTCAATCGATTTATGAATTTCTGTTCGAAGGCATGGATGTATATGATGTCTTGAATTCCCCCCTCCCACACATCCTATCCCACGAACGGGGCGTATCGAGAGCGATTAGCTAACCACTAGTCCTGTCCTAGCCTTATCCTTCTATTCCTACTCTCTTCAGAAAAAGAGAGGTTGAGCAACTGAGTAACAAGCAGTTCTCGTAGAAACATTTCTGTTGAGATAAACTCCATTAGGAGTCCATATGCTCCACACTGGGAGCGGACATGGTTAAAAAAAAAAAAACACTCAGTTAATATTTGAGTAACATGTTAATTTGGTTTAGTTCTTACTGTTATGTCAGTATACATATGTGACTATTTTTTACTAAATAATTTATATTTTATTTTACGTTTAAACTTTGTCAATCGAGTACTCGCCGACCTTACGAAAGGTGTACCAACCAACGACTTAATGTCATGTCAGACACACTTGATCTTCGAATTTTGTAACGGGCTTCTCTCTACCCACACGTCGAAAAGTACAAGAAGAGTTCGGCTTGAGGTACAGTTGAATGAATGATTCAGCAAAGAATAGCGCAATTATTATTATTCCAGCAGGTGGGACTTTTTTCTCTTCTCGGTATCAATTCATTCATATCCATAATATGAATAAGTCCAAGGGCGGAACCCTGGAGGCATCCAAATCATTAACACATTGAAACCTACAGCCTTTAAATAGTTATCAACAATAAAAATAGTAAAAGATTTTTAGTACTTTTTCCACTTAAAATTTATTTGATCAGGACCGGTTTCGCTCCTCACGAGCATTATCAACTGATAATTAATTAAACAGTGCTATTCATACAAGTTAAATTGAAATAAAAAGGTGTAAGCAATTACTAACAATTAAAAGGATTTACAAATTACATTATAATTACACAAAATTAAAATGCTTAACACCTTGTATGTTATAGGTTACATTGTATGTTCTACTAAAAATCTTTTATTATTTTTATTATAATTCCATTCCACCAAGTATTGACAGTGAACACCTTACAAGTGAATTATCAACAACTTTTAAGGTGTTCATTATATCACTTTTTGGATATTCACTGTCAATACTTGGTGGAAAGGCATTATATCAATAAAAACACAATATTCCTTTGTACTTTATTTAAAAGGTCAGGACCGGTTTCGCTCATTGCGAGCATTGTCAACTGATCAGTTACTATGTTACTCCTTAACCTTTTCGAAGTCACGGTGCAGTTTTGATCATGGGAAAAAGTGGCGGTGCACCAGAATTAATAGGTCGAAAAAAATATGTGGACATAATATTTTTTTTTTGACTTTTTCGGCTTACACTATTTTTTCGGATTTCTCGGTTTTTACTATTTTGCAAATTTTTTCGTCTTTACCATTTTTTTCGCGGTGCACCGGTTAAGAACCACTGCCTTAACCCTTTGAGTGGTGAGTTAATTTTTACTAAATTAGGTTTTTCTTATATTTTGATGATTTGTAGTATTGCCACACACAAAAATATAACAACCTTTTTTTTAAATACGGACCAATCTGGGAAGAATATTAGTTAATATTTCAAGAAATAAATATTTTTTTTAAATTATAAAACTCATAGTTAAAAATGTAAAGTAAACTAGTTCATTATTACTTTTGAATATTTTTCTAGAAGCTATTACTTCGCTTTTCCGTCAAGATCTTTTTACTCTCATCTGTCTACATGTGCCGCTCTACAGACGTCGATTCCAGAAAAGAATCGATCCCGAATAGAATTTTACGCTCAATATTATATGGCTACCGATTTTTTTTACAAATGTTACCCTTTTTTAAAAACATTTTCTTCATTTGCTATACAAAATAAAAATAATGTGGCGGCTAAAAGTCACTACTGGATCTGTATGTCTAGTATCCATATATGAAGAAATATCAAAAATTCAATAAAAAATATGAGAATGGCAATAGATAATAGATGACAAGCTACTCCAACGTACGGGTACGTTGGTACTCAGCAACGTGTTAATAAGTCTTTAACTAATCTATGACAGTATAAATATAACTAAACATATTTCGAATGTTTCAGTATAGCTGTCATCTTGCGCACAATACAAAGTATTCATAGTTTTTGAATCATAAAAAATAGTGAATGATGTAAGGCATAAGATTGTAATGGTATTCAAAATTTGATAACAATACAAAACGTATTTTATTTTTTACTAGTTTTTTATATAGTTAATTTTCAAAAAAAAAAATCACTAAGAAAAAAAATCTTTATTATCTATTATTTTTTATATTATTTAATTACAATACACGTAGGGGCGGGTCTTGGCGTGGGCGAAGTGTGAAATCGGAGATTTCAAATTCCTCGGTAAATTTATCTCAATCCCGGGATCCCGGGATCCCGGGATTGAAAATTTATCAATCCCGAAATCCCGGGATTGGAAATCGGCTCCGGGATTGGATACCCTAGTACAGCACAAAGATTTTAGCACTATCCAGTGGCGCCTTGCACACAGAGTTAAAATCCACGACCCGGCCCTGTTTACACACAATTAAAAGAGTGCTACTCGTATTTTCAGAATAAGAGGAGGAAAAAAAACTCAGTAATTTAGCCAGCAATCAGGTCAGAATCGTAATTGTTCGTTTTTGGTTGATAGGTCCATGGGTTGTCCAGTTGCACAAACATTTGAATAACGAAAAATATTTCCACAAAGTCACCGCCGAATCATCGAAAACATTATATGTGACATACTTCTTGAAAAATTGTAGCGGATCCGAGAGTGTCAAAAATAACAGAGCTGCAATTGG
Source organism: Himalopsyche anomala (assembly GCA_031772345.1). Lineage (NCBI taxonomy): Eukaryota > Metazoa > Arthropoda > Insecta > Trichoptera > Rhyacophilidae > Himalopsyche > Himalopsyche anomala. The sequence goes on from CM062835.1 coordinate 20,449,415, forward strand.
TTTCACTCGGCCCAAACAAATAAATCACTTGCCGGAAGGAGCGCGTGATTTCAGTGGGCGGCAAATTTGAATTGTTCCAAAGCCCTCGCAAAATAGTGGTGTTACAAAATAGGTCCCGCTGCAATAACCTTTTTTTTATTATGCAAGTGTGAATAATAAATGTCGGATGGTTTAACAATGACAAAGCTTATCTCGTATATTACTACAGATAAATTGTAGTTCACCGTTTAATTATACAGTTAAGGAACCCATAAATTAAGTTGTTATTCAAACATTTTTTTAAATTTTATATCTAAGAATCGAATTATTACAAACATCATTGCATTACTAAAATTAATGACTCGAGAATTATAATTGAATTATCCACGATTCATTTGCTTTCTCACTTTGCCTGCTACAGAAGGAATAAAAAAGCAAGTAATTCATGACGATCCAAATATTTTCAGAGAAGCGAATAAAATCAATATTGTAAATATTCGTTCGCTTGCGATCGACGTATGTCTTCAAGAAACATATAATTTGCTAAATTTGAATCGTTCAAATTATCTACATTCACACAAGTTTTGTCAATAATGACCCGGGCTTCGCCTTTCAGCATCTTAAAGTGCTTAAGCGCACGGATGAACTGAATTTGAACTGTCTATCAAGTTCATCCGTGCGCTTGAACGCCTGAAGATGCTGAAAGGCGAAACCTGTGTCGTTAGTGACAAAACTTGTGTGAATGTACATAATTTGAAAGATTAAAATTTAATATTGAAAGTCTACCAAGCACCTTTAGTCAAAATCTTAAATCATATATCTAGTTAATTACTTACTGATTTATTAATAGAGTAAAATATCACGGTATTTCAGTTCTACAGTTTTTAAACTGTAGAACTGAAATACCGTGATATTGTACCCTATTTAAATGGAGTTCTACCAAGTAATTGCCAAATCAATAAATAAATTACTGATTTATTGTATATATAACTTGAAGTAATTTTGTAAAGTATTTTCATTCCGGGATTTTAAATCTGTGACCCTGCAATTGAATAGAACGAGCTAGTCTACTTGACTATTCGATAGGCGATTTAATAATTAAATAAATATTTTTATTGTTATGCAGATATCAACATGACAATAAGAATAACTATTCTGATTTCTTTTTGTATATTTGACTATATGATATCGAGTATTTATTTAAATAAATGTTTGAATTATGAAATCGCCCTACTTTGAAGAGAGGGCCCAAACATGACCTACCGTTGCAGGGTATGACCAGAAAATTTGGGTTATCCATACGCATCGATACTTCAGAGTTGTTTATGGTCCCAATTATATCCGATGAATGATAATAGAGTGCGTTGTTTAACACACTTTTCTGTTAACAATGTATGCACTTTAAATAAATTCAAATAATAAATGTGTTATTTATCGATATATTTGTTTGATTTTATGATAAAAATTTAATATATACATTTTATTTTTTAAAACGGTTTTGTAGAAGTTCCTATTGCAGGTGACCGTTGATTGCGAGTATATGTTTTGGTCAAGGTTTTAATAAAAGTAATTTCACGGTCAAAAAATTAATATAATTGATGAAACAACAATTTATTAACCTTCTCACCGCGTATGACCGCTATGCATGTCCTAGCGAACATGCCCTCAGCGCGCGTGACACTTATAGATGTCATGGAAATTTCAAACCCTATATAAGAGCTATCTATTGTGTTAAAATTGTATAACTTGGTTGAAAATATTACTAAATGTATATTTGACCAAATTCAATACATGGCATTAGTCAACAAAGATTCAATATAGGCTAAAATAATTTATTTCTGGAACACGCCGTGAACATACGTTACCAATGCAAGATTTTGGATAATGTTAATAAGCGATCGAGTGCGGGTGAAATTTAAATTGTTCCGATAATTTAATATTATATGCATGGTATAGTGGTGGCGCAGTGTTCTCAGTCGCGCGTGGCGGTATTTTGCAATATGGCGACGTCACGCCGCAATTGTATGAAGAATGATTATTGTTGAATTAAACCGAAAACACAAGAAATATATTGTATTTTATTATTGAAAAAGTTACTTTGGGTGGTAATTAACATATTTGATTATTTGAAAAAATATTACAACCTATATTTATAGTCGAAAACGCGATAACAAAATCCGCAAAAAAGCAGCCGCGTACAGGGCATGCTCGCTAAATTTGGTGACGCGGGAAAAGCATCAGGACTGTGGAGTCTTGACTGTTTTACCAGAGTCAGAAGAAAAACTAACGACTGAGATTACTTATTTAGCATTGTATGCATACAAATCTTTCAATCAAAAGTGGCGCCACTGCATTCTAATAAAACTAAAACATTGCCCGCTGTGGTCTAGTTCGTTAGATTGGTTAGGCTTGCTCTACCGATCAGGTGGGTCTGGGTTCGATTCCCAGTAAGGTCAATGTTAAATTTAAATTTAAGACCTACGACATGAGTGTTTGTGATGTAAATTTACCTCGAGTTTATCTCAAGTGACTTACATTACTAAAATTCTCATCGAGTTTTTTCTCGGATGATCTTTCAACTTTAAAATATTTGGCGCATTGGCATAAGCATATATTTTTAAATGGGTCCGTACCCATTCATAATAATCAGACAATTAAAAAGAAAACAGTATTTTCTAAGATTATAAAAAAAATAGGGAAGGTGTCTTCAATTATGTAACGAGATGATGAGATAAAATATTGATAAAAGGAATTCACACCCTTGAAAGTTGTAAGCTAAATTATAATCGACAATTATTCTCAATGTATCGTATCGATTGATACAATAATTACTGTGGTAACTAAATTAAAGGGAAATGATTGAAGACCATTTCGTGGGACGATTTTTTTCCCACCATTTTTTATATCCAAATTCAGAGTCGGAGTCAGAATTGCAATTGTGTTTTAATTTAAAGTCAGAGTTGGGTTGCTTTATTTTGAATAACTCTACAGTCCAAATTGATAAATATTGAAGAATGTAGATTACCCTGCTTACCCAACCTTAGTTTATCATGAAAAAATTGTCAATATCCGGCAAATAGTCTGATACAGCTTCCGCTGTCAAGGATGAGTCCTGGCACGTGTTATGTGACAAATTACTTAAAACGAACATTAAAAAAATATTTTATAATATGTCAAGCATTGATATTTATTTTCATATATATATATGACAATCCCGACCAAATTTTCGATGATTGTTTTTGTGACTCGGAGAATTTGTATAACTATTATAAAATCTGTTCAATTTGTTATTAAGTTTATATCCGCATATTTTTCTTTGCTTTCTACCTGTTTGATTTTGGTGAACCACCATTTTTTCTTGTGACAAGAATTGCACCGCACGAGAGGGTTAAGACTGCAACGTACCCGATAAGGTGTGTGCGTGTGCGCGTGCACACCTCCCAAAATATGGCGGCACACATTTTTACATCCCGAAATACAGAAATACCATTACAGAAATATTGTAAAATACTTATACTAAACTCACCAAATCTTCCACATCTAGCGTCAGTGAGTACATACCTAATATTTGCGTGCATTATTTATTTTTCTGAAAATTTATTGTTCACAAAAGTTGATGGTCCGCACACACAATAGAAAAATTAGAAGGAACGTAGGTTAAGAGCCACTGGCGAAGAGCAATAATTAACTATGAAGTTGTTAATTACATCTTTCTCGAACTACATTTTGATGACAATATCACTATAATAGTCTGAGAAAGCTTTCCGTAAAAGAATCGTAGCGTTTATTGCTCAAGATGATGGATATAAATTTCATTTGTAACAACATTTCTTCAGAAATATTAATAAATAATTGATTGATGAAAGAAGTTATTAGCACTAATTGGCTAATCGCTTTTATGTACAGTGATTACTGCCGTACACAGTAAATAGTTTTATAATGTTTCTATTCATAATGAATGTACAGCTTATAATTCCTAAGCAACTTCCACATTGTATTTACAAATATGCCACAAGGTGCAACATTCATAACTAGGCATATAGGCGAGTCTTAAAGGCAGCAATATTGCGTGCTTGAAACGTCAATGTGTATTATAATGACAATCATATATGATGTAATGTTTGCCGGATAGATAGCGTAGAGAAGTGGACATATTCATCAACGATTTTTTTATATTATTTGAATCTATTTATTAATTGAATAAAAATTTAAGATTTCGACTGAAGGTGCTTGATAGAATTAAAATAGTTAATTTGAATTGCTTAAATTATCTACATTCACAAAAGTTTTGTCACTAACGTTTTCGCTTTTTGGCATTTTCAGTCGTTCAGGTGCACGGATGAACTTGAACTGACGTATCACTTAGCTTAAAGCCATTTCTGGCGAAATTAATTAACCCGTGGGAATGCCTACAAATTAAATTTAGATTGGGAGTAATTTCAAGAATTATGTTTATTTTATTTGCTGGAAGATTTATAATTATATTTACTTACATCTATGATACAATGGCAAGGGGAGATGGCAATCCGTGTAAAGAGCTCGCGATCCGATTAGAGATAGCTGGAGCAACCTTTAACTTAATGCGGAAAGTCTGAGACTCACGGCTGTACTCGGTCAGAACCAAGTGCCTTCTGTTCAACGCATGTATCTTGACAGTGCTGCTTTACGTTTGCGAGTCGTGGCACCTTACGAAAGCGCAGAGTAACCGTATACTATGTTTCGAAAACAGATGCCTGCGGCGAATACTAGGAGTGAAATGGTCTAACTTTGTCAGGAATACGGAGATTAGAGAGCGGACTAACCAGCCTCTTATTACGTCCAAAATAAAGAAGCGGCGGTGGACCAGGCTTGGACACGTGTTAAGGATGCCTCAAGAGAGCCTGAACCCTGCCTGTCTCTTCTTCCAACCGGATGGATACCGGCGTCGTGGAAGGCCACTGATGACCATCCACAGGATGTACTCAGCGGAGTTGCGGGACGCTGGGATGACCTGGGAGGAAGCATGGAGACTGGCTGGGGATAGAGAGTCATGGAGGAACCTCGTCGTGACCATATGCTCCGAATAGGGAGCGGATATGGAATAATAATAAAAAATATGATACAAGAGTGGGAAATTTGGCAGATTTACCTGTTCAATTCAAATTGGTAAGCTATTTAACCGTGCCATATTTATTTCTAAAATTTCCTGGAAGAATAACTTATGCCCATCTGTGTTTGCGTGTAATATTTTAATTCCTTCGCCAGCGTTGAACGAGTGGTTCTCATAGGTCAGGTGACATTCGCCAATCATGTGAGCCTGCAAGGTAATCAAATAAGGAAAGAAAAAATAATTATTACTTTTCACAACTCAGTTTAGATATATTATAACTTTGGTCAGCTATATCTCAAAACTACAAATTTCTATTCGTAGCACTATGGAACTTAACCATCGAATTATATATTTATTTTATGTTAAATTAATAAATGTATACGACTAGGATATCCAATCCCGGGACTGGTACGGTCGCGATCATTTTGGATTTGGAAGAGCTAAAAAATAAATAATTTCCCGTTGGTGTTTTGGGCAAATCGGAAATTTCCTGAGTTTTGAGATTTTTAAATTCTTGTAGGAGCTAAAAATGTTTTGTTTGACACGGTTACCATAATATTGCGTCACATTACACCATATGGGCGATACATTATAAGCTGCAGCATCCAGTACGAGTGTGCCTACGCTAGTACCGAGTTTCACATAGCAATCTCACAATAAAGTAATCAAAGCATTTACTTTGGAAAATATATTGCATGGACGTCGTAAAACTGCGTGGACGCATACAAGTTGCAGAAAAACACGTTTGATCTTGTTGCATCAATAAAACTCTTTTTTTAACTACCAACCTCCGCACCGTTTTAGAGTTTTACTCCGCACCTGTTTCACATAGCTATATTCACGACATAAGATCTATAATAATTAAAATAAATTATACTTAATTGACGGGAAAAGTATCAAGAATAAAGAGTGACAATTAGAAATGAGAAATGAGTCGAATCGAAAGATTCTCTAACAAAAACAAAAGAGTCGTGTTTTATTTATATTTGTATATTTATTCTCCACAATTCTTTTGTTTTTTTTTCACTTTGCCTGCTATGCTACTGATAAATGAGTTTAAATGAATGAACAGAATTTACTCGGACCTAAATTCTTATTGGATTCTCCGGGTATTATTTGTTTTTACTCAACCTAATACTACCCTCATTGTGTGAAGATGGGAAAACAAAAAATAAGCGACGATTATGATATATTTCCATTAGATTGAGTGAAATATTTGTTCGTTTTTGAGCGGAGTATTTCTTAAGAAAAACACAATATTCCTTTGTACTTATTTCCACTATTATTTACCAAGATCAGGACCGGTTTCGCTCATGACGAGCATTATCAACTTATAATTTAACAATGTTATTTATACAAAACAAATTGGAATAATAGCGTGTAAAAAATAATTGTCATTTTACTCATTTTTATTCCAATTTGTTTTGTATCAATAACACTGTTAAATTCTATTTATTATCAGTTGATAATGTTCGCCATGAGTGAAACCGATCCTGATTTTGTTAAATAATAGTGGAAATAAGTACAAAGGTATTTTGTATAATGTTTTTTCACCTATTATTGAGAGTGAACACCCTAAAAGCGAAGTATTTCTATTAATAATTTATCATTAAGCTTCCGTCTTGTGAATTCGTTTATAAAAGTAGGGATTTCTATGACGTTTTCTTCGTCCCCTAACTACCTTACTTTTTAAAAACACAGAGCAATAAGTGGAAAAACATTTTCTTCACTTTACCCACGACTCTAATGCTAACGATATATAATAAGTTAGACTGAACGTTCTACATACAATCTATCTTCGTTAAATATTTTCCAGCACTCTACTTTTAGGTAATATTAATCTTTCGAAATAAATACGGACATCGTAGGTGAAAATTTTCGCTCTCTAGTTAGAGCAAATGCACCCCACTCAGATCTATCAATATTCTCTGTTTTCCACCAATCACTCAGCATCCTTCTAAGGCTTTTCATCGTCTTTTAGTTTGCAGAGTAAATTCTATAAGCGATCATGAGTAATCTCACCGTGAAGCCTTGTTTATCGAAGATTCTTTTGGCTCGTATTTTTCCGGTCAGAATTTATATTAAATGGTCATAATATATCGGTCAGTGTAAAAAGTCGTAATTTTAAAAAACCAAACCTTACCAAAATGGTTATAAAATATTCTGACCGTATAATATTTTTATTCTGACCGTTTATATTTTTATTCTGACCAAAAATTGATTTACATTCTGACCATTTAATTTGTTACCGATTCTTTTGTACACCAAATAGCAAAGACGCCAACAGTTAACCAAAGGTTTTTAATACATATGGAGTAAATAATCATTATGATTAGAAAATGTAAAATTTTGATATTTAAAATTATTTTATGTGTCGACAAGCTGGCAAAATAGTAAACACCATATGTCTTAAGGTTCAAGGGCTGTTGGCTGCTGAATATTTTCTACATTCACTTGTAACAATTCCGTAACGATATTTATGTATGAACATTTTTTTCGGTTGATGGTCGGAACGTTATAATGTATTGATTATGATTAAAGAAGAACATTTATCTCTGTTGGATTTAATGCTAATTTTTATTATTGTATAAGTATATCTTTGCCATTTTAAAAATAACTTATGTAACATTGAATGATTAAAAAATATTATTGTTGATATGTTAAGAAAATATGATGATTCATTATTACGACTTGTAAGAAACTTGTAATTTTTGGAAAAGAAGAATGTTAAATCATATTTATTGTATATTTATTAAATAAACCCGCTGATGCACTAATCGTTTACAGCAGGCATGGGCAACCTTTCCTAGGTCTGGGGCCAAATTATCATTCTGTCTCCGAGTCAAGGGCCGGACCAAATTATACTATAATAAACATAATAAAGTAATATTTAATGAAATAAAACACGTTGCTATTGTTTATATGGTGGTGATCATGAACTAGTAGAGTGGAGCCACTGCAAGCGCCCGTGTCATCTCCATTATTTAATCCCTACCTGGAACTATCAATTTCTTTCCTTCGCCGAGATGAATCAGGGCCGGACAAAATAGCTCGGCGGGCCGGTGTTTGCCCATATATGGTTTACAGCAATCGTTTAGTTCAGAAGAGATTCCTAATAAATAAAGTTAAATTATTTATAATTCTTGTCATCAGAATAAGCAGCATTATTTTTCAAAGTATCAACATGCTAAGAATAATAAATTCATCACATAAAATGAAGAGCCTGCAAGGATTAGACAAACATCTATATATGTATCGAATTTGCATGCTATAATCGATTTTGTTGTGAATAAGAGTGTGTTACTGCAATCGTTACTTAAATTTTTATTATAGCAAGCTTATTGTCCTGTAAAAGAAACTGTATCCCTTATATTCTACATACGAATGCCAAGCGCCTAGAAGCCTATATGTTAACATAAGTGAAAGTAACCTTATATGACCATATGAGCTAAATAAATCGTTCTATAACAAACGACATAACTTATTGTTGTGGCTTCTAAATCTATTATAAACAAATGAGCAAAGCATTTATCTCCAGCAGAACCACGTTTCTTTGTACAGAAAGAATCTTCAAAGCATAAGCGGGTCGCACACAGTAAATTTAAAACTAGACTAACACTGTCGTCACATTGGTTTGAAAAGCGTACTAAATCTGAGGTTTACAGAAGATTTTTTTGTATATTTTTTGAGAGTACAATCATTTTGATCTAAAAAAAGCTTATTTTTTGCGTTTTAAATAGGTTTTTTATAATTTGAAGTTCATGTTAACGCGCTAAAAAAAGTCATCTCCAATAAAATAATAAATTCAGATCAATATAAAAGTTCGCGCTAGAAAAAACTAATAACTTCGAATGCTTTTAAAAATGTATATTTAAATCACTAGGGTCAAAAGTGGCGCCACTGCATACTACTAAGCCTAAAAAAATGAAGTCGGAAAGTAATAGCTGCAAGTTCTGGAAACGTTAATCAATATGTAATGTTTATTTTAACAATGTATTATTTTACATCATGTGCATGTTGCCTTTAATAATATTTTAATTTCTTGAATCAAGTTGGTTAAAAATATTTGATACATTGGTCAAGCGAAGTGATTCCCATTATCTATGTCGTATTAAAACAAAGTTATTGCATTCATATATATAAAAATGAATGTTTGTTTGTTTGTTCGTACTTATTATGCGTTGCTACATCGTTCATCAGATTGCAATAAAACTTTGACAAACTTTTTGCTTGCACTTGCACGAAGGTTATAGGCATAGTAAAATTAACTTACAATTGTAGGTACAAAAATTAAGGTTCCTTTTTTTGGAGAAAATGTACAGCTAAAAAAAAAGGACTTTCGGAGATAATCTGTAAAAATATAGCAATCGAGATTTCAAATTCTCGGCGAGCTAAAATAAGGTTTCGGCTTCGTCGGTTTGGTAACAAGTTCGTATAACTCGGCCAGGACGGTCAGCGTGAGTATTTCGGCTCGACAGGTAGTTTTGTAAAATTTTGGCCCGTGCAGACCTCTAGTGTACAGCCGCGCACGTGCCGAACGCACGCCCGCACAGCAACGACAGTGGAATGCGTCCGTGCAATTGGAAGAAATACATCCGCGAATATTTATGGAATTCGCGTTATTCGAGTTCATAATTATAATTCAACCAAACTAAAAAGATATGAATTATTCTTGTACCATTTCGTGTGACTTCTGCTAAAACAATGACTTATCGCATGTGACAAACGATGACTGTGTGCGACCCGTCTTGTGAGAGCAGAGTAATCTTCTACATTGAAGTGCAATGTATATCGACGTGGTTGAGCTATTATTATCAGTTCAACTTGAGTAATGAAGCCACCCAATATGGCCTAATGGTTCCGGCGCACCGAGACTTATATCTTCAAACTGGACTGAACAACCTACCGAGGATACCGACTTCCAACTACTGCGATATTTGTGAAATTTTATGCTTTATGGAGTTTTCATGTTAATTGACATTTATTTTATTACGGCTCGTTTTTAATTAATTGAGAAATGCTCGAGATTATTCTTGAGTGATTTCTTCTTCTTCGACTTACTGGATCGATGTTTTTTTTTAATGTGATCTTGTTTGTAAATTAATTGCATCGTTTATTTATGACATGTGTTTCTGAGAAAGAAAGTTTTCTTCAATCTTTCATTCAATGTTTTATTCGTTTGTTAATTTAATTAATTCTCATACCTAAAAAGCATTACCACATACAAGAAACCTAACGTTTTGTTGTCATCATTATTCACTATTAGCCGGCCGTTTTCTTCTAATATGTAATCAGAGGATTATCAACTATATCGATGAAACAGATCCTGATATTTTTAAAAATATAGAATAACTAAAAGCAAATATTTTTAACCCTTCCCTACTATGCAATAAAAGCACAAGCTCCTGAGCTATGTATCTGTTACACACCAGGCAAACAGGAGTGAATCATGACAATTATATGTAGAACTGCAGTAGTATGTTATATAATTGTCATGATTCACTCCCGTTTGCCTGATGTGTAACGGATACAAAGCTCAGGAGCTTGTGCTTTTTTTGCATAGTAAGGGAAGGGTTAATGTAATGTCTCTTTACCAAATCTTGCCAATTTGTACCTTTTGTATCTACTATCAACAAACAAATTAGTGGTGACCGGGACCCCCAAGTAACGATACAACAAATTGACAATAATCTTCAGAAAACGTGAGCAAAAAATAATAAATATTGTTTTACTTAAAATATAAAGTAACGATTGACAAAAACAACTTGTTTTTATGAATTATTTTTTTTACTTCTAAAACAAAATACTCTATAATTATGTATCATCTAAGTCAAGGATTCAACCAAAGACAAAAGGAAAGGTGTTTGACCTCACAATTCATATTATTATCGACAAACCGCTGTTACATAACGTCATTGTTGCAAATTGCTATGAGAACAAACCGAATCAATAATAACTGCTCTTAAAATTAATCAAAAAATCAAATTGGATTCCTGTCATAGAAAACCCACCTAAATGAATAATATATTTCAACATTGCTTTTAGGCGTAATTGATTAAATTGATTACTTTGTTTTTTCAATCATTGCTCAACTAGACATGACACGTGCTTTGTTTCTTTAAAAGCATCCTCAGACTTAAAATGCTGGTTTGACTCGGGTCATTTTATTGGATCCGGAAATCGGGTATGGAACGCGGAAGGTATCGATATATATTAATTATTTGTGATTAATAGATACATAAAAAGGTGATATTGACTAGGGCCTCCAATCCCGGGATCCCGTCCAAATTTCTAATCCCGAAATCCGGGATTGTATCTGAAATTATTCTCGTCTTGTAGTTGTTACATGTTTCTCAAAGTTTTAATATCATTAAACATTTCACATAGCAAGCCTTCTTGGTTCAAGTGGTCTTATCACCGTCTCGCTTTTATCTTTTCCATACTGAAGTTCTTATCAACACTCTCACTACCAGTACCAAATAGGCAAAAAATAATTACCAAAATAATATACAAATTTTTTTTTTTACAAACAATGCATGTAACTCAGTTACCCAATCTCTCATATTTTCGAAGAGTCGATATGTCGACATCCGAAGCAATATTGTTAAAAACCGTTAAAGCTCTCCCCAGTGGCATCTCCATTGGCAGTCTGGTTCTACACTTTAGAACAAATAATTAATCTTCACGATTTCTCAAAAAAAAAAAAATCGGGATCATTTAGTTGTACATTCTCAATAATGGCGGAATTCTCATGCTGGCCTCGTATATGCCGAAAGAAATATGTGGCCATGTACATTTCTAATGGCATAATAAACTCAAAATATTACGTCCGTTTTGCTTTTAGGCAACTGATCCGAATTCAACGGGTTAACTACAATCTGAATCACTCAAGTTTATCTTTATTAGAGAGTCTGTAAACATTATTAATCCAGCTTCATAAAACCGGGACTTAATCTACCCCAAGGCGTGCTGTGTCCACGACCGCCTGGTTCCCCGTACGCACAGCCTGCTCGATGAAATAATAATGTTAACACAACTCAACCATCTTTAAGGGTTATTGCAGTACTATCGAAGTATATAGTACCTTACATTTTTACTACAACCATGTTGCTGCAATAAAATACTTAAGTGTAAAACTAAATCTTTTAGAAAAAATGCTACTGGACATGACGCTATTTCGTCTGTTGCAATCTCGTTATGATATAGTTTGTTTTATTTTTTAAAAAATCACACCATAATACTTTGCAAAACAGCTAATGCAATTACGCCAAACATCTTGAAATCTAATAATCATACGAGATAAACTCAACGAAAAATGACATTACAAACATCCATGTCAAAGATTGATTCCAATTGAAAAGAATTGAATTTGAATCGTTCACATTATTACATACATTCACACAAGTTTTGTCACTAGCGATCCAGGTTTTGCATTTCAGCATCTTCAGGCGTCCAAGTGCACGGATGAACTTGAACTGACATTTAGTAAATGAATGTATCGTGTCTATATAAGAAATAAATGTATCACTAAGCTTAAAGCCATTGTTAGCGAAAAGGATTAACCCATTGGAAAGAATTGAATTAGGTATTGATTTTTAAATTAGACCAACCTGATCGCTAGTTACACCCTATTTTTTTGATTTGTATAAATAATACTGTTACATTGTATTCTCTTATCAGTTGATAATGGTCTTGATATTATTAAATGAAAGTGATTTTTTTACAAATGAGTATTATGTTTGTCAATATACATAATTCCTTCCCACCAAGTATTGACAGTGGTACTATACTAATATTACGTTTTAAAAAAAGTCAAGTCTTCCTTTCTAGCTTTTAAAGTTTTCATTACGAAGCAAGGAAACATAATTTGTCAATACTTTTGATTTATCTTCAAGAAGATATTTTTCGCTTTTAAGTTTCGAGTGTCACTTCGCTCTCTCCCGCGAGCTTTGATTTAAAAACTTTGCGATCAAACTTGTAACTTCCATGCCAACTTTAAGTTCCGAAAGCTCTTCTAATGAGAATATTTAGGAAACTTTCAAAGCTCAGTAATTTTGATTATTTCGTCGGAAACCTTGGAAATCTCTCTTTTTTACTTTTTATTATAGCGTTATTTTGTCATCGAATTAATTTAAATAAGACCACTACAAGATAAATATTGTCATACTTATACTATTATTTTGTATGGTCGTGCTCCGGATTACATCAAATTTGGGATTCAATTACATATTATTAAGACTTCACATGCAAACAGAAACAGTATATGGACATATTGAAACAGTTTTTTTTAATATTGTATTTTACTCATTTGAATTATAGTTCTGGCGATAGCTTTATACTGAAATAGCTGTCTACTGTTTTAAATAATTTTTACGGGACTAAATACTAAATACTTAGAGGCATTTTAAGGGTGTTCACTATCAATATATGGTGGGAAGGCATTATATTAAAACAATACAATATTGCTTTGTAGATACTTATTTCCACTTTTATTAAGCAATATCAGGACCCGTTTCGCTCAAGACGAGTATTACTTGATAATATTGTGTTTAAACTTATGGCATACCAAATAAATGGTACCAATTCAATCAATAATATTGTACTCAAAGAAATTAAGTCGTTCGTAATTATTTTACACAAAAAAAATGATGTTAGCTCCAGAGATTATAAGCGTATAAGTCTCGGATTCTCAGATGAAAATAAGCTTGTATAGATTTTAGATTCATACATAAATCCGTGTCGTAGGGCAGTACTTCCCAACCTGGTGTCCGCAGGCTTTTCATTCATTCAACATTCATTGTAATAAAACATGAAAATGTGAAATAATTTTATTTCGAGGGTTCGCAGATTATTGTTTTCAGATTTAGGGATCCGTGGCATGAAAAAGGTTGGAAAGCACTGTCGTAGGGCATGGATGTCAATGGAGTTATCAATCTACATCATCCGATTATAAAAAAACAGCTATTTTTTTAAAAGTTTATCGTAAGAACTAAAGTGTAACATCTTAACAAAAGTTGTTTTAAATCTCGGAAGAGAACTGGTAATCAGTTATCGGTACCATATACGTTCAATTTCCAGGGCTAAAGCGAGGATATAATGAAAACAACAGATTCACCTATTTGTTTGAACTTCTTAAAAGGACTGAAAAAAATAAATCAATAAAACTAAATTGATGTAAAATAAATAACTCTTTTATGTTTTGGCACTTTAAGGAAACCAATTTATACACCATAAGTGCTATTCTAGTGTTAAATACCCAATCACAATCACGTTTTAAGTATACAAGACCGTCCAACACAATGGCGTGTTGAGTATTTCAGACAGTCCAAAAAACGTACTATACGCACGGGAATAGCACTGCAGGAATTAATCTTCTTCCACTGTCAAATCTTTTTTGTTTACAACGCATCCAGAGTCGAGCGTTATTTGATCTGCTTGGTATGAGCCCTTAATACCAGTTAACCCTGAAGTTTTAATGCGAGAATTTTAACATAACAAGTGAGCTCGTTAATCATTGTCTTAGACCAGGGTTTCCCAAACTATGTTCCGTGGCACCTAAATATGTGTTCCGTCAAAATTTGGGATAGTAATATACCCTGCAACAGATGTAAACATCTTTTACTTCATAATAAAAATCGAGTAATGGTAAATCTCCACTGATGTTAAAAAAGTCAAATACCTACGTACATGCGGAGTTTTGAATCACTAAGAGCATTGTTTACTCTTATTTTTATGTAACATGTCTTAACCATTTGAGTGCTGGGTCATTTTTTTTATATATTATCGATGATAATATATAAAAAGTGGTGAAAAGGATATTTTTTATAAAATTTATATTCAACTCAGTTTTCAACGGATTTTATTAAAAATTTCACATACAAATAGATATTTAAATGTTTTTCAATACAAAAATATATTCTGTGAGACATTTTTATGACGAAATTAATAAAAAGTCCAGAACTGAATATAACTTTTTCTAAGAAGTAAAAACTGACTTTGAATTAAAAATGTCACTGATTTTTTAACACTTCTGACACTATTTATTACATTATACAAATGTCTACCAATCGCATAAAGAAAAAATGATATCTTGCGTAGTAGGTACATTTTTATAAAAAAATATCTTATATATACATACATATGTACATAGATCGATTGATGAAGTAAATTGCAAACGTGTCATTTTCTTATTGGTAGAATTTCATTTATAAATGATATAACTGTTGAAGACCATTCTTTCAAATATATTGCTGATAATTTTCTTCAAAAACTACAATGTTCAACGCTTGTCAAGATATTTAATCTGGGTAATCGCAAGCGACGCGATGGCGCTGCCCGCACTTTTGGCGCAAATTTTAAAGAGCGCCATCGCGCTTCTCATCACTCTAATGGTTAAAAATAAATAATAGGTGATTCAATAACATATATTTTTTTAATAAATTTTTACTTTTATGAATTACTCGATCTTAAACATAAGCTGTGTTCCGGTAACATTTCCAGATTTGCGAAGTGTTCCATTGCACAGTATGATTGGGAAACACTGTCTTAGATCATTCATTTAGGGACGCCCTTATGTGTTTTTTATTACATTCGTTTAAAGGCCTACGCGTCGATGATAATTTTCGTTTAAAAGTGCTTTAAAATCCCACTCATCCATATCAGTAATATAAAAATCGTAAAGATAGTCCGGCTAATCGAAAAATGACTCAATTTATTAACCCGTTCGGCAAAGTGAAGGGTGCTTCGACTTTATTAGGTGGTATATTTTAAACAGACACTGAATCAAACAACAAAGTGGCTTCATCGAAGTTAATTATTTTATTTGATATTATTCAAGCAGCGGTTGCAAATAGGGCATCCAATCCCTGGATCCCTCGATCATTCAACATAAAATCGTGGAGAAATTCAAGATTCGGAGTTGAGAGATTTTAGATCACTGCCCGATTTTGAAAACCCAGGAATTTACGGATTTCTCAAAATTAAAAAATGTAGGACCTTTTTTTTAGCTCGCAGATTTCAAAAAATTTTGTCGCCTCCATTTTGAGACATTTTTTTAACCTCTCTAACCTTCAACAGAACCAAAGTTTGAGCATGTCTGCTTCAGAAAAAATAGTCAATATTTATTGGTTGTAGCATCTTCTACTCAAATAATGCGTTTCTGTCCATTAACAGTTAAGCCGATTATCCAAATAACTTGAATTTCGTCTGATCCTCTTCAATTACAAACCGATCTGTTACTTCATTGGATTACCGATTATCTGTAACTATTTCTAAAACGAATTACAAGTTATAAGCTATAAATGCTATTCCGTAACAGCAATAATTTGACACGATGTCAATTTATGAACACAGGTCAAATGAATAACTTTGATCTATCGGTTCAATTATCCACTCAATAATAGTATGACATTTAAGACATCCGTTTCTAATTATTCGTTCAAATACCATTTAAATTTCTCGTATTAATGATAGACTCGTTGCCCGTAAATCTTCTGTATTATGTAAAAACAGCATGAAGAATATTTTTTTTGTAGTACAAGATTTGAGGCATTTAAAAGATTAATCATATATCGTCACCATATCGACTGTGGAAAGGAAAAAGGACGTAACCCACAGTTTTTTCAAAGCAGTTTTTTTCGTTAATCACAATGTATCTAACTTGATACACGTTATATCAAAAGGATCCAAGCTGCAAATGCCGAATTAGTATCTAAATTTGGCATTTAAGTTCGAAAAAAATGACCTTGTAAAAAAACCAAGAAAAAAGACTGAAATAAAAGTTTTTCCTAGACAATTTCTTTTATTAATATTAGATTATGTCAATTAAACCCCAGTTTTGAAGTCTCCGTGCACTTCAAGGTTGTGTATAATTCATAATTTGCATATGGCCCAAAATCATCAAAACACGTTTTTTGCGACTCCTGTAAAATTTGATATGTGTGGGTTACGTCCTTTTTCCTTTCCACAGTCGATATTCACAGAAATTAAGGCAGGGAGGAGGTAAAATACAAACATATATAGTACTAATTAAACTAAGTACGGTAAATCCCAATGACAATAAATTGAATAGTAGTGATTTGCATATCTTATTAAAAATGTTATTTACTAAAGTTGCCTTTCTTTTAATGACTTTTTTAATTTCCAAAAACTTTATTCTTATCTCTACGTTCAGTAGAAAATGACAAAACCAAAACTATTACTTTGTAATTTATAACATAAGAATAAGAATCTATGTTTAGTTTATTCATAAATTTTGTGATGTTTGTGATAGGCGAAACACGCGTGAACATTTGTAACACTACTAAGCTATCAAATTATACATTTAAAGATAACTTCCACCGAGTTACTTCTTAATTAATTCAATACTATTTCATAATTACCTTATGATACTTTCTATATGTTATTTGCAGTCTTTATATCTTTCATTCTACACATGTTCTTCAGATTTATTGTATGGTTTAATCTTTACAAGAAAATCTTCACTTACTCAACCCGCTGCGACCCACTGACTTAATGAAGTATGAACACAAGCGGTGCTGCAGAGTTTCGATAAATCTTTATTACCGTCCGTAACAGTTGTTGCAGTTGCAAGTTGCTCAACGCATTCGATACAAATTGATTCAATTAATGCAACAAGTTGAGAGATTTGACTTGCATGTGCATTAGCGAACGACCATCAACATTCGCATACGCCACTACCGGCGGTATAAATATTTTGCCCAATGGTAAAAAATAGGTATATTTATTTAACACAAATTTTTTTTCAATCGTATCCACGTAAAATATGAACCATTTTTATTTTTTTAATGGAGTATATCAACTAAAGTTGTTTTTCGATAACTGTTTTTATTCAGAATCTTAACTCATTTTTTTTTAAGTTAAGATATAGGGTAGGACTAGTCCTGAGCTAATCGCTCTAACTATGCCTCTCATTTTTAAAGATCTGATGGTTGGGAGTGAATTTAGACATTATAAGTATCTATGCATTTGGACAACCAATCAATGAATGAAATAATAATAAAAAAATATCGATTTAAAAAATCTAATTCTACAAAAGCAGGACGTAGCGAAAGCGATTAGCTACCTACTAATCTCTGTATACTCTTTTCGAAAAAAAAAGATTTTGACCAAACTTCGCATTTTTAAAGATCTGATGGTTGGGAGTGAATTTAGACATTATAAGTATCTATGCATTTGGACAACCAATCAATGAATGAAATAATAATAAAAAAATATCGATTTAAAAAATCTAATTCTACAAAAGCAGGACGTAGCGAAAGCGATTAGCTACCTACTAATCTCTGTATACTCTTTTCGAAAAAAAAAGATTTTGACCAACTGATTTACAATTTGTTCTTGTAGAAAATTTCCTGTTAAGATTCCTCCTCCATAAGGAGACCATATGCTCCACATTGTGACCGGACGTAGATTAAATAAATAAATTAATATATCGACTATTATAAGAAGTCCGTTTAAAGAGGGCGCTAGTGTCACGGGAGTAATGTTGTCATACTTCTTTACCTGTCAAAGTCGCCACGCGATCCACAGCGCTACGGATAGAACTTTTCATTTCTATAGAACTGTTAGACATAGAAAATAGCCTCTCGCGTATTCTAACGAATTATTTTCAAACATCTTGACATTGCATATCGTAGTTAATTTCACAGTATTAAAACTAAAAACTGCTTTCATGACACTCGTGAACTTATGTTTGACAGCTACAAGACTTGATTGACACTTTTAGTTCTGAGATTTGCCGGCGGCCAAGTTATAATAGTAGATCAATATTATGTAAATTTTGATCAAACTCATTATTAACACTTATTTATTTCATTCGTAAGAGAAAAGCTTTGTCCATATTTTTAAGATTTACTTAACTGTTTAAAATGGAATATTAAATAAAAGCGCTGCTGTGTCGCGTATCCTCGGGCTTCTTCTGGCGCGCTCGTTCCTGAATGTAACTCTGCCACTCAAACGTCAAGATACACTTTATAACCGCTCCTTCCTTTAGTACTTTAGTTGTTTAGTTTAAACAACAACACAACAACAATGTTTAATTTACGAGCGGTATTGAACAGCTTTTGAAGTGAATAGAAGCGGCATGCGGGCACTCATACAAATTCATACCTCTCACGTGGTAAATCAGCGGCTCCCAATATTTCAATCAGTTCAAAAACATCAGTCATTTTACTAAGTGTAGTCAACGAGCTGTCTTGAGGGTTTATCATAATTATTTAGTTATGCTGTTCAAATCCCCATACAAACCGGTTTATAAATTTGAAGTTTAGTATAGGTGTACTTATCTGAGTTCAATTGAATGTTAGTACATATATGATTTTGACATCCTGAAAAACGATAACTTTTAACTAACTTTTAGCCCTTTACTATCCCCACCAATCAATTATACTAACAAAATAGGTTACGAATGTTACGATAGGTCTACTGAGATGCTCCATTAGGAGTTCATATGCTGAACATTGAGAGTGGATGTGGGTAATAATTTTATATCATAATACTATTTTTATCAACTGCTCGCACTGTGAATTTTTAATGAAATATGATGTAAATATATCGATCCGTAACCGGCAGAAAATCATAAGCGACAATTTATAAATGTTACAGAAGAATTAGCTTACAAAAAGAAACTTTAATTGACGTAATATTACTAACCGCATTTAAAATACTTTTTTTGCGAACATATTACGAGATAAAGTTAATAAAACATTTTGTTATGATTAAAATCTGACTATTGCTGCAAAATTTATTTTACGTTGTTCTGCCGATTACGGGTCAATCGATATATTGTATTTTTTGAAAATTTGACTAAATAACTATTTGATGTCATACAGACAAACATAGTTGAGTGGAAAAAATGTTGAACGCAATGACATCTTTTTAGATTGATTAAAAATGTACAAACAGTTCCTTTGAAAATTTTGCTATTTTTTTCCTAGTTTTTCTGTAACAGAGATGTATGAAATGCTAAAATGCGATATCTCATAACATCAAAAATCTAGATTAGCCTGTGTGGTATTTAAACGTGCAATATAATTAAAAATAAAGCTGTTTTTTATCCAGATATCCATAACCCTTTTTATTTTAACAATTCTGATTATTACCTGTCAAACTCTGTTATATTAATACACTGTCATCTAAAAGTTGCCAACTGCCATTTTCTACGACTAAAAATATATCTCTCCTATCATTTAGGAAACACAGCGCTCTTGGTATGAAGTCACGAAGTGGTTTGTATTACGCACAAGTTTATGAATCAATTTAATTTCGAGCCACTCCTATACTACTCATTGATGGGACCCTATTCAATGATCAATGTATCGGGTGACCACACCTTACGCTTAACACGGACACTGCATAAAATGTATGTTTTATTATTCGTTAACAAAAAGCTTTTTTTTCATGAATACAAGTTTTAGATTTGTTTTTCTCTTTTAATCCGTGATCTAAAAATATTTCAATAAGGTAAAATGAAACAGTTATATAGGTATATATTATGTAATATTCGTAGACCAAGACGTTTATCAAAATACAAAATAAATCAAAATATTCCTTGCTCGATCTATATGTGGAGCATATTGACAATTGATTCTCAGTCCCTCAACCTCACTCTTCCTTTAGCACTCCCACATAATTATAAAACAATTAGATAGTGTTGTCTTTATGCATCAGTGTCTCAACCTCTATTTTTTTAAAGAGAGTAGGAATGGAAGGATAAGGCTAAGACAGGACTAGTGGTTAGCTAATCTTTCTCGATACCCCCCGTTCATAGGATAGGATAGGGCGAGGGGAGAATTCAAGACGTCACATACATCCATGCCTTCGAACAGAAATTCATAAATCGATTGAAAAATCAATTTATAAAACTGTCCGTACCGGGATTCGAACCCGGGACCTCCGTAACCGAAGACAACGACGTTGAGCACTCGACCCCACAGGCGGCAAGTCCACATAGTGGAAGCTTATTAATATTCCTCATGATTTCTGTTTTTTTCGCTTTCAAAGCTGGGCACGGGTATACATATTTTTTAAAGTTAAATTCGGCTGGAGTCTCCTTACAGAAAATTTTGACAGTTAGTTTTTATATATTTCAATTTTTAAACGCTCTTTAATTTAAATATATTGTTGCGTCAGAATCTTTTCATAAAACGTGGTCACCTGACTACTTAATATCGTAAAAAACAGCCTATCAATCTAATCAATCGGAAATCGATTTAGTGGCTTTTTATCTCACACTAATTTATTATAAGAGTATCACTTGTGACTATATTTGATACAATTGTGTCCAATAATGACATCTGATCATTGATAGCTGATCAAAATTTCACCAAACTAATTATTTACGCTATGACGTACGAAATGATATTTTGGATCAAGGATGTTCATATAAATGTTATTCAATTGTAATTAAGGATTTTGAAGTCTCGGATTTTTTTAAGTTGACAATTTTATGTCTCGTGTCTCGAGAAATTCTCGAGTCCTGAGACCGCATTACTGTGTAATAATTTAAATAAAAAAATTGAACTCATACTAACCTATTTTTTAAATATTGCATTCGATGACGAAATTGTATTGTGAATTGTTCTATTGCTTTTATTACATTTGAGGGATTCGTTTGATTTTACCGGTGGAAATATTTCTTTCTTAAATAAAACAACTATCTAATTACTGAACCAATTTCTTTAATTTAATCGTTATTACTGTGAACCAGCATATGTCACACTGACGTACAGAGGACATATATTATTATTGTGTTATTAAATGAATGGAAATTTATCACTCTTAAAAAATGAAAGGTTTAGCAACCGAGAAACAAAAAGTTTTATACGAAAGATTACCTTGATATAACCTTTATTACTATACAATTCAAAATGCTACATTTGTGAGTGGACAATAAAATAATGGGATATTAACCTTTAAACGCCCGTTGACTTTTTGCAAAATATTTGCATTACCCGTAGATTTTATAAAAATAATTATATATCTAAAACTAGTCAGCCTATGAGGGTAAAATAAAAAGCATTAGCAAAATAAAAGATTGTTTATAATTAACAAAAGCTTTATTTACAATTTTTCACATTTTATATTATTATACATTAAAGTTAAAGAATTAAAACGATAAAAATTAGGACAAAACTTAAAAAATTTAAACCATAAAATTGTAAAAAAAATAGAGAAATTTCAAGGTATGGAAAGAAATCTGTATCCCCATTGAAATATGTCGTATGGTGTGGATAAAGCTGATTTATTACGATCCTTCTAACACAACGCTATACCAAGAGTCAACCTTGTAATGCAGATGTTTATATTACTCAATATGACAAAAATATTCAAAATATATATCGAAACTGAAAATAAAATTATGGATCGGTATCTCAAAGTCATCATTTATGTAAGCTAATATTCATATTTTGAATACTATTATCATAAATCAGTGTAATCCGATAGCGAAATGTACCATACTCACTGGTCCCGTACGGGACCGCTGGGCGTTTAAAGGTTAAATAATATAAGTTTGATTCGCTTAATATTTTACGACTCCGACTTCACAGCCATGTAACTAATTATTAAAATATATTTTAAAACTGTTCTATTTAATCATACAGAGAGAATCCTAACGGCTAGTCCTTAATATAAATGGTTTTATCCTGTAACGTTACCTAAACTCAGCTTATAAATCTATTTTTAATGTCAGGTAATTAAGTATTTCTTTTATTTTTTTACAGGTGAGTAAAGCGGCAAAAGACCACGCCATTGTTTTGAAAGAATCAACGCGGGGCGTGTCAAAGGATGCCTAATTGCTTTTCTTTTCACGAAAGGACAAAACTACTTACCGTAACTTAAAAGGAACCGTCCAGGTATACTATACGAAATAAAATTTGAAAGTTTATGTGTGAGATCTATCAATATATTATTATACAAAATACTAGATGGACATATGAATGATTTATTCCTTGACAAGCTCGTATGTTGGGCTTGTCGGCTTTCAAAAACCGGGTTTTGGCTAAATTTGTGACATTCGAAAACCGATATTTCAACTTGGTAACCGTTGTGCCGAATTTTCCATGAACGAGTCTATAAACAAAATGATAGAAAATTTGGATCTTTTATTTGATGGCTTAAAGACCATATGCCCCACATCATTACCCAGAGAAAGGGTATTTTCGATATCAGGAAATTTTATTACAAAACGATCAGTGGACGCTTTGTGTTTTCTTAAATCATATTTTCTGAAGAGTAACACCAAATAATTTCTTGTTGTGTATTATCTATATATATAAAACAAAGTGGGGTTAGTTACACCACGTATATCTCGAGAATTACTGCAAGGATTTCAATGATATTTGATTTATAAAATTCTTATTTACCTAGAATAGCAGAATAAGCATTAAAACATCGGAAAAATATCACGGAAAATAAATTATGAAGAAAATTAATATCTTCATACAGAACAAAATTTTCAAATGAGGAATAGGTCAAATAATGACATGTTGTTTTATGCTCGGTTCAGGTAGATGACACTAGATGGCACTGTATTTATACGATAGACTTTTAAATAATTTTGAATTTAGAGTATAATCGATGATATGAAATGAAAACGAAAGAAAATCGAATACTATTGAAATGAGGTTATGTTTATAATTAGGTATGATACATTTTTTGACAACAATATTACGATGTTTGCACGAACGTTTGTATCGAATTGACAATTCAAATTTGATGTTCGATTGTGTTCGATTGTTTCGATTTCATATCTGTCAAATCTCTGGTCTAAATATTGACATTACATTTAAATGTGTTTCGTGCATTAGGTGTGATTGTTTGTTTGTTATTTATTCAATGTTCTTAGATTAGTTTTATTTGGAATTAGAAACTGTACTCTTTTCACTTCAATTAATACTATACTATTTATATATAGAACGTCAAAAAAATATTTCGTGATATTTGACAGCAAAAGTACATTGTGAATTATATTACATAACGTTAGTAAGCCATTACTTTATGGTTATTTTTAAATGCATACTGCTACGTACGTAATTCCTGTGTCCACTGTCAATACTTGATGGAAAATCATTCTATATTTAATTTGTATTTATTTGGATTTATTTAATGTGATCAGAAACGTTTTTTCTTTTATTAAATGCTCGAATGCGAAATTATTTAAAAAGAGAGTTTTAATTGATTATTTTCATGAAGTTCAACTAATATTGTACAATTTCTTTTTTATGTTTTTTCAACTATTATATGTAAATGCTAAGAGTATTTTGATGCTTAATGAATTGCATGCATTGATTATACGTTTTAGGTTTGACAGTCTTTTTGATCGTGGTAATAATCTATTAAGTAGCTGTTTTAGCGGGTTTTTCTCTTATACAATGTCGAATGCGAAATTATTAACAAAGAAAGTTTCAATTGACTATTTTTATGAAGTTCAAAGAAAATTGTACAATTTCTTTTTTATGTTTTGTCAACAATTATATCGACTATGGAAAGCAAGAAGGGCGTAACCCACACATGCGCAAAAAAGTGTTTTGATGATTTTGGGCCATATGCAAATTATGAATTATACAAAAACTTGAAATGCACGGACACGTCTAAACTGGTGTTTAATTGACAAAATAATCTATATACATAAAACAAAGCGGGGTTATTTACACCACGTATATCTCGAGAATTGCTGCACGGATTTCAATGATCTTTGATTTATTAAATTCCTCTCCGGCTAGAATAGCAGAATAAGCATTAACACATCGGAAAAATATCACGGAAAAGAAATTATAAAGAAAATTAATATTATCATAGAGTTTTCAAATAATGAACATTTTGTTTTATGCTGGGTTCAGATAGATGACACTAGATGGCACTGACACGATCGACTTTTAAATAATTTTAAATTTAGAGTATGGATTAGAATAAAAAAAATCGATGATATGAAATGAAAACGAAAGAAAATCGGATAATATTGAAATGAGGTTATGTTTTCTGACTTGGAAATTCTTTCTGAATCTCCAAATCAGATACGCACATAATTTTCTATCATTATTTTGACATGCTTTCCATCGAATCCATGTGAACTGTGGAACAAGGTACAAGGATGACATGTCAGAAGACATTTTACATCAAATTCGTGTCAGTTCAGGGAATCCCGATCTCGAGATGAATGAAGAGATACATAACCAGGCTTTGCTTTAGATCGAAGACATGTGTTACCTCATGTGCGGCAGTTTGTTAGTCATGTTAGGAATGCCAACGCCAGATCGTGGAATGAACGACGCTTTCAATCGAAAATTGGAACGTGAACGTGAATATTTTCGAGATGCATTGAACCAATCAGTTCAAACGAATTTACCACTGTTGAACCCACAATAGAGGGAAGTGTACGATACGTTAATGAATGCAATTTATGATGGAAATGGTGGCTTATTTTGCCTTGACGCGCCCGGTGGAACTGGGGAGATATTCCTCATGTCATTGATTATGGCTACTGTTCGTGCGAGATCCGAAATTGTTGTAGCAGTTTCTTCTTCTGGAATAGCGGCTACGTTGATAAAAGCATGCCGAACGGCTCAATCAGCGTTGAAATTTCCGTTAAACCTCCAAACGACTGAAAAACCGACATGCAATATTGCGAAACACTCAGCAATGGCCGAAGTTTTGGAAGCGAGTAAAATCATCAACTGGGATGAATGCACAATGGCACACAAACGCGCATTGGAAGCACTCAACAGAACTATGAAAGATCTGCGCAGTGACTCAAGATGTTTTGCAGGCGCAATGATTCTACTATCTGGCGATTTCTGCCAAACACTACCAGTCATTCCAAGATTGACCGTTGCCGATGAAATAAACGCTTGCCTCTGCTGACGACAAACATGCGAGTTACATTTCTAAACGATCCATCTGCCGAAGATTTCTCCAAGCAATTGCTGACTATCGTCGGTAACGGCCGTGTTCCTGTTGACGAATCGAACGGATTGATTTCGATTCCGCCGAATTTTTGCAATTTCGTCTCAACGAAGGACGGCTTCATCAACAAAATGTTCCCAAACATCTAATCACAAAAATCACAATTGGTTGATTGAACGAGCAATTATTGCGGCTAAAAACAAAGATGTGGATCATTTAAACTTCACAATTCAAAATCAAATCGTTGATCTACTGCATTCCTTTAAATCTATCGACTGTGCCACGTGAATTACATCATTTCAATGTAATTTAAATACTTTTCATTTTGAATTTTGCCCATTTATTGAACTTAATTCATTTTGAGTATTCATTCAAACTGAATTTAATTCATGCAATAAATTAACACAACATTTATTGATCCTGAGGCGGTACGAAGTTCGTCGGGCCAGCTAGTTATGTATAATAAACAACATAAAAAAATTGAACTTTTTCTCGCTATTTTAACTGAATTATCCATTTGTTGTAAAACAATATTGGCATTCGAAAACTGGTTTTTTTAAAAGTCGGTTTTTGTATAAGCCTTACTCGTATGGTTTGTTAGATGAAATAAGTTTAAAAAAAAAAACAAAAAAATAGTATCAAAAGATAACAGATATATCATCCGAGCTAGGGCTTCCAACCCGTTTTAAACCAAAACCGATTAACCGGTTTACTGGCTGTTTTAAAAAAAACCGGTTTATTTTGTACGTTTAACCGCGGTTTATTTTAAAACCTCCTTGAACTACAATAAACTTTAATACAAATATTCATGTGCCGAGTCTTCGGAGCAGTGATCAACGTCGTTGGCTTCCCTGAAGGATCTCACAGATTCAAGTGCCAGTACAAACAGCATTTTATCATGGCATCTAAGGCATGGGTGTTTCTAATTTAAAAATTCTCTTCTTCCATCCCAATCGTAAAATGACGTAGTAGCGAAAACTTAGTTCTTTCAAAGCCTTATTCTTATATCCCTACTCTCATCAGAAAAAGAGAGGTTGAGCAACTGAGTAACAGCAGATCTCGTAGAAAAAAAACCTTTGCTTGGATAAACTTCATCAGCAATATATATGCTCTACATTAAGAGCGAATATCTTTGAAAACAAAATTAGTTAATCTACTCTTCTGTGCACCTCTTTAGTTCATATTTATGTAAGTAAAATGCCCTTTATTTCGGAATATTGGATTATGTGGTACTAAAATTGGTTTTTTGAAAATTATTCCGGTTTGTTACTTAATTTGATGGCCTAATTCGAACTGGACTAACATTTAAATATTATTGTAAAATGGTTTTCATATTTTTTTCAAAACTTCGAATGACAAATATGTTTATAAGCTTATCAAGGAAAATGTATTTTTGCCATATTCTAAGCTTTGTCATTTTCCTTATATTTCGCAAGTGATAAACAAGGATTTCTGGCAAACAATCCATCGTTTCAGTCAAAACTTTGTAGTGAAGTTTGTCTGAAGACACTTTTTAAACAGAATAAACATGTCTCGCATCTAATTACACAGGCAGTAAAAAAATCGGAATTATTTGATGAATAATTTTAAGTTTTTTTATCACTGACCAAATTCATGGAAAACTTAGCGATCAATCTCTTTATTTTGAACATTTGTATAAAGGCAACCATTTTTATTATCAGTGTAACCCTGAAAGCAATCACTACATTATCATCCCTTCGACCGGAAATTTGGTGACACTCGAGGGTGTAAAAATATATACAACCGGAAAAACAAAAAGGGAGAATACAAGCCATTAATTAAAAGCCAAATTGGAATTTATTATTGCTTAGTTCGCATTAGATTTCGTACGTGTTCTTTATTAACCCTTCTACCGTACTAGGACAATCAATGCTTGGACGTAAAGTTGTCGATCGCTATGGCTGTTGGATAACGCTTTTGGATATGTCGTTTACACCAAATGATTTTTGGCGGTTTTATAATTTGGATTTCAATGCATTTGTGATATATGATATACCAGAATTAATCATTACCCGACTAGATGACTACGAAAAGTACAAATTTTTGTTTTGACATTTTCTATTATTCTTTTTTTTAACCATGTCCGCTCCCAATGTAGAGCATATGGACTCTTAATAGAGTTAATCTCAACAGAAGTGTTTCTACAAGAACTGCTTATTACTCAGTTGCTCAACCTCTCATTTTCCAAAAAAAGTGAGAATAGAAGGATAGGGCTAGGAAAAGACTAGTGGTAGCTAATCGCCCCGTTCATAGGATTGGATGGGTGGAAGGGGGAATTCAAGACATCACATACATCCATGCCTTCGAACAGAAATTCATAAATCAATTAAAAAATCAATTGTATATATAATCATTGTATACGTAAGTTTTTTTTATTTGAAAGTAGAAAATAATGCATTAAATGGTTGACGCAGTTAAAGTCAGATCTTATGGGCGGATTTCCCGCCCACGGGATATAAAAGCGTAGTACAGTGGAACCTCTCATAACGAGTTTAATTCGTTCCAAAATCTTACTCGTTATGTGAATAACTCGTTAGGCGAAACAATTTTCTCCATATAAAACAATGTAAAATATAATAATACGTTCCATGCCGGAAAAAAAACATTTTTTTATATTTTAAAAGTAAAATTACATACTTATAAATTGTTAAGGAGCGTAACAATCTGGAATGCTTTTTCGATTTGCAAAAAACGATAAAAAAAATCGACTAGTTTATTATTTTTTACACGCAGACATTTGTTTTTGCCGACGCTTGAAATTTATTCAATGATAATGCTGTCACATTTTCACCACGTGAAAATGTGACAGCATTATCATTGAATAAATTTGTAAAACGCATAGCCACCTCCTTATTAGGGTGATACTTCTCAATGTACGATGCAACAGTTTCACATGCTTTCAGCTTTTCTCTTATTGCACCAGAAGTTTTGCTTCGAAGTTTGCTCGGCTGCTTCCTCCTCCTCCACTGACAAACTCTCCTCCATAACTTCTTGGTGTGAAAAACAATGCAACTCCATACGCTTTTTGGTGGTCAGCTTTTGACTGTACTCTTTCACAAGCTCATCAATATTGTTGTTATTCACCTCCAGTCCCATGGTATTAGCTAAAGATACAATCTCGTTGACTATAGGCTTCACAGGTACTGTTTCAAACCCATCAAAATCACATTCGACAACGCTCCTTGACAAAGATTCTCCCAAGCTGAAGTGAGGGTTCTCTTGATAACCCCTTTCCACGCGTTGTCAATCATCTTGAGGCAAGCAACGATTTGAAAGTGATGTTTCCAAAACTCTTCGACACTCGTTATGCGAAATATCGCTCGTTAAGGGAGCATTTTTTTCACAATCTGTTTTGCTCGTTATGAGAATTACTCGTTATGTGAGGTGCTCGTTATGCGAGGTTCCACTGTTTATATTTTTTTTTATTCTTAAATGACACTTGTATGCCATGTATATTATTTAGATTCCTGCAAATTTTTAATTCTAGACATCCTACTGATTGACGCTTTCGTGATCAATTAAGACTTTATCAATCATTAAATTTCACTTTCCGTCGTTTAATGGCGATAAAACTTCATAAATAAGATAAGTGGAGCTTATATTGAACTAATTAACTAGCTACCCGCAGATAGGTCATTTCTCCATGACTAGGGTAAAGTGGGGCAATTGGGAACAGTTGCCCGAAATTGATCCATATTTAATCTCTGCTTCGCGTGCTCGCAATCATTTGAAATGGAGCTTCCTTATATCCCTTAACTCAAGCAACGGTTCTCAACTAAATGGATGATTAGACGTTTTCATCAAGAGTATTTTTTTAAAAATATTTATTACAGCATATATTATGAAAATATTGGCATGAAAAGAGAAAATTAATAAGTTTCTTAGATTTAAGAATTTATTTTTTGAAGGCAACATTTTTATTTTATATAATTTTGAAATAAAAAAAGTTAAATAAATTGTATAACTGCAGTTGATTCACAATTCACGAACTTAGTTATTGTATTCGTCACCTCACTTCTACAACGTGGTAAATCAATATTCAATATTTTTAAGATATCTATTGAATTTGATCTCACATTAAATTCTTTCTGCAGAATTCAATTGAACATTATTCAATTGTTTACAATTATACAAATGATCATTTTTTGTTTTTGTTTCAAACAATGGTTAAAGCTTAAATATATGTTGACACAACAGTTTGAGAGACATTTCTTCAAAGCAAGGGTCTCATAGCAATTTAAGCTATATATATATAATTGAATCAGCTTCCACTGTGGGATGAACCTCATACCAGAGTCATTCAAAACAGTAGACAGGGTGTTCAATATATTATTTTCAATTATGATCACGACTAATTATAAAGAGACATTAAACTGCCAAACATCTCAACTGGGAGTTGGGATAGAAGTATAGTACTCGGACACGACTCGTGGTTAACTAATCGCTTTATCTTCGCCTTGTGAATTTTAGAATTAGAAGAGTGGGCGGGAATTTTTAGGCATATCAAACATCAATGCCTTCGAATAGAAATCGATAAATCTATTTTAAAGAAATGCTGTTCGTACTGGGATTCAAACATGTTTCAAGGAAGCCAACGACGTTGACAACTGCGTCACGGACCCAACGTAACGCAGTGGTCAACTACGATGAAGCGAATGGTCGATATATTTGAATATTTGGTTTGTTGAATATTATGTTTTGTAAGTACATATAAAAATCCGGCTCCGTGGTCGAGTGTCAGGCTTAGAACACGTAGTTCACGGGTTCGAACTCCAGTACGGACAGTTTTCAAAAATATTTATGGATGTTTGTGATGTCTTGAATTTCCCTTCCCACCTATACTATTCTTACAACGAGGCTTAGCGAGAGTGATTAACTATTTACTAGTTCTGTCCCTATCCTTCTATCCCTAATCTTTAAGAGAGGTTGAGCAACTTAGCAACAAGCAGTTCTCGTAGATTTTTTTGTTGTTGCGACAAACTTCATTGAGAGTTTATATGCTTCACTTATTCTACTGTATCTGAAGAGACTTTGAAAGTTAACGATTATAAATATAAATAATAACACAATTTTCTTTTGTACTTACTTCATTCCATTTTATTTAATAGGTCCGGACCGGTTTCAGTCATTGCGGGCATTGACAACTGACAGTTAACAGACCGTGTTTTTATTTATATAATGCCTTTCCACCAAGTATTGACGGTGAACACCCTAAAAGTGATTATAAATATTACAGATATTGAAGATATTGAAATAGTCGTTAGGTAGGTTTTGAAAGTAATGTCTTCATTAGTATAAAATCAGTTTTTTAATCAACTTATTTCACATATTATTGATTACATGAAATATTTTGTAATTATACTATGCGTTGTATTTGTTAGAAACTACCCTCTACCCTGTGCTCACATATATGGTATATCTCACATGATTCTAAACAATGAGGGTAGAAATGACGATGTATACACATACATAATACAACAAAGGCAAGATCCACTCCTTGACCTAATTGATTTATGAGTTATCCATTGCTGATGTACTACTGTCAAGTTATTTACTATCCTAGTATTCCGATTAATATTATGCTGGGTTCAGGAATGCTTCCGAAATATATCTAAAAAATTCAGTGTTTTGAGTTATGAATGCAGATCGATATATTTAAACACACTATTGTCTGAAAAAACAAGCTCAGTTATATGACAATTATTTATTTCGATTTTAATTAAAGAAGTTATACGGTCTGAGTCATTTTCAATGATAGTTACTACTGGCAGAAACCTGTAAATAACTTAACGCTTTTTAGCTCTGCAGATGTCTTATTTCAACAGCTACCCATAGAAATTTTTGAACTGTATTTTTTTTTTTGACCAATTGTTGTTAATTCATTTGTCTTATTACGTTTGTCATTTGACGCTACAAGTCAGTTCGCTTAATAATATAATAAACAAAATCGATTATCTTAAAACAAGGTTTTTTAAGTTTACGTTTTCTGGCATTATACATACGATTTAAAATACAAGGTTTGTTATAAATAATTAGACACTGACTGTTAAAAAACCTTGGTGACAGATTATTAAATGAAATGTGTCAATAATTTATTGCTGCTAATCCTAGCACTGGTATGTGACAAAATGTATTTCGATATTAAAGTCTGTTTATTTTTTTCATACGATTGATGAAAAATATCACAGTTTTACTTCCTATGCTGTGAAACTGACGGCGAAAGAAAAGAGTCCGCACTCAAAATTTAATTCCAAACTACTAACGCCATCAATCAAAATATTTTTGTGCTTTCGTCCACTGTACTGCGGAGTCACAAGCTCGAATCCCCAAATAGAATGTTTCAAACATTGGGTTTTCAATCAATTCATAAATAATCCAACGAAATGGATCTAAATAATTTTCCAATAATTCTTCATCCAAACCACAAATCACGCATAAAAAGAGCGATAAGCTATGACGCAGTAAATTCTTAGTCCTATCCTCTCTTCCTTTCTATGGTTGAAGTTGTGTATTATCGACCGTAAAAATTCTAACAAATTTATCACATTTTTAATTGGAAAGAATTTTTAGAAGAAGCTATGTGCTTCCATTTTTTGTCAGTGAGTGTTTCTTGTGGCTAAGAATATGTTTTGTTTTTTTTTTATTTGAAGAGCCTAGTTTATACATAAAATTTTCGATTCGACCCTTCACTAAAATTCCAGTTTTACAGCAATATTCGTCACGTGACATTTTTAATTAGTTTTATTACAATATCGTTCAAATCATTGAAAAGGAAAGTTTTGTAGGGATTCCGGGTAATGATTGAAAGTTCACTTTTTAAACAAATAAAGTTTATCAGTAAAGTGTCATTTATTATCTCTATTACAAACATAATGTGATGTTTTCACTAGAGGATGCTTTCCCGTTAGTTAAGACTACTTAGCGCAACGTTTCAATCTAACAAGCCTACTTACCAACAATGGTTTCAATAAACCACGGTTTCCCAAGGTTAAATACGTCGATTCGTATCAAAACGATCATCACCGCGTTCCAATTTCTATACTGACCACTTCCTATTGTACTTTTCGCAATTGAAAATCCAATAATGACCGATGACTTAACATGTTGGAACCCGTGCGAGGTTATAGACGCGCCGCGCGAATGACAATCGAGTACGGGTCACCGGAAATGATGCTTTTCTTTGTCAATGGCCGCTGACCTCAAAACGCCATGTTTGCTGCTTTTACCGATTTATATTACAATTCGCTTGACATCGATTAGGTGCCGGTGTCGAATCCGTGTTACATACACAACTGTTTCGCACAACACACGGTCAAGTGTCTTTTGTTTAGATACTTAAATAACTACACAACTCTCTAGCTGAAATATTTAACTGACTTATTGCCATTCAAACTAACCATTTAAAATTGTTATTAAACTAGATAGTTTTTTAGTTTACGGATTATGAATACACAGGATACTTAATAGCACCCTTTACTAACTGTCTGAGGAAATCACAATTATATGTTATATAGAATTTTTAAGCACTTTATTACATAGTCAAATCAATTTTAAGATTGTGAGAAGTAAATTTATTTGTTTCTGTCAATCATTTTTGCATTACGTCTGCCATCTTCAGAGCATACACGAAACGGGCGGTGTTGAGAAAACCAGCTTGTAGTTGAAGTTTATATAGTAACGTTTATGTTACCCAAATTGTTACCCTCTGTGGTCTAATACAGTGCTTTCTAAACTGGAGACCACAGCATTGTGTTTAGGTGAGTCACGAATTTTTTTTAGACTTAGAGGGCCGTTGTATTAAAAAGTTTGGGAAACACTGTTGGTCATATAGTTGGTAAGAGGTTCAATTTTCAATAAGTTCAATGTTGAATTTAGATTTTCCCCAATTTTAATTGAAGATCTAAAACATGCGTCATTGTGATATTAATTCTCCTCAAGTTTATCCCGTATGATCTTTCTTTCATCTTCAAACTATTTAGCGCAATGGCGTAAGTTGTCATGCCAAATATATATATAAAAAAAACATTTATTCGAATGTTATGTTAGACATCAAATTTCTTTTTTACGCATTTTTTTAAAAAATTCATCATGTCAAGTCCGTAGTGCAGAAGTCAATGTTGTTGGCTTCCGTAACGGATCTCACATGTTCAAATCTCAGTACGAACAGAATTTGTTCAAAGGCATAGATGTTTGCGATGGCTAAAATTCCCTTCCACCCTTTCGATCCTAAAATAACGGGGCGTAGCGAGATCGGTTAGCTAAAAACTAGTCTTGTCTTAAATTTATTATTTCTATTCCTACTCTCTTAAAAAAAAGAACAAGCAATTCTCGTAAAAAAATGATTTTACCTTCATACTAGGAGGCCATATGCTCTATGTATAATGGTAGCGTAAATGGATTTAAATGTGTGCACATTTATATTTGTACTTTTAGTAAAAACTATATAGTTTGATAACAAAGTAGAATATCATGCATTTATTAAAGGTTAAGGAAATTATATCAGTCTACTAGTGCCATAATTTCCAAACAGTCATACAATTATTATAGTACCTATGTACATGCGTTATTATCGACAGGACAATTGCGATGCATCACAACGAACTGCTCCTACGTCATTATATCTTGCAATCAGGACTCCATTATCCGGTCTGGGGATCCCGCTAATGGCAGGACAATTCCGAATTCCCGTATAATTCCGATTGAACTACGTTCATTTTCATATCATCGGTTCTGGGAATTCTCCATGACCAAACATATATATCGGCATTGCAGTTAGTTTCGTGTTGCGTGTTTCTTTATTGTAATTTACATATTTCGAGCAGTGAGCAATTTATTACAAACCATTGTTATTACAGTAACTTAGTCATATTTGTTATTACAAATTATCAGGCACGGCGCAACCATAAGGGCGAAATAGGCAACCGCCTGGTGCGCAAACCATTAGGGGGCGCATAAATCAAATATTAAAACTATTTTTATATACTCTAATAATAATAAATAATAAATAAGTGTGTATTCGTTCGTTATAATTATGTTTTTTTTTCTACATGATTCGAAAAAGAGAGGTTGAGTAACAAACAGTTCACGTAGAAAATTTTCTGTTGAGATAACTCTTTGAGATTAGGTGGCCGTATGATCCACATTAGAAGCGGGTATGGATATATAAAAAAAAATTAACGATTAAGAAATGTTTATTTTTCATTATTTCGATTGAAAAATTGGACGATTTTTTAAAAAGGGAGCGCGCCTATAACTGTTGCCTAGGACTCCAAATAAACTCGCGCCGGCACTGGACATTATACAGATTTTATGTACATATATCTGTAAAAACAAGTATGTCTTTGAAAAAAAAAATTGTGTTGATTAAGCAAATTAAAATTATTAACTCCTTTGCCGACCTTGTACTCTACAGATATATTTATACTTTAAAATATATATTTTGACCGACAATAACAAGTTACATTATATTCTTCTTTAAACAGTCATTGAAACAAAATTTGGCACCTGTGAAATGACCAATGAAATTATTATTTCTTATGAAATAACGAATCCCTGGTTCAATCACTGTGTCCAGGCATATATTACACATCCACTGTTGGGTTAGGTTAGGTTAGGTTAAAATTGAAGTCACAAACACTAGATTACCCGGCGTATAATTGTGCACATCTGTGCATATGAAGTAAACTTTACTATGTAAAAAATTACAGTTTTTTTCAAAATGCATTAAAAACCGGCTGAAGTACCGAGGTCCCGGATGCGGTAATACCGGTATCGTCCCTAATTATATTGTGAATAGCGCTTTAGAAATATGCCGTCAATAGAAATCTGATAGTGCTTTCGATCGAGCTGGCGACGACCTGTTCGCAATCGTTTGCGTTTTCAATCCATTAATTTCGGCGACATTTAATACTGACTATGCTATAATACAAAGATGCTCAATCTTCAACGTTTATTAAAATTTCATTAAATTTAATAAGCAATTAAAATTCGTTTTAAAACTGCCACATACATGATTGCTTATTACTTTTTCATGTTGAGTTTTCAGTATACAAATTATACACGCTGTAACACATAATAAATAAAACCAAAAATAATAGTACCCATATATCTCTGTGTAAATTTTAGAACTCTTCACTCTTGCATCTGATTTAGGTAGTTAGATAATTTTTTCAGGTATCAATATTAATTATTTGGCGTTTTATATTTTATCAAATGTTCCTTCAATTGGTCTAATGACTATTGGGTATATGTTTTTACGAATACAGTAAAACCACCATTTACACTAAAGTCGGGACAGTGTAATTCGGGGTAGTGTAATTGGGTGAGTGAATTTCATATAAAATTAGGGATTTGGTATTTTCCGCAAAAAAATGCAAAAGATTTCCCTTAGTTTGGCAAAAAAAAATATGGACGAAATATTCAGTAACTAAGTGATAAAATGCAAAGCGCGCCAAAATCCAACACATAGACAGTCGCTCGGCTATACGTGTATAGCCTGGCACGTGTTGAATACACAGACGCTAGCCAACATTTGACTCTATGCGTCGCACAGACGACCGTCTCGTAGCAACAACAATGTAATGCGACAGTGCAATTGGGGGATTTGCGGCGAATATTTCAAGCCAGCGCGTAATTCGGGCTAGTGTAATTGGGGGTTCCACTGTAATTAAAAAAACACCCTTTCATCTGCAAATCGTGGATTTCTAAGTGAGCTTTTTGTTGACGTATTAACAGCCCACCGCTTGTTATTTTTAAATTGTATATAAAGGCAGGCAACTTAATGTCTCTTTCTAATAATTCCTTATATAATTTATGTTAGATTGGCACAAATCCATCTATATTTTGATATTATTAATTATCTATGTTACATACCGTATCGTGGCTAGAGGTTTTATCCTAAAAGCTCATTTTTTCATTTGCTATTTAGGTACAACTATCAATCTGTCACTTAACAACTTTTGCTAATATGGTGACGATATTATTAATTGCAATTCTGTAATAATATCTGTGATGATTAACGGATGTAATTAGCTTAGTTGTATGTTATCTTAATATTGAATATTTATCAGATTGAAAAACATACGGGAAAAGACCGCAATCTATTGTAATATACGACGAATATAAATAGCCATGTGGTTAAAAGTTAGCAGAAATTGGGAACCTTGCGCGGTATCTAATAATGGGCTATATCTAGTATAGATCCATTACAAATGATAATGAAAAAACTTACACTTAATATTGTAATACATATCAATAATAACGTTTTACAAGCACTGGAAATTCTTACCGAGGATGTCATTGAATCGGATATATTTGATGTTTTGTCGGAAGATGCGTTTTTAAATAGTGAAACACGTGTTACATATAGTGCCGCAGTAAACGTTAAATCTTTTTGTGAGTTGAACGCAAGTGTTAGAAAGCTGTTTATTTTTATTTCGCGTAAATTCATTTTATTGTATTTATTTCAAATTTAAAAAAAAAAGATAAAAACCCGCTTTGTTAAGTGAGTTTACTCTAGTTAAAAATGCTAAACAATTTAAGTCTTAATGTTATTTAGAAACTGTATAATAAATACAATTCTATTAATTTTACTTTTTTTGATAAAATTTTTGTGTCACAATTTTTAACACAAGTGGAGTATCAAAGTTATCAAAATTATTTTTATAAAAACATATTGCAATTGTTTACTATCAGAACTTTCTTTTTATTATATTCGTTGTTTTAATTATTCTCAATAATACAATATAAAAAAACTGTTTTCCTTCGTATCGACTTGCGAACCTCTTTTTGATACGCGTGCCACACTTTGAACACCACCGCCTTGGGACAACTAATATGACATAATATTGATTTTAAATGAATTCACGGTGGTCCTGTCGAGTAGTGTTACGGTAACAAATACATCGTGTTCAATTAACTAGGATTGATAGTACGAAAACTAATAACTCGCTATCATGCCTCAAAATTAGCGCATGATTTCACCCAACAGCTGTTCCGCGTCTTTAGATGTTTGCCGAACATAGATTAGAGCATTGCCGTGCAACAATAAGGGTCACGAATAAATATTTTAATATATTATTTTGTCTTGATTTATTTGTCTATCTTAAACACAGCAAACACACACTTTTAACGCAGGTAGCGCATAACACTGTTATGGATATATTTTTACTAAAACACTTAATTTAAATTCAATACTCTCTTTGGAAAAAGAGAGGTTGAGCAACTAAGTAACAAGCAGTTCTCGTAGAGACACTTCTGTTGAGATAAACTTCATTAGGAGTCCATATGCTCCGCATTGGGAGCGGACATGGATAAAAAAAAATCAAATTACTATTAAAAATGTAACTTAACTAAAATTTCATCTTCGGTTTGATACAAAAGTTCTGTCCTTGCCCTTATAGCCGTTATATATCTACTTTCACCGAAAATGAGAGATTGAGCAACTGAGTAACACGCAGTTCTCGTATTAAAAAAATATTTTGTGATAAGGAGGTCATATGTTGTATATTGAAAACTGACATTGATTGAAAAAAAAAAACTTTACTAACCAAATATATTTTGGACATTTCGCACGTCACTGGTTAGAGGCATTTGTGAAAACCTTTTTTCATATTAAAACGTTTTGCGCCGTTTATGTGGGCGTAGCTGCTCATCCCACCTTATCAATTAATATGAGATTATGATAACGAGCTATCTGTGGGTGAGAACTCACACTCGTTGATAGCGAAGCTTGTGCTATAAGATCATCGCAAAATTATGCATAAGGTAACGGGCTGAAAATATATCATATTAACACATTATAGGCGGGACACGTAAAAATACGTTTATCGTGTACTGTCGGTTTTGTTGATATATTGACTCATAAATGAATGGTTTCTTCAAAATAACTGCCACGGCAAGTGACCCTTTTTGAGAATAAACAATAAACCTCATAATTTATTATGCCCTGAATGTTCGTTCACACATAGCATTTTTTTAAAAAGGCGCACATATTTCTCGAATATTTAGGGCATCAGATTTCACACTTCCAGTGATTGTAAATTTGTAGGAATGAGAATTTTATACTATAATTATTTTTATAATTGTATGGTATGGATTAATGTTATTTTTTGTACAGAATATTCTGAATATTTCATATTGATAACAAGTGGAGTGCTATCTACTAAATTAATAACAGGTTTTTATATTCGGCATAGAAAAGCAGTGAAATTATGATGTATTCAAAATGTTTTCATTTTATTTTCAATGATTGAATGTTACATATGATTTCTTTGAAAATTTCAACCGAAAATATTGTTTGGTTTAGAAGTTGTGTTGATTTTAAGAATGTAATATATTGTTACGCTAATCACTTAAAAACGCCCGCTTTTAAAGTGTTAATATCAACGTTATCATGTTTATTTATGTTACAAGTATCCATAGCAACACTGGTCGTCAATAGAATGTTCATTTTTAAGCCTCATTTAGACCAACAGATTAAGCGTTTACTCGCATAGAAGCGATTTAGTTAATTTATCCGTCCGTTTCGTTTGATTAAACAACACTCCTGCAAGTCAAAAAGTCTGCTTAGAGGCACCGAATACGTGAGCGAGGGTGTCCTACAGGTGGTGGGGATCTTACAAAAAAAAAAAAAAACACTATACAAATGACGAGATTTGTAAATAGAAGATTTTAGCACTATTCACTCATTTATATCTAGTTTTTCGAAGTGCAGAAATCCTCGAGCCGGCCCTGCATGTGGCAAACAAAAATATTAATTTATGTATGTTACGTTTGTTGACTTATTTGAAATGGAAGAAAATTAATTTAAACCGTTTCTTAAACGAATGGTCACATTATTTCAAAACTAATTAGAAAACATGTCCTCCATATAGATCTGGTAACCCTATCTATACAATACATGATATCGTTGTTTTAATTTTCAAAATAAAAATATAATAAAATGTACAATGTTGCAGTGTTTCAATAAACAATAAAGAAGAGTTATGACTCAGTAAACAAGAAAATAATGTTATAACGTAGACTTCTTAAATCAAGATATAGTTCTTTATTTACCCGTGACAACTACATACATCCTATACATACAATATACATCGACTTTTGATCTGGAACAAGTCATATATTTCTGTGCCACACTTATATGTAAACATATACATTTCACCTGTCCGATACATGTGATCATAAACAGTACGTTTACGTTACGTATTAAATAATAATTATGCGACAATCTGTAAGAAAACTGCTAACAACTAAGCAAAATAATACTCCCCGCCGAGAGAGCAGTCGATGGCGCCACCATCAATTAAAGCGACATCCATCTCTCCGCTGTCATTCACCTGTTGGGCCTACCTGCTCTGTAATCACTACCTGTACACGTCAGGTGTCGCGCTGCGCTGCGCGTGGTAAACATGGCGACCATATTTTTTAAATTTATTTCAGAGATAATATTTAAAAAAGTCTACTTTGACGGGGTTTATTAATAGAAGGTTAAGGATGAATAACTTGGAGTTTTTACAAAGAAATAAAATTATTAGTAAAAAGGAAACTTTAGTAATTAACATTTAAAATAAAGTAGGCGTATCACCATTTTTGAATTTATTTTCATTAGGTTTTAGTGTACCTTATCTAAGTAATCAATTTATAATTATTACTATTAAAGTTTGTATCTTACCTCCTGCCTGCGTCCAGTAGAAGAGGACAAACACCGTCTTTTTTTAGTAAATTATATCTTAGGAATTATAATCAATTTTTAAATTCTTCTTAAAATTGCGATGTTATGTCTGATGATGCTTCTCAAAAAGGGTGAAACGCGAGCAAAATGTAAAATAGTGAGTAGTGACAAATTTCTTTTGAAAAAGAAAAAGAAGGAAGACCAAATAACCGTGATTCTAAAGAACATTAAAAAATCCAGCAATGTTCCACACCACAAAATGGTTCAAATCTCTACATATAGATGTCAGTGTAATGAAAAAGTATATATTCAGGAATAAAAATAAAACCAAACTGGTGACAACGCGGTGGACCATCTTTCTAAGTGCCATCAGTGAATAATAATGAAAATAAAATATCTTTCGGAAAAAGAAGAAAAAGGAAAAGTAAACCAAAATGGCGACCGCGGCAGGAAATACGAACAAATATTATCCGCCATTAATATATAGATATTCTTCGGTATTGTATAGGCGCTAATTTTTGTTAAAAATGCATTATTCACTTTGATCAAATCAAATCACTAATGTCTAGGCAGAGTACAGAGTAGCAGGCTAGTACAGAGTGAAATCAATCGTAGTTGTTAATAGACGACAACAATTAAAGAAGCCGTTGATTATGTTTAAAATTGATTATTATTAATCCCATTTTGCCAAATATGGATATTTCGTATAAGTGTCTCACTTCTGCTCCGACTACTATCAAATTCATTATTGTTTGTGTCGATATCCACCATAGCATATTGGCAAACGCTTATTGAATTTCACCCCAAAATCAACACTTTTTCATTCCGAATATCCTTTCCACTCGTTCTGTAACTAGGGACAGATGTGACACTCATCAATTAATTCCGGATGATATTGACAGGGTGTGAAAAAATATTTATTTTATTATTTGCAACCCATTGTCAGCATTTGTGGCTACCCTCTTGCGAATGAATGGTACTCGCTTCATTTATTTCATTCACCGCAACAGTTCAAGCGCGTTTGCATTGGTCAATTGAATGTTATCATTTGATTTGATTATCTATTGCCCAATGAACCCAACGCGTAGTTACATTACTCCAAAAACAATATTTTTTAATCGGGCAAAGTATTTATACAAATAATCAAAATCATTTACTAAATAAAAAAAAGTTTTCCTTTAAATGTAATCATATAAGCTTTTTGACCGCTGCGGTCTTACCGAAAGCTTATTATTAGTCGATACCCATTTTTTAGTTTCTATCATTATTAATTTTAGCGTTTTACAGCATTAAAAATGTTTCACGTCTACATAATTATCATATATTTTTAGTATATAGTCGATGCACATCTAATAATTATCAATTTTTATACATTTTAATATCAATTATTAAATATATGTGTTATAAAATTGTGCATATATTTTATTTTTGATCGCGATTTTTTTTTCTTAGAACGTGTGTCTCTAAGTAAGTCAGTTTCAATATGTATTTCTATGAACGGTGTGTGTAATGATTATTAAAATAATAACTTTACCCTATTTGAAAAAGATGGTTAAAAAAAATGATAACAAACACATGTTAGAAATATTTTCAAATGTTTTTCTAATAATTGGATCTATGAAGATTGTGCACGCCGTCACATATGCTGTGTGTCTCTATCTTCATAACATTTAGATACATGGTACACAATTTTTTATATTAATTATGTACAGGTACAACGATTAATATTTCAAATACAAAAAAAAAAGAGTAGAAATTAGTGATACACTGTTATATGGTAATTAATTCAAACTGGTGTCATGCAAAATTCATCAAATTTAAATAATTATCTTTTGCAAATTCCGTTGGCATTAATTTCTTTCGCTTTCAGACAGATTCGTTTTTCTTTTTACTTAACCTACGATAAAAACGTTATTTTGCACTCAGGTCCTTAAATTTACTAAATGTACTTTATACAGAATCAATTCAGTCTTTAATTTTTTATACATATCGAATAGTGCAAGTTGCTGATAGGATGTAAAACGTGCTAACAAAAGAGTGTCAGTTTCCTCTTTACCCCAAAGGGTCACAATGTTTGTTTTATATCAAAAAATAATTAAAACAGATTTCGCTTTAGGATTCATTTACAAAATAAATATTCGGGACAGTCCACGGATCACGAGATATTGATATTTAATTAAATACTTAAATTACAATGAAAAAATTAACACTTTTATGTTCTTAAGGTGTCAAATATTTTCGTGAAAAAATGTAGTTAGTAACCATTATACGAGCTCTCGAGAGGTGAAGTGAGCCAACTAGTAAAATGGTAAAACTGATTTCTTGGACTTTTAATTACAATCACATCTTAACTTTTTGTTTTGGTGGATTGCATATTGTTAATTTTTATTTTACGGATATACCACTATTGAAATGTATATTAAATTAACTGAGGTTACTTCACTTTTACGATACTTTTAGACGTAAAATATTACTACGCATCTAATATTTTTTTTTCTAAAATACCACTTGGCTCACTTCACCTCTTATTGTCCGATATTATGGTCTCTAAAAAATCGTTACCTCTTGTATGACAGCAAAATATAGAAGACGTTGTATTGGCCAGCAATAAGTGTTTGATGATGATACTGACGTTGAATAAAATTCATTGATGAAATGGAGTGGATACGTAGTTCCTGACTCATTTATTACTGGTCATCTACCACACCGAAACGATTAGCGATGGTTAGTGACTCTGCGGACATGACTTCATGGGTCACCAACATTTTTATCGTAGGCTGGTGATTCATTTTAACATTAAAACACACATTTTGACACTTTCAACGAATATAGAAAACACTAACTATAATACAAAAGTTATTTTATTCAGTAGTGGGTAAAAACTTAAGGAGTCGAACTGTTTTAACTCTAGTCGGACTCAAAAATGAAATAAAATTAAAACAGAAAAAGTGGACACTTCCATCGTTTTAGCGGTTGGTTTTATGTTAAGGTCAATTGAATACCTTATTGCACTGGTTTCCAAATTTTATGTAACCACGCCTCCCTCTGAGAAATATCGTCGCGCCTTCCCATCCTTTATTTCATATAATAATAAAGACGCATTTATTGGTTAAATAAATATTTTAAACTGTTCGCGCGATAATAGTGTTAATAGCCCACGCCTCGTAGTTTGGAAATCCCTGCCTTATTGTTTTAACACATTATAGGTGGGACACGTAAAAAACCCGTTTGTCGCTTACTGTCGGTTTTGTTGGTATATTGACTCTTAATGTAATGGTTTTTTCAAAATAACTGCCGCGGCAAGTGACCCTTTTTGAGAATAAACAATAAACTCCATAATTTATTATGCCCTGAACGTTCGTTCACACATAGTATTTTTTTTTAAAAAGGCGCACATGTTTCTCGAATATTAAGGGCATCAGGCTTCACACTTCCAGTGATTGTAAATTTGTAGGAATGAAGATTTTATACTATAATTATTTATATAATTGTATGGTATGGATTAATGTTATTTTTTATATAGAATATTTTGAATATTTCATATTGATAACAAGTGGAGTGCTATCTACTAAATTAATAACAGGTTTTTATATTCAGCTTAGTAAATTAAGCTTAAAGTAGTGAAATTATAATGTATTCAAAATCTTTTCATTATATTTTTAATGATTAAATGTCACATATGATTTCTTTTAAAATTTCAGTCGAAAATATTATTTTGTATAGAAGTTGTGTTGATTTTAAGAATATAATATATTTTTGCGCTAATCATTAAAAATCGCCCGCTTACAAAGTGTTAAGAAACTTGTAAAACTTTTCAGTATTTTTTTTTAGTAAATATTGAATAATAACAGAAGCGAGTTGTATC
This sequence comes from Himalopsyche anomala, assembly GCA_031772345.1. NCBI lineage: Eukaryota > Metazoa > Arthropoda > Insecta > Trichoptera > Rhyacophilidae > Himalopsyche > Himalopsyche anomala. The sequence goes on from CM062835.1 coordinate 20,493,962, forward strand.
GGAATAATTTGATTATTATTTCAAAACCTTCAACCATATTATGCGCTCGCTTCAACCATACTAACTATATGTCTTACGTGGACGAAATCAAAGCGAATGGAAAGCGACTCAGTACGCACGAAAATATCAAACGGTCTCCGCCGCGTCCACGTGACAAAACGTACGCTGAGATAAGTATGTTATGTATATATTTCGATTCGCTTTAAGCTGCGTTCCAATCGCGTTCGCTGTGATTTCGCCCAGGTGAGACGTAGCATAATACGACTATACGACTTACGTCCAGCGAGAGACAAATCTATAGTAAAATAAGACATGCAAACGCCAGAGTCCAGTTCCTTCTAAGGATATCTTTCTTTCTAATATTTATATAAAAAAAATATATCACCGAAGTAATGAATTGTAACTCTGCAAAGTCATCTGCGGTAATAGGTAAATCAAATGCAATAAAAAGTTGCGCACAACTATTTTCATGATTTAGACCTCCTATATAAATGCACGGCGATTGGTTCACCTCTCAGCGAAATATCTTCGTATTTACTGAATGCGCGACCACGTTTTGCGTGCACAAAATATGCATCTGTTTATCCATATTCTGGCAGATTTACACCCAGATTTACACACAAAAATCATTTCGTGGAATCACCATCTGATTCATTATTGATTAACTATCGTTCAATATTCTTTCAAGTAAATTTAAATAAAAAAAAACAAATGAACGTTTGACAAGCAAATGTAATAACAAAAAAAAAATGAATGTTTAAGTTCAGATGCAAAAACGGTCATAACTAGTTATGGATTTGCTTTAAATATCAGATATTTAAAAAAAAATGTAATTTCACATATTAAGTACGAATAATTAGCAAAGCCGATGGAACCGCTATTAATTAATATTCATTCAGTTGACGTATTTTTTAATGAGTAATGAATGATAATTTAATGAATATTATCTCGCATAACATACCATCACTTATGTCTGTTCACAGGATGAAAATACACAACAACATATGTGCGCTATGAAACATCGTTTTGAAGAATTCATTCGATTCTAGGGAGAAAGAGTGTTCTGATTCATGACCACGCGATCAAATTATTTGCGTAAATGCATGAAGATACTTTGCTAAAAAGTGTGATATTTAGTTTGGAGAGCTTTACAATTATGTATCATAGGTTATTTATTGATTTGGCATTTACTTGGTAGAACTCCATTTTAATAGGGTAAAATATCAAGGTATTTCAGTTCTACAGTTTTTTTTAAAGTTAAAGGTTGACAGCTTATTTATTTAATAAATTTAATGTAACATAATTAATAATAAATATTAGTTTAAATTATTCTAATTAATGTTTTTAAAAACCCAGACTGCTTATCTTTCTTCGTAACACTAAAATCACATTTATTAAGTGCAATATTGTAATTAGAATTTGAATTAGTATGTTAGAGTGAATAATATGATGCATTGTGTATCTCTTCTTAGACAGTATATATAGCTGAGTAAATGTATGTTTAAAGCATAGTTCTGACGATGGCGTAAGCCGAAATAGCTATCAACCTTTAACTTTAAAAAAAACTGTAGAACTGAAATCCCTTGATATTTTACCCTATGTATCATAGGCTACAGCTGAAGCTTTTTTTAATTTACTTACAATAATTAGAAGGTAAATACTGAAATTTTTAAAAACATCTAGTTTTTTCTTCAGTCATTCAAAGCAGGTTGACCGTTAATTTGTTTCATATCTTTTGTACATAAATATGTGTTATTTTTAAACATTTTAGTTTAAAAAACGGTAGAAAAAACATTACAAATGAGGGTATTAATTGCAAACCCGGCTCATTCCAAAGTTGTTGAAACATGAACCATGAATGTAATTTAGTAGAAAAAATAAATTTTAGCATTTTTAGAAATCAGTCTTAAACATGGATGGTTTGACAACATCCTAAATATCATTCCAATGTAATGTAAGACTAAAAATACTTTTAAAATGTACATTGTTTTTCAAAATGAAAATCAAGTTTCTTTTTTTGACCATTTTGGAATAAACCGTGTTTGCAAGTAATTAATACCTTCAAATACCCATGTCGATGATCGGAAAATCCAACACTTGATATTGACCGTATGCGGTGGGCTGCATCTCAGAACAATTCGCGGTGTTCTGTAGAAAGGGTGTATTTTTATCCTTCTATACTTATTATACATTATTTTTTTAACCATGTCCGCTCCCAATGTGGAGCATATGGTCTCCTAATGGAGTTTATCTCAACAGAAGTGTTTCTACAAGAATTGCTTGTTACTCAGTTGCTCAACCTCTCTTTTTCCAAAGAGAGTAAAGCAATCAAATATGCTTATTTTATAAGCTCAATAGCTGAAAAAAATACTTACATATCACAGATTGCAATAGTTAATAGTTTGAAGATCGATCCAAAAAGGTACTATTATTTTCATTCTAATTCCATGTTTCAAGCGGTATACTTGGAACGTGGTAGATAATATTGTGAGCGTATTGTTTTTTTAAAAATTTAACAAACGGCCCGCCGGCCTAAGTCAGATGAAACAAGGAGCTCGCGCGATCCCCTTCGAGCACCCTCCAGCCCACTCCTGACCGTATCCAAACTAGAAAACAATACGATATTTATGAATATACAAGGAAAATAAAAAGTTGAATGATGTTGCGTTTTCTCAGAATGCCTTATTTAGAAAACTAGCATGAATTATTTCACTCAATTCAACCACACGTGAACTGTCAAAAGTGTTTATTTCCTATGCAACAAATTAAATTATCGCTCTGCAAGTAAATACGGGTCACAAGTCACATCGTAGCCCTAACACAGTCGTTATTTTGTGAAATGAGCGGTACGCGCATGGTACTCGACGAGCGTTTATTGGTGCATCGCATGCATTAGGGACGTTCGTCTTAGACCCCTGTGCAGTTCACGATGCACTCTGAGCCCTGCAGCCGTTGCACAATGGAAATATATGGCGACAGGTCGTGAAATATTGCGCTTTCCAACGCAACTAAGCGATATAGTCTGTACCAGGCTACTAACACCTTTTGGATTTAGCTGTACCAGGTAAAATGCATAAATTACTTAAGAAACGTATCTTCTGGTATATTATCTTCCGCAAAAGTATGCTTTCGTAATAAATCTTGAATTATTACTTATGGAAACATTAATGCCATTATCATATGTCTATTTAATGCTAAATCAATACTTCCAGTTTTATTTTAGTATCACAAATCATTCTATCACAATAACATGTTATCATGTAATTATTGCCCACCTTGAACAACTCTAAACACGATTCAAATGAACCATAAAAGCTTCAAATTGATAGTATCATCATTTTTTTCATCAAAAATCGTTTACTAAAATTTAAGAAAATTCAAATTAAAATTTTTGAAGCGTCTTCCTCCGCGGCACACCTGGGACTTCTTGCGGCACACAGTTTGGCAGACACTGCCATAAATCAAACATAATAATCATCTATTATGGAAAATCGTTTATATTTAAAATTTCTTGAAGTGCTTTAATTTATTCTGATTGCATTTAGCATTGAAGAAATCCAGGAACTATTTCATTAGCCAAGCATATAAACTGTTATCCCCTTAAAGAAAACAATAAGCTATTAAAATATATTAATATCAATTGCATTGTTTAGTATTAATGTCGTACACCTTGATAAATGCAAATTATTTACTGTCGAACTCTACCCGTGGATTATTGAAAGAACCTTATTCGATATCCGGTTCTGTGCATTCAGTAGGGCGCAGTATATATCTGAAATTAAACACATTTTGTTGATACTGCCGTTTCAAGTAAGAAAGCAGTAATTGGCGAAGTTTCCAGAATCGAATATTTATAATATATTGCACCCCTAGTTTTAGACAATTACAAGGTAAAAAAAAAACTATTTTTTCATTTAATAACGCAAAAAGGTTCAATTAAAAAAAATGGGACATTTTTTTTAGCTCTCCCGCATTTTTTTATTTTTTTTTGTCCTCAATCTCGAAATCCCGGGATCACAAAATCGGACGGGATCCCGGGATTGAAGGCCCTAGTATAGACGCAATTAATGGCAGTGGACACAGCATTTAGTACCAAAAAGAATATAACTTGGCGTAGAATATAACTATCATGGCGAACGACATTTAAATTCAATATGATATCACTTTTAGGGTGTTTCACTGTGAATAATTAATTGGTGGAAAATTTAAAAAAAATACATGATTACATTTTAGAGGTATGTATTAAACATTTTAATTTTACTCAATTTAGTTAATGTCACTTATTCATATTTTGTTTTTAAATTCTTTTTAATACCAATTGTTTATCACAATTTCATTTTGATTTGTATAATCAACACTGTTAAATTGTATTCTCTTATCAGTTGATAATGCTCGTGAGGAGCGAAACCGGTCCTGATCAAATAAATTTTAAGTGGAAAAAGTACTAAAAATCTTTTATTATTTTTATTATAATGCCATTCCACCAAGTATTGACAGTGAACACCTTAAAAGTGATAACCTTAATGTATTATGACTTGGAAATGCAACATAGCTTAGAATGCATTATTTGCCTACTTACATTTCGCTTGGTTCCTTTTCGCAGCACGTTCAACGTGAGAAATAATGGTTCGCGTTTTGCGTTTCAGCTCATTTGAATATGTGAAATTGCTCCTGATTTTACCCAAGTAACAAGCTTACTACTCACAACTTACTGCTGGGAAAGTGAAAGGGAATAAATGAATTAGGAATTAGATTTAAATAATTCCGTCAAGACTGTTTGTCGATTTTCCCGTCCAATCGCATTAAAAATGATTTTCAAGCATGTCCTAGAGCAGTGGTCGCCAAGTTTTCTGACCTCGCAGACCACTTATTTCACAACCGTGGATTGAGTGAAACATTAACATTTTCTCTTTTAATAAAAAGGTGCAAATATAAAAAAAATATTTTTTCTAAAAGTAAAATGTTATTTTACAAATATATAACAATAATTTGTGTAAAGCTATTTTGGCTACTTTGTTAAATACATACAAAACGTGTTGCCCGGTCCGAATTGTTTCATGAGTTCGCTCTTGAATCTTTATTTTTTTCCATGTCCGCTCTCAATGTGGAGCATATAGTCACCTATAGGTGATATCTCAACAAAAGTTTTTTCTACGAGGACTGTTTGTCACTAAGTCGCTCAACCTCACTTTTTCAAAGAGAGTTGTATGGATATAAGGACAAGACTAGGACAAGACCAGTGGTTAACTTATCGCTTTCGCTACGCCAAGTTATCAAAGGATCGGAAAGGGTGGGAGGAAACTTTTAGACATCGCAAACACCCATGCCTTCGAACAGAAATCGACGAATCAATCGAAAAAAATGTCGGGTCATATGGCGCAGCGTTTAGCGTTGTGGGGTGCCGTGCCGGATCTCACGGGTTTGAGTACTAGTACGAGCAGCAAATCAATTTGGTAGCCAGTTAATATTGTATGTATTTTGTTAAGAAACTCTTTAGTTCCAGATATTTTAATGTGAATATTTTTGTCTGTATATTTTTCTATTTCAATATGTTGTACACATTTTTTAATATTATTATGCAAGCTATATTTTGACTGCTATAAAAATCTAAGATATTATATAAATTGATGTTAAAAATTTATCTAGTAATGACTAATTGCAACTTCGCAATTATGTTTCCACTCAATTGAATTAGAGCAGCGCCCCCCAAATGGATGCACCCGTTAAAAAAACCCTGCATGAAACAGTCTCTTATATCCGCAATATAATTAAAAATTTGGAGAAAGTGTTAAAATAAGTAACGCAGTATAAATTAGTAAACATTTCAAAACAAGCTATATAGCACGATGAGCGATAATTTTCTCCCTTCATTTTCTTGATAGAAAACACGATTCTGTCTAGATATTTACCACTTTATCATTTTCTCGCATCAAATCTTCGAAAACTTTGAAAATTACCCAGTCATGTATAATATATTTAACAAGTGAATAGAACTTCTTACACGGGTGGAGTCTAATCAAATAATTGCACGATTATTATTATACTATGTAATTTAATAACAAGTGTTCTGCTATGCCCTCATCACATTTTGTTTAATTGAGAACTTGTTTATTTATCATTGTTTTGTATGTATATATATATATATGTTGTTAATTCAGTTGGAAAGCCTCAGACGCATTAAAATTTGGAGGCCCTGTTTTTCGGATTACATAAAAGCGTCTTAAAATTCCATGTCAAATAGAAATAAATACTGAAGACGAAATTCATTATATTATACATGGGTTTTTTATAATATAAACCAACGGTTTCCAACCTTTATGCTACTGCGCCTCCCTAAAATTAAAATAAAATGGCCGCGCCTCCCCAACTTTTTATTATTTTAATAAATATAGCAATACAGACACGTTTTTAATAATAATAATTTCATTACAAAAAAAAAACTTAAAAACCATAATCAACAGAACAATAACATAATATATGAACATGTAGTGCTTTTTTTTGAAAAAAATGATGCCAGAACTCACTTGTCAATATTTAAACAAAGTTTTTTTCTTATCTATGTCCGTTCCTAATGTGGAGTATATAGCTAAATAATGGATTTTAGTAAAGTTTTGGCGCCTCCCCTAGCGGTACTCCTCGCCTCCTAGGTTGGAAACCGCTGATATAAACTGTTTTGAGGCCTCTAATACTAGAAGGCCCAAAGCCTCATTTGCCAACAGGGTAAATCGCAACTGATTAACCTCATGACCAACCAAGATGGGTATTTTAACTGAAATAACCAATAACCAATTATCATATTGTTTTATTGAAAAGTACTGTTCAACGGTTTTATTATAAAAAAACTTATAACCTGTGTCAACAATACACTTTGACGTTATAATAGGAAACCATTATTATGTACATCGATTTCTGACCAATGGTATTTTATATATTTATTTATTTTGAAAAGTGTTAAAATAATGTATTCATTCAGTTTTATCGATCTTGGTCTTTCAACTGGTTAAGAAATAATATCTTGAAATGTCGTATTATAATATAATACACAGCCAAAACGTTTACAACAACTATACTTTCAATTTTTATCTCCATCTATCTTAATTGCTTAGTAACGAGTCTTAATAAATACACACATCGCTTAAATATTTTACTTTATAATATAATATCCTCTTCGGCAGCGAACCAGTTATAAAAATAAAAGTAAAACAGAACCGCTTGTTGAACAAAAAAACCAATACCAGAATGATTGTCAAATTAAACAACTTTTTTTCATATGGAAATTTGCAATCACTAAATAATTCATACTTAGTAAACCAGTCAATCAAGACACTGTTGATGATACAAACGTCAAATAAAACACCATTTAAACAATATCAATTTCCGGTCATTAGCAAATCCAGTATGCCAAATTGACGGATGTTAACTATTGGTGATTTTTTATCATAGACAATTTACCGAATTTATTCTTGAATAACTGGAATGGGTAATAAAATAGGTGGACATGCTATTTGACAGTAGGAAATATTCAGAAGATTTCTTTTTGCACGCGATGGGTACTATAAAAGCAATTAATTACTTCCTTTATCAAACCATCGTATAAAGAATTAGTATTTTTTTAATTTTATATAACTTTCAAAGGTAATGATTTATATAAGTTTACGTATTTAAAATTGAACATACAAATCGCCCACTGTGGTCTTCTAATTAAGGGGTCGGAAAACCGCAGCTCGCGAGTCGAATGCTGCTCTTCAGATATCAACTCTTGAACATATCACGTTTTTTTTTTATCCTAAAAATCAATATATATATATTGCTTATTTATATTCTTCTTCTCACTTGAAATGTTTCCAACCACTAATCTAGTTGGTGTGAGCTTGCTCTATCGATCAGGTGGGTTAAGTTCGATTCCCGGAAAGTTCATTGTCAAATTTAGATTTAGTAAAAAAGAGTGTTTTATTTTACTTTTTGATTTGAATGATTTTCCACCAAGTATTTACAGTGAACATAGTAATACCAACAGTATAATTATAAAACTGAAAATGTCTGCCGGGGGGATAGAGAATCATGGAGGAACCATGTGGTGACCATACGCTCCGTATAAAGAGCGGATATGGAGGAAAAATGGTCAATTTTTGTTTATTTACTTGTCTTATTGTCTACTACCTCGTTACATTTAAGTACAGTAAGTCGATAATCTCAAAACAAGGTTTTTTGACTTAAAGTTTTCTGGCAGAATACCGACGATTTGTGATTCGATTTATTCAAACTTGACATTATACTTATTTAGAAAACTTCAATTATTGAAGTACCTATTTATAGTAAAAAAAAAATATATTTCTAAAACAAAACGTCTCCACCCCATTGCTCATTCAATGCATTCCGCTCTGTTCTAATTTATGAAGCCATCCCGCTCACACTTCTCTCCTGTCAAAAGATAAATGATATTGATGATTTTACAAATTCTTCTTCAATTATCGAAATTGCCCTCTATCCAGTAACTGGTGAAGTTGGCAACACTGTTGAATCACGTATAGTAATAGACTACCGCATGCAGAAGTATGCACGACATATACAACAGCTAATTGCCAATGAACCAGATATTTTCAATTTTAAATCACTCGAGATTAGATCGAAAAAATGTCATACTAAATAATAAATAGGTACAGTGAAAACCTTAAAAGTGATCAATAAATAGCTACTATGGATTCTGAAGTCTCGGATTTTTTCATGTCCCGGAAAACTTGACATCAAATTGTCATGTACCGGGAAATCCTCGTTTCTTGAGACTTAGTATGTACTGCAGTATTTTTTATTGAAAAATATTTTAACGAATATTTATATCGACTGTGGAAAGGAAAAAGGACGTAACCAACACATATCAAATTTTACAGGAGGCGCAAAAAACGTGTTTTGAAGATTTTGGGCCATATGTAAATTATGAATTATACACAACCTTGAAGAGCACAGAAACTTCTTAACTGGTGTTCAATTGACATAACCTAATATTAATTAAAGAAATTGTCTGGAAAAAACCTTTATTTCAGTCTTTTTTCTTGGTTTTAACTTTTTACGAGGTCATCTTTTTCAAACTTAAAAGCTAATTTTAGATGCTAATTCGGCATTTGCAGCTTGCATCCTTTTGATAGAACGTGTATTAGGTTTGATACATTGTGATTATCGAAAAAAACCTGTTTTTAAAAAACTGTGGGTTACGTCCTTTTTCCTTTCCACAGTCGATATGCATGGACAATGTCGGTAACTAACTCAAAACTTGTGCAAACTTAAATATTATAAAAGTTGTCAAAATTGTAAATATTTATCTTGCTTTTTGTTATACATACACCATTCGAGGGATTCGTTTGATTTTACCGATGAAACTGTTACTTCCGAAAATAATACATTGGTTCGGTATTTTTTTGGTTATTATTGCAAATTAGAATCTGTCCCACGTATGGTCAGTGGTCACACTGTGTTATTAAATAAATGTTGAATTTAGTAAGTTTTTTAATCTTTTTATTGCCATCTGAAATGTACAATGGTTCTCAAAGTATAAAGATTCTCAAACTATTTATATTTGTATTGCGTGAAAAAAGTTGTCATTTGAGTCTACCAGGATTTATACTGGCTTATTTAAAGTTATAAAAGGACATTATATAACTATTTATTACGATTAGATTTTATTTTTATCCTTTTTTTCCATATCATAAAAAATAATCCGAGAGTGTGATTAACTGTCAACTTTTATTTTTCCTGAAAAGAGAGGTTCAGTAGGTAGACTTTTAAACAGTCCTCTTCAAGTACTTAGTACCGAAGTACACAATTGTTATCAGTATTCTCTAAGACAGTGCTTCCCAAAAAAATCATACCACGTACCCCTAAATCTGAAAAGAAATAATCCGCGGCCCCCCTCAATACAAAACATGATCTGCAGCGGAACCCGGAGAAAACCTGTGGCCTCCAATTTGGGAAGCACTGCTCTAAGACTTAGAGTCTTAGTTGTAGGGGGACATTGGTTTATAATATACTTATCATTTTTTTTGGATAATATATTTGTTCTACTATTCAATACCAAGGATTGCTCGTTTGCCAAAATACTCACCGAAAAAATGTCTACAGTAGAGAAAAAATCTCTTTTAAACTTTTTGTAGTGTGGTGTTAGAAACGCTTACAAAAACCAGTTCTCTTAACGGCATTTTAGTTGGAATGTATTCTTATACTTTTTCGTTAGTCTTCATGTAACTATTAAATCCATTCCATATGCTACACATTGGGATCGAACAGCACCAAAATATTACGAGAACGTCTAAAACATTGTTGTAAATGCATGCATAAGATTAGAAGATAATGTTCATTCAATATTCTCAAACGTTGATTGACAGTGAATCAAAAACTTTTCCTCGCATAACAATGAAAATAATTTTCAATACGTTACTTCAGAATGTCACTATCTAACATATGTGTGTAGTTAAACGTTTATATTTAGAACTCATTCATATCTTGTGTAAACTTTTGAAAAGGAAAATTTCCATACCAGCCAATAAACATCCGGTCTTAGAGCTTTACTCTATTATTGTTATTCAAAGTATATATTATGCATTGTACATAATATAATAACAACTAAAATCTATTTAAAATGTTCCGCCGTTGAGTTTGTGGTGCAAGCAGGTATTGCACTAAAAATATGAATTAATTTGCACGCAGTGCCGTGCGAGATGTAAAAGATATCGATATTTTTTTTACATTAAATGATTGCCTCTAGGCCTAGGGGAAAAACAATGTTAAAGTCTATAAGGGTGCCACTAGTGCCCTCTCTGTACTATAAAGCAGTGGATAACAGAAATAGTATATTAAACAAAAACTAAATTATCTTAAATTTGAATCGTTCAAACTATGTACATTCTCACAGATTTTGTCACTGACGTTCATCCGTGCACTTGAACGCCTGAAGATGCTGAAAGGCGAAACCCGGGTCGTTAGTGACAAAATCTGTGAGAATGTACATAGTTTGAGTGATTCAAATCTAATATTGAAATTCCACCAAGCACCTTCAGTCGAAATCTTAAACTAAATTATCTTGTTATTACTTGATATAACGTTTTCAACATCATGGCGAACTGAGTCTTATCATATATTATTTATATCAATATTTATGTTAATTTCATTTATCCTTTAATAGGATTCTGTGTCACAGAATTATCAACAGTACTATCCTTAAATGATGTTTCCATAAAAAAAATGTACTCCCAATTTTAAGCATTATGACTGTAATTATATTTTTTCCTGTAATCAGTTGTTTACGCGTCTTATTTTTATGCTCGAAATACACAAGGTGATACATATTAGGGAATCCAATTCTGAATCCTTTTTGTAATCCCAAGATTGTCATTTTTTTCAATCCCGGGATTGAACAGTCACTATAAAATGTTTATAGATTCGGGATTGAAAAATTTTTGCTCGGTGATTTTTAAATCCTGGCAATTAACGGATTACCTAAAATAAAAAATGTGGGGCTTTTATTTCTTTAAGATCTCGCGTGATTTTCAAACATTTTGTCTGATTGCCTATTTTCAACATTTTTTCAAGAATTTTGTACTTGTCCTCAATCCAGAAATTCTGGGATTAGTACTATCAAAATCTCGGGATTTCGGGATTGTAGGCCGTACTTCATATTACCAAATTTAATTTTACTTGAAGTGCTTTATAACAATAATTTCACTTTAATGTAAATTTCTTGTCACGAATGTGTTAGTTGGCCTATTTTTCGACGTCAATGCATTTTTATTATAAGGCGCGCATGTGTGAGACAATGAAACGCTCTCCCGAGCCACAGTTTTATTGCTGTTTGTTATTTTCATTAATATTCCATTCAAAAATAATATTACGCAATAATATTATGAAGCAAGAAGCTTTGAAATTCTTCTTATCAAATATGTATTGCAAATTACGAGAAAATCTGCACAGTATTCTGTTATATGAAATTGTCGGATTCGTGGTCGAATGGTCAACGTCCCTGACGTTTCTTAATGTACCCAAAGACTAGAATACTAACACAGACAGCTCTATAAATTTATTCTTTCAAAGATTTATGGATTTTTGTGCCAAGGCATTGATGTCTGTAAAATCTAAAATTACTTCCCACTCTTCAATCTTTAAAACGGGGCTGAGAACGATTAGCAGCTATTTACTAGTTCTGACATATTTAAAGTTGAGTAACAAGCAGTTCACGTAAAAAAACTCCTTTTGAGATAAACTCTATTAAGAACGCATATGCTTAATTCTCATTGGGAGAGATGTTCACTTAATGTTAACCATTCAAGTGATCGTCAATCTGTCAATTTTTTTTATAATAACAAGTAAATGAGTTTTAATGAATGGAACTAACTTGACCGTAAGCAATACGACACACATTGATATAAAATTATGCAATTAGAAAAAAGCTATTTCCCATTAGTTATTTTAACATTTACATCACCGGTTAACGTATTCTAAAATATTATCAAATTAAATTGACTGGCCAGATAAGCCGTCGGTTAGTTTATCGGAGAGAAAAAAAGCCAAAACATCTTTTCCAGCGGTAAGTATAATCTCACGACTTTTCACCGCTCGGTGTTAAAGTGTTATCCACACGTGATGGCCAACATTTGGCATGGCTAACCGCAATAATGAATATTTAAAATAATTTAGAAATATTTCATTTTAAGGAGCGAGCAATATCTGTTCGTTTTAACTATATTTTATCAATTTAATCGTTTTTTTTGTCGTTCTATCGGAGTGACTGATTGTAAATCAAGTTTATTTATAACTATAAAAATACTTAAAACAGTGAATACAATATCGACTGTGGTAAAGAAAAAGGACCTCACAATAGCAAATTTTACAGGAGACACAAAAAACGTGTTTTGACGATTTTGGGCCATATGCAAATTATGAAATATCCACAATCTTGAAGTGCACGAAGACTTCTAAACTGGTGTTTAATTGACATATTCTAACATTAATTTAACAAATTATCTAAGAAAAATCTTTTTTTCAGTCTTTATTCTTGGTTTCAATTTTCTCAGGCTCATCTTTTTTCAAACTTAAAAGCTAAATTTAGATACTAATTCGGCATTTTCAGCTTATATCCTTTTGATAGAACGTGTATCGAGTTGGATACATTGTGATTATCGAATAAAAAACTACGTCACGTCCTTTTTTCTTTCCACAGTCGATATAATCCTGAATGTACGGTTTCGCTCCATATGGCGTATATAATAAAATGTGATCAGACGTCCCGTTTTCCGGCAGCGTGTCCCGATGTCCCTTTCATCTTCAGCTTCAATGTCCCATTTTTAAAAAGAGAAATACTAGCACTACGCGACTGGGTATTGCCGCATACGTTACAGGAAAATTCTCTATTAATCTGCATTTTATTGCATCAAATTTGTCCGTTTAAAGTTAAAAAGACGTGTTTTGACTAATCAAAACGATCTATGGGCACGAATGGAGTGGAACTTAAGATATTATTGTAATGTCTATTAAAAATCATTTTTGTTATATATCACATATTCAGCAATTATTTTAAAAATATTGAAGAAGAAAAAAAATATTTCATAACATAATATTGAAGTGACTTCTTTTTTTTTTGTTTTTTTCTACCATGTCCGCTCCCAATGTGGATCATGTGGACTCCTAATGGAGTTTATCTCAACAGAAGTGTTTCTACGAGAACTGCTTGTTACTCAGTTGCTCAACCTTTCTTTTTTCCAAAGAGAGTAGGCATAGAAGGATAGGTCTAGGACAGGACTAGTGGTTAGCTAATCGCTCTCGATACACCCGTTCATAGGATAAGGTGGGAGGGGGGAATTCAAGACATCACATACATCCATGCCTTTGAACAGAAATTCATAAATCGATTGAAAAATCAATTTATAAAACTGCCCGTACTGGGATTCGAACCCGTGACCTCCGTAGCGATAGTCAACGACGTTGACCACTCGACCACGCAGGCGACTTCTTTTATTAAATTATATTGTATTTTTTTTTTTTATTCCATGTCCGCTCCCAATATGGAGCATATGGACTCCTAATGGAGTTTATCTCAACAGAATTTTTTCTACGAGAACTGCTTGTTACTCAGTTGCTCAACCTCTCTTTTTCCAAAGAGAGTAGGAATAGAAGGAAAGGGCAAGGACAGGACTAGTGGTTAGCTAATCGCTCTCTATACGCCCCGTTCATAGGATAGGATGGGTAGGAGGGGGGAATTCAAGACATCACATACATCCATGCCTTTGAACAGAAATTCATAAATCAATTGAAAAATCAATTTATAAAACTGCCCGTACCGGGGTTCGAACCCGTGCCCTCCGTAGCGGTAGCCAACGATGTTGACCACTCGACCACACAGGCGGCATATTGTATAATACTATTTTTAATAATTGACATAGAAAAAATGATTCACCATAACTGGCGTAGGTAGTAGTGCGATGTTAATGAACCCATTAACTCCTGGATCACGATCCACACAACTTTGCATGTTTTTATTACAAAATTTAATATCACACAACATTATGGTTCATTATGATAATACATCTTGTCCACAGAAATGTTTCATATTAGAGGAACTGTACATTTTACACAGTATCATCTTCCGTCAGTTAAGAAAATGTAGATTTCTCTGTCATAAATTTTACCTTCACTAGAGCAAACTAGATTGTATATTAAACTTTGTTGGCAGCACATAGCTGACAGAATGTTTTTTTTATCATGACATACCCTAAAATACCTAAGTTGAATCGTTCAAATTATGTACATTCTCACAGATTTTGTCACTAACGACCCGAGTTTCGCCTTTCGGCATCTTCAGGCGTTCAAGTGCACGGATGAACTTGAACTGACGACATATTGTTCAAGATCGTTCATAGTCATATCGTCCAAGAACTTAAAATACTACGTAAATTGCCCAGGGCGGCCAAAGAACTAGAATTAGATGTAATTGAATAAAAAAAAATCAGTACGATTTTTTTCTGCTTAATGAAAATAAAAATGCGCAATATATTAATAGAAATATATGCAATGGTTTTTTATTGGTCTCGTGAAAATGTAGAGATTCATAAATGTAAGGATTGTGAAGAAATAATATCCACACAGTGAATGAGGATTTATTGTAAATTGGTAAATAATATTTATAAAACCGGGGAATTTAGCAATTGAAATTTCGAAAAACGGAGCGAATATATTAAATACTTAAACACGTAATGGACTTTAACAAATACGTCATATTTTTTTAAAATTCTACGAATAATATTTAACAATTCTTTTCATTCCTTACGATTATATTGTAGTTACTTAGGAATAAGCGTCTTCTTTCTTTTATTGTTATTATTAATGAAACTTGAAATATCGAAGTTAAGGCGACTCAGTAGGAATGCAAAACTTAAATTTGACCTACAGTATAAATATTGCACTGACTTAAATAGGTAACCACCACTATACGTATTTTTACAGTATCAAAACAAGCAAAACATTTTTACATTTCATTACAAAAATAACAATACCACCCAACACACGAATGGGTATTTAGACAGTAATGAGGTATTGCTACATGGTAGCAACAGTAAGCTATCGTATTTCATAAATTAACGGTTTGTGACAATAAGCAAAACAAAGCATACAATACAAAATTCTCAAACTTTCTCTAATATATTGAAAGAATTATTTTTAATTTTGTATAACCTATTTTTATGATATTGATTTGATATGATTTTTTATGATATTGATATTGATGAATACAGTTTTGAAAAATAATTTTGTTGCATAAAAAAGATTAAAACATAAAAAAAATATTGACATAATAAGATTAAAATAGAAAAGTATTGAGTAAAAGAATTATAAGTAGCAATTGATAGTTATTTTTGGTTCGCGTTTTAGTTTTGACAATTATTTAATCCAAAAATTATCTTAACTGACAATAATTAAAAAACTTCGATATTTTAAAATTATTGTAAGTTAAGTAATCGTTCTATCAAATCGATTGAACATTTCGCACAGTGACTTCTTTACGTTTTTTTATTAATAGCATCTAAAATGTATTGCGGATTCCATATTTCTATTGACCTTTTGAATCTAAGATCAAAAATCTCAGGATGATACATTGGTTCCAGAAAGTGGTGCGTAAAAAAGACTAATTTTCATATAATTTGAAAAATCGATTCCAAATCCGTATAACAAAGTACTAAAAATGTATGAAAAAACGTAACGGTGCCATCCAAAAAAAATCGCATTAAGAAAGGATTGGGTGTACATTTTACTAAATGTAAATATTTTTACTTCAAGATTCTATATAGTCTAACTCGATAAGGAAGAAACTAAATGAATATTAGACCAGATCAAAAGTAGTTATTCAAATAATTTATAGCGAATGCATAGATATATTCGTATTTTTTAATAAATGTTTGAGAACGTTCTTTATTGCCCGCTTGCGTGTTCGACGATATACAGGGCTGTGACATATTAAAATCTTACCTTTTCAAATATTTTTTTGTTTTTAATAATATTTTTTTTTTACTTTTAGACGACGAACTTTGTTTTTTTTAGCGAAAATCTTCCCCATCTGTAAGCAGCACATTACTTTTGAAATATAAAAATCCTTTTATTCAATCATTCTGTTTTGTTCAATTATAAGTTTAAAAAAACACGTTTGACGGTAGAAAAATGTATTCAATTAAAAAAACTTAACGTTGCAAAAAACATGGTTTACCATCTGTATATTATGTAAAAAATATTTACTATTAACATCTTAGCTTCTCCAATAATTTTGAAGTTTGTTTTTCCATTTAGATGACTTTTATTCAACTACTGTTACTATTATATTGAATAGAATCTCTTTTTAAAACCATTGCCGAATAATTATTTCAAAATGCTTATCCATAAACTAAAGTAATACTGGTCTTTACAAGTATTTCGACTGAACAAGACATTATTGTATTATAAATAATATTATTTATCAGCGCTTTGCGCAACCCTAACCCCAACCGATATTTAACCGTTTTTATGGTAGTGTAAAAAATACATTGCTTTGATTCATATCTCTAATGTTCGTTGACCAGTGATTTAAAAATATCTAAAGAAATTTTCGACACGTCCACTCCAGACCAAGCCTCATCTCAAACTGAGCTCAAACTGAAGAATGGTAGGTAAGAAAAAGACATCCCCGAAAAATGGTTACCATTTATTGGTATTATTATTATTATTATTTTTTTTTGCTTTTAAATGTAAACAATAAAATGTTTTATCATTACAATTTTTTGTAGAAGTATTTATGATCCAATTATGCTTTAAAAATCAGTCAGAAAAAGTGGGAGAAATGGTACATTTCAAATGGATGTACAATCATTACAAAACATAAATTGGAAATTCTGCTCAATTCACTTTCTTAAACAAACCTTTATCTGCATTTCTTTCTAAGACATTAAACTTCGGTATCTTATAATAATCTCTAAAAATGATCTAAACGTAAAGCAGTTTTTTAAATTAAGTTTTTTGTGTTTGACGTTTTTCCTTTAAAATATGAATGTTTTCATGAAAAAAAAATGCAATAGTGTAAATAAGTGTTTGGAAAATGTAATTATTGAACAAAAAAAAAAGTGAACGTTTCACGAGATTTAGTCGTCGGCAAACGATCGATTTACTCTGTTTTCAGGCGAAAAGGTACTGTATCCTCTTAAACATTTTATCCTAAAATCTCAAATTTTTCATTTGCTTGATAACTAGGAATTATCAATTTATTACTTAACAACTTTTGCCAGCACGGCTACGATTTATATAATAATAACATGTTAAAACTGTTTCAAAACTAAATATGTTTATACTATATATTGCAAGACCATATTTAATTATTAAGTAACAAATTTGCAATACACACACTTGAACGATATGTCGTCGAAACATATTTTTGGCGAGGAAAATAGCATTATAACGAGGTTTCAGAAAAGCTCGCAATTGAGTTATTGTAAACGAATTTATAAAGATGTTTTGCATGGTTTTTTTTCAATATGTTCCTCTTAAAGACATGTATTGCAAGAAGATGTTTTTATATTATTTTAAGAAATTTAAAACAAATAAATTGTGGTAGTGAATACACGATTCATTTGCACTTAAAAAGCAATGGAAATCACTTATATTTGAGTAATTAAAAAATATATTGTTTGCATAATATTATTAAAAAGAATTTAGAGACAAATGTTGTTCGTCATTTCAACACAAACTTAAGGTTTTAAATTAGATATTATACAGAGACTCAAATCTTATAAAACATTAAACTAAAAACTTTGTCTATAAAGTATGCATAACTTCTTCATCAATATTGACCGATGGTAACACATGCCTTATCTGAATGTACGTGTTAATGGTTGTCTAAAAGTAAAAACATCAAAATTCTTCGAATAATTCCAAACCCTTTCATTAATAAAATTCGATGCAATTTGTATTATTTAAATTTTATGGTTTTCTATGTCGTTAAACAAAGTAGTTTTATGTTACTTCTTTTAATAGATGCTTTTAAATTTAGCTTTTAACCAACTCAACGTAATGCTTTTTCTACTGTCCGACAGTTTCTAAAGCACAAGTTTACCGTGAAACGCATGAATAGTATAGACAGTAGGGTCCATTAGAGGTGAAGTGGTGTCTTAGAAAAAAAAGTTAGATGCGTTGTAATATTGTACACGCCTTTACCCTCCAGAGACAAGAGCTTTATTACGATCAAAAAAATATTTTTTAAGCCACATTGAAGTCACGGATAACTTTTATTCCTAAGAATTAAAAAAAAAAAACGCAAAGTCGTTGTATAGAAACTTCGCATGACTATATGGTCATGCTCATCCTTTTATTACCGTTTAATATTGTGTACGGACAGCAGTAAAGACAAAAGTGACCGTATGGACACGCAAACATTCGGGGTTGAAATATAGCTAAACGTGAATTTTTTTTAAATATTTACAATTTGACATCTTTAGATCAACATAATTTCAATTCAAATATATTAGCAAAAGAACTGTAAATAATTTGATGTTTTGATAAAAAAATAACTAACAGTTTCAAAAAGTCCATAAAAAACGGAAATTCAAAAAATAGCTTGTGCTTTCTGACCCCGCGGCTGATGACTTACTGAAGTCTGTACCCTTCTTAACCAAATATGAGTGAAAACAACGATATTCAGGTAGAAAAGGGATGAATAGTGGGATCAATAGACAACGGTGTTTACTGTGACCATATATATGGTCACGATCGTCCTTAAAGGGTTAAGGGTAAGTGTCACGATCTACAGAGACACATATAATTAAGAGAAATTATAAAATTTATTATACACAAAAAATCGTTTAATTGATAAAATTTAGCTTAATAAAATTTTCAAATTATCTCAGTTGAGTTAAGCACTTCGTATAATATTGTAATAAAGTTAATTTGTAAAAAATGAACAGGGAGCCAGTGGCTTGCTTAAGCAGAGACCTTCTATTTTTTTCAATAAATAATCGTATCTCAAACAAATCACACCATTTATTTTTGAAAATAATATCAAAGGTTATCAAAATCAAATACATCAATAACTGTTTTTTTTTTTTTAATTCTCTAGATGATAGATACCATTTCAAATATAACACGGCGTCGCAATTAGTGCAAACTGTTAAATATCATTCATAATTCAGACGAGTTCATGAATTCGACGATGACTTTAACTTGTCTACAAAAAACTACATTGCACAACGACCGCTAACGATTTCCGGACACGGGCAACATTACATATTCTTGCATGTTTTTGCTCGACATGTTGTTTATTCATTAAAAATAACTATTTGATCTTAAGCTGGGTAAACAACGTAACGACATGGAAAGAACTTTCTCTGTCATTTACGTAAATGACCCCGGAGTAACGTTACTTTCAAGATAAACGATTGGCAGAATGCATAACCCCCGTATAAAATACATACTCAAGTAATAAATATTAGCTAAAAAAATATTTGCAGAAGAAATGTTTTTCCTACGAATACAAACAAACTATGCATGTACGTAATTAATTTCAAATAATAACTACATTCCAATATTTAATTATGTTTTTGTGTCTTACCTTTATTTTTCATGCTAAATAAATCACTGATTCTCAACTGAGAGAGGGGCCGCGACCACGATCACACGCAGAAAACGTTTAATATTTTGTTTTAAATATGATACTTATTGATCTTTAAAAAATATATTGCTCCTGATTTTTTTATTTTTTTTTGAACCCTCACCACGTTTTTTTAAAGTAAAACGCAAACAATTGATTACAAGCATATATTGTCGTTAGGCAATAGATATATATGCATGTATTGATTATTTTACTTATTGTCGTATTAAAATAGTGTTTTTTTATTATTTTATTGGTAAATGAAACTGTTGAAATATATAATTTACCCATTGAATTACACATTTCCATACTCAAAATCGAATAAAAATAACCAGAAAATCAAATAAAAATGAAGTCTTTACTAAACTAAACTAAACACATCTCATTACTTCTAGACCAGTGGTTCTCGTGTGTGGCCACCAACAGCTCCACAGTAAATATTGATATTTAACCCTTTTAATGCCGGAGGGCCGATAAATCGGCCCTCCTTACCTATGCAAAAATGCGCCGGGCCGATTTTTCGGCCCGGCACATCAATCTATCCCATCGGCCCATATCAATCTTTTCGCAATGTAACGTGACATTATAGATAAATTCATTTTTTTCACTTGCGTGTAAATATGCGAAAAAATTTGGTTCTTTGTAAAATAATAAAATATATCCATTTTTTTTCATTCATTGGCTACTAATAGATTCTACTACAGAATGACATAAAAAGTGATACAAAATTAATATGTTTTAAACTGGTTTTTTTAATGGGGAACTTAGTTTGATGTGTTTTAAATTTTCTTTAATAAGCGTTAATATTTTTTAGTGTTTTGTCATGTTTGTAAAATGCAGATAATATCTTCGAATATTATTTCCATATATCATAGAGAAACCACGTATTTTTTTATGTTCCTAAAAAATGCTTTTCAATACTTTTTTTGAAAAATTGTAAGAGACGATTTTTCCTATAAAAAACGCTTGGCAATTTTAGCATACGCATAGCAAAATCGTCCGACATTAAAGGGATAAAACAATGTCTTTTATTGAATATAAACAAATAAGTTGATCTATTTTTTGAATCAATGTAACTATTTGTAGTCTTTGTAATACGCTGTGTTATATTCGATATATCGTTATGGCCGATTTTCACGACATTGTAAATACAATGTCTTGCTATTGAATCTAAAAAAACTGATGGATACGTAAACATTAGTTCTGGGAAGCGGACCTCTGACGTACAATTGTATCGGACGAGAATTTCGGCAATGGCGGTCATCCGTTAAATTAAAATCCTTTATAACTTATACGACCGTCGAAACGTCCAAAGTAACGTGAAATCACGTCAGGCGAATTATTAACACGAATCTTATATATTGGATTGCATAGTAGATTATCGTGATTTTATTGATACCTAGTAATATTATAATATAAACTTCATTGCAATTCAAGCCAAAGCGTTATAAAATGTCATATAATCTCGGTAGATTACTAACATAACGAAATATATATAGTACGTATAAATGCATATTAGCAGACGCAGTGGTCTATTGTCTATCGATGTGAGCTGACATTAAGGTACAAGATTTAGTTGCTAACTGGGTATTTAAAATCAATGAATTTATTTATTTAAATTTACAATAATTATTGAATATTAATTCACCGATAGTCAGTGGCGGATTAAGCAATGAGAGCATGCATTTTGTGCTGATGTATTTTGTATGAATTGGTATCGTCCCAAATCCGACAATTTTGCTTGTTCACATATCCATTCATCTAATAATGGACCTCGTCGCTAAAGATGATTTTTTTGGCAAACGTTTCTCGAACGGAGCAGTGACATTGATTGATAAAATTTAACGATTTTCACACTTACAATCTACCAAACAATGGACAGATATCACTTTAACAACATGGCTGCTATAACCTAACAAATTTCGACCGTTCCTCATCAGGGACGTCCCGAGGGAATAGGCGAGTAGGCAGTTGCCTAGGGGCGGCAAGTCCTAAGGAGCGGAAAATGATCACAGATTTTTAAATTAAAATTGTTTTTATGATGTGTAGTGAAGGTAATAGTTATTTTTTCATAATTATTGAACAATAATATGGGCTCTTAGATCATATTTATTCGTGAGGATCTTTGTTAATAACGTACACATATATTATGAATCACATGAAAGCAAAACAAAAGCAGTGACAAAACATTTGTTTGAGTACGTATGTGAGTAGAGGATTCAAATTTCTATATGTGTATATGTACTCTTGGAATAATGAAAAAATCTAGAAATTCTGGAAATAGTGAAAAACACGGTCGCTATTTTAGAGCTCTGCCTTGGGGCGCCACATAGCCTAGGAACGTCACTGGTCCCTATTGAAAGACCCTTTATGTAAAAATCGAATAAAAAAAAAACAATAATTTGAAACGTCCGTTCACGTATTCGAATCTTTGACCAGGAAAACAACTACAGACACAAGCCCAAAAGTGATGGACACTACTTTGCTGCACATACGTTAGCCACACAATAACCAATTATATTATACAATTATTAAGCTAACATGACATCAATTGTAATTCACTAATAATTACAATTATTACTATTAAATTAATTGCACACTTTGTAACTTATGTAAGTAATGTTTCTTAGGCTAATAAATCATCCATTTTTTCAGCCGTATCACTCATTATTTTCATTAACAATGTTTCAAGGTTGAAGTAATTTATTTTGTGAATTCGTTAAGTAATTCTCTACGTCAGCGTTCCCCAAATGATGGGTCGCAGAAAGCAAAATGCCGAGTCGCCAATTTATTTAAATAAATCTGTATATTTACTATATAATTTCGTAATACGTCTCATTAATAGATTATTGGTACATTTGATTTCTTTTAGGTTTATCAGAATAAATCATTTTGTATTTTAACATATAATGACTGTATGGACATAAATATACTGTTTTATTTTACATATAGGCCATTACAAATTTAGTGGGTCACGAAGGAGAAATATTAAAATAACCGGGTCGCAGGGGGAAAAAGTTTGGGAAACGCTGCTCTACGTTGCCGGAAGTATCCGATACAATACGTAACTTTGGCTTTTTTCTCTTTGTATTTTTTGGTTATTCGCACAGCAAAATATAACATAACATGCAGAATCAATGATTAGTTATTCAATTTCGTTTAATTGGTGATTTGACCTTTGCAGTTATTTTTATTCAACGTCGTTGTTTTGTTTTTTTAAAACTGTTAACCCTGAACTTTGTCATTTTGTTTATTTTTAAAATGTCTATGCTATGTTTGAAATACAAATATCAACAATCTAAAAATGAGTTTCGTAAAGTAATAATAGTATTAATTTTGACAAATTATTTTTTCAGGTGCATATATACTTTCTTATTATAATTGAAGTGTCCATATTAAGCAGCGGTGGGCTGCCAATACGTTAACAAGGGGCTCGCTTAATCTCAAACCAATTCTCGGTGCTCTGGGGAAGGAGTGAATATTTTTATCACTTCTATGCAATACTAAAATAGGCAATATGTAATTTACCGTAAATTTATCAATCTAAAATGCTAAAAATGAACTACTGTGTATACTAAAGCTGTCGTAGATAATATATAAGTCAGAAATTGCCGTTATATACATTTTTTTTACCATATCCGCTCCCAATGTGGAGCATATGGACTCCTTATGGAGTTTATCTCAACAGAAGTGTTTCTACGAGAACTGCTTGTTACTCAGTTGCTCAACCTCTCTTTTTTCCAAAGAGAGTAGGAATAGAAGGAAAGGGTTAGGAAAGGACTAGTGGTTAGCTAATCGCTCTCGATACGCCCCGTTCATAGGATAGGGTGGGTGGGAGGGGGGAAATCATAACATCACATACATTCATGCCTTTGAACAGAAATTCATAAATCGATTGAAAAATCAATTTATAAAACTGCCCGTACTGGGATTCGAACCCGTGACCTCCGTAGCGGTAGTCAACGACGTTGACCACTCGACCACACAGGCGGCAAAAAATTTAATCTGAGAATATTGTTTTCTCTTAAATTAACAAAGGGCTCACCGGCCTTCGGTAAAATTTAACAAGAGACTCGCGCAAGCCCATCCGAGCCTCCTCCAGCCTACCCCTGATATTAAGAAGAATTAAATTAAAAATAAGTATCATTGTTTACGATTTTTCTCCCAAGATGATATATGTAGGTTATATGACATCATTTAACATTTCTATCATATGAAGAATCATTAATAATTCATAGAATTATTACTACAGATGTGTTAAAATGGTAATCACCGCTAATAAAACTAAGTATACATTTTTCATTTAGCATTTAACAAGAAAGGAAAATATTTAATCTAATACATGGGTTGTTATTGACAGCCTTCGATGTTAAGTATGTCGTAATGCTAATAATACAACCAAAATACTTACGACAGCCCAGTTTATAAACAAATAAGTTGTTACGATCATCAAATACAATGTGTTGAGCCCGTTTGTTCATACAATGAAAAATTATCTTAGTTTTCTGACTTAAAATCTGTACTAAAAGTTTGGTACAAAGTGTGATATAAATAAATTTATACACATTAACGACCGTTAATCAGAAATATTATGATGTTTCTTTAAATAGTTACATGTATTATCGGGTCAGTTTACCGATGTATACTTTCTGCTGCTTAGGTTCCGAGCTCTTTTGACGTTACGCCAATAACAATAATAAAACTACTGACCACAGACACATAATATATGTCTATTAGGGATTCTGTCTCGAGACGTCCCGGGACTTGTCGGGTTTTTTTGCTGTCTTAAGACCCAGGACTTTTTTGGACAATGTCCCGGGAATTGTGTCTGTAATTCATAATGTGCTAATAACATGTAAATTTTAATTTTGAAAAAAAAAACATTTCTTGTAGTCAAGAAACCCTCATAAGGACTGATTTGTATTGAATGAAAGCAGGTATAAGAGGGGAGCACCAAGAAAAAAAGACACGACATGGTCGGGATGTGACACTTACCCGAGTTTTAACAAGATAGAAAAACAGATGTTTGGGATTTATAATTTCGTAGATGTTTCAAATGCCATGTGTTTATATATTGTAAAGTTTTGTTTACAAAAGCAAATTACAAAATAATAAAATTAAATATTTCATATCTGATGTTGTTTTATGTACAATTTTTTTTCACTATTTCACAAAGATACTAATGTCTCAGTAGGACAAAAAAGGTCTAAAAACTGTATTATGAAGATACGGCCATAAATTTACTCCTGACGGCGGCGTCATTGATATTTTTTCATTGCATGTACCGTTACCATCTCTTCTTAGTAAAAATTAGCCGTAAGCATTGGACACATCCATTACATAAGAAAAATAATAATTATTAAACATTGTATTAAAAAAATGCGATTTTTACTAGTCTATACTTCAAAATACTCCGAGTGTTTGTAATACATAAATACATACATGCAAATATATCATTTTAATAAAACTATAATTTTATTGAAGAGGAAATAAGTCTCGAGTCCCGGGACTTTGAAAACCTCGAGACTTCAGAATCCCTAGTGTCTATGCAAATTTAACAGCTGTCAAAATTCGCAATTTCTTTGCGTGGCAAATTCGTTCACAGACTGCATTTATTTTCTTTGGTATTTCATCGATATAAATCGTAATTGATTATTTGCAGTTAGCGGCGTGAATTAAATCCAGCAAAGCACAGTATCATCCCACGCTACTTTCAGTCGGTTAGTTTGGCCTTGTAGAAGAATTTGCATTCTTAGTCATTGGCATTTCGCAATAGCAACATTCGATTTAGTATTAAGTTATTGAAACTGACTTTTTAGTAATGTAATCTTTAAACTGGGATAATTAACCTTGTATGGTATTGATGGGTATTCTATTTTATGCTCAATTTCCGCTACTTAATCGCGGAGATAAATTCAAACAGTGTTTATTTACCATTAAGTAATTCGATCAAATTCCTTTTCAAATAAGGTAGGTAAGACCAAGCGTGAGAGATATAATCCACTTTTGATATTATGTAGTCAGAATATGTCACATTATAGATATTCTAAATATTTTACAAATGGTATTTATTAAGGATTGGAATACCGGACGAATATATATTAATGCATATCAACAGGCATTGCAAAAAAATCTTTATCAAATAAAAAAACGCACCTAATACGAAAACATTAAGATCGTGGATAAATCGCCCATACCATTATTTAGGTCAGCTTCCAAAACTTTTTCACTCTACGTTACCTTACTTTGAAAAGGTTCTAACTGACATTTTGGCATGAAATAACCTTTTGGTCGGAAAATGTTGTATTTGCCACAATCTAACAGATATATAATAATTTCAGAGTCATGCATTTTTAAATAAAGAAATTAGCAGGATTCAAGAGTTCTATCTTCTACACACTTTCTTTTATACGGTAATTTTATAAATTATTATTTTAAACAATATTACTTTTTATAATCGATTTATAAACAACATTCGTATGATCAGTCAAATATTCAAACGCTCGTATCTCAAAACATGGTAAAGTGCAAATAGAATCTTTTCAAAGTAAGGTAACGACTAGGACACTAAATCTGAAAAAAATATTCCACGGCCCCCCTCAATACAAAACATGCTTTGCGGCGTTCCCCGGAGAAAACCTGCACCCCCCAGTTTGGAAAGTACTGATTTAGTTTATGCATTATATGACCAGACGTACCGTTTTCAGGCGGCGTGTTCCGGTGTCCCCGAACACAGCTTCAATGTCCCGTTTTCGAAATGAGAAAAACTCGCAGTAACAATTTTGAAAAATCCTGGCGGTAGAATCTAGACTAAAAAAATAATACATTCTAATGTAAATGTTGTATTTTGTATATAATTTTATATAATATATCTAATATGACATGACAAAAAAAATACTATCTAGTTGATTGTAGTGTATGAAAGTGTGAGACGTTCAAAACGGCGCCTAAAAGTACCAAATTGTATTTAAGTGTCCCAGTTTGAGGGAAAAATATGGTCACATTAGCTATCCATCACTGATGTAAAGAAACCATCAGATATTAATATTTTAATTTGTAAAAAATATATAGGCATGATCTGAAGTAGTTATATTCGTTAAATTAAACCTGTTATTATATTTACAATTTAATAAGTCCAGGGGCGTTAATAGATGCTGCAACATTATCACGATTTAATCAAATAATGTATAGCTTACAAAAAAACTGGTTTATTTCATTACGGTCGGTTGTTTCCCTTCCAACATGCCGAGCGGATGCACTCCCACATGTTTCTCTTGCATAATAGTGCAACAATGAAATGCACCGTTGTATATTACATGTCCACTTCAAGGTGCAATGGATTTATTCTGATTGATACCTGTGCTTCTCAGATTAACTGTTAATTTTATTGAATATTGGGGACTTTGCCCCTTTTAATATGTTCGTTCATTCCTAATGTAGAGCATTCAATACAGCATGTTGAATAACGCAAACAGGTTGCGCAATCTGTCTTTTCTTCTTTTCATTGACCATATTCATATATACGTAGACCATATTGACCCATAATAGGCAAAAGAACTTAAGTGACACAATTCGGTAAATTGCGTTGTAAGTCAATAATTGTTCAAAGATCTTTTTTAGGACATGTGCATTTTAGTGTTTTGACTTATCTTTTATTCCACGTAGACCCCGGTTGAGAAACGCTGATCTAGAAAACTGAAAGTAGTCAGAAAATTTTGTTAGAGTTTGTCAGACAGTTGGTTTGAGCTTGCTCTATCGATCAGGGTGGGTCTGAGTTCGATTCCCGGTAAGGTTAATGTCAAATTAGGTTTTTTTCAAATTTAATGGGTGTTTGTTAAGTCAATTCTCCTTGAGTTAATCTCATGTGACTTTCAATAATTCTCATCGAGTATATCTCGTATGATCTTTCAATTTCAAAATATTTGACGCACGGGCGTAAGCTGTAATGTCAAATATTTTTAAAAAATAATAATAAATATATATATATATATATATATAAAATCAGGACAGGCATTGACCAAGTATTACTATTTACTAATCACAGTGGCGGATTAAGCACATAGTAGGCCCCGGGTGCAATAAAATGTGGAGGCTCTATTTTTCGGATAACATAACGTCAGAAAATTCCATGAAATATAATAAAAATCAAAACTAAAAGTATATATGTTATAGAATATAAGCCAGTTTTAAGAGCCCTAAGACTTTGAGGCCCCAAGCGCGCGCCTCTTGCGCTTATGGGGTAATCAGCCATTGACTAACTACACTTAAGGAATTACCACTTGGAAATCAAAATGGCCATCTCGTGCTTTCACACAAACCCTTAATCCGATGAACCAATCGTCTATCGTGGTACGCACAATATCCATAAAAAAATTGGTTACTGTTTTTTTCAGGGCATTCTTTAAACATTCAATGTTGGGTATTCTTCTGCTTCAGGTCATCCGCTTTAAAAAATTTACTCCATAGGTATTAAAAAAGGGCTTCCAGAAGGCCAATTCTGAGCCCTGATAAACTACAGTGTATTGTTTTCCACACATTTTTGAGTAGTCTTGGTTTTTTGAGCTGACGCAGAATCTTGTTGGAAGACCCAGTGTTGTCAATTAAAAATATTTTAGTTCAAAAGCTTCTCAACGTTTCCTACAATCTCATTTGTGTTCCTTTATTTTGACTACACGGGCATATAAATGAAGCTCGGAGATAGGATATAGCAGCTCCTGAAAGGATATCCACACTAAACCATGACTGATGCAGGCTAATGACCTTTCTCAACATTTTTAATGATTTGAGAGGCGTTTCGAGAAGTGTGAACGTAGATCTTGACATTTTGTTTTATCGTAAAAAAAATCTTCAGAAAAAAGGATCTTCCGGTGTTTATTTCCTGCGTACCGCCTTATCAGCTGTTTTGATCTGACCCTTCTAGTTTCTCACAGGATGTTGATGATGATTGACCAGTTTTTAACGATAAGCTGCCATCTTTAGGTCTAATTTGATGATTCGAGATATGCTTGTAGTCGAAATCTCTCTAGCCAGTATTTTCTGTTTGCGGAAGGGATTTTGTCGAATTCTGGCACTTACTGATTTTATCCTTTGTGTTGTGCTTGCAGATCGCGATCGACCTTATTTAAGGCGATCTTATATTCCTCAGACATCCTCATATCGTTAATTGGTCAGATTATGTGAATTATTAGATGATATTAAATGAATTACCGCATGATTGCGAGTGGACAGTAGTGGAGTGTCTCGCTACTCTAGAGTGCACCCGTTCTATGTAGTTAATTTTTAAGTGTTCATTTGTTCTCCCGTGTGTATTGTAACAGGCTTAAATGGACAATATAAACATTAGATACTTATTTTGAATACATACTTAATTTCGTAAAAATCTATTCGTTTTTCTTATTATGTTTTTTTCTCTTTTCAGGTAAGTGTCTTCTGGGTCCATCGCCCCATAACATGCCATTCCAATCTCTCTAGATGAGTGAGTAAAATCCACTAAAAATAATAAACTCGATTGCCGTAACGGTGTATAGAGAAACAAGAAAACGTCATAAATATACTACTGTAATCATGTAAACACGATAGGGTTTTTATCAGCGGTGAGCTGATAATACGTTAACAAGGAGCTCGCTTTATCTCAGAGCTATTAGCGGTTATGGGGAAGGTTCTATTATCATCCTGATGTAATTATTATTTAATACATCACATGTCACACTTTTATTGCGTTCAAATACCCAATATACCTCAAAATGATTAAAACCAATACTTGAAAACAGTGGCGGCCGGTCAATGTGGCATTGGATCAATGCACCTCTTGTATATGCAGGTGCGGTTATATTTTATGAAATAATATTCAAACATAACATTTATACCATTCATTCATTTTAAATTCTTCACGTATTTATTGTCTAAAATAAAATGTTCTAAAATATTGACACAAGGGGTGCATTGATCCAATGCCAAATTGACCGGCCGCCACTGTAAAAATAAAAATACCTACGATGTATAAATGTACAATTTTATTATTCGCAGCAGAAATTTGGTTTTTTAGCGCGAAGTTACATTATAAATACCACCAGTACATCGCTCAATACGCACAATGCGTTACAAGAGCGTGTGTGTGTGGTACGTTAAAAATAGACAAACAAATCAAATATTATTAAATATCAATCTTTTATAGTAAACCTGATATAAATAGAAGAATTAAATTCTGTTCGGGCATGTATCTTAATTTCCAATACACTCTTGCATACCAAATCCATCAATAAAATATGAGTGAAGTAGACCACCGCATCGAGGTTTCAGAGCTCTTGCCTAAATATAATGACCCTTTATCTATGATATGACCTTTCCATCTACTAATTCCTTCAGAAACTCTATCATGGGATGACAAAAGACCTACCCAGTACTTCAAACACAGGGTGCACGCGATGTATTTACACATGCGTAATCTTCGCCATCAATTAAAACATTGAAATTATTTAATAGTTTGTCTACTTGCATGTGGATCGGTTGGTATCATCGCTGTCACGTTTTTGCAGATTACCCTAATTGTAAATATCGAAATTGTGAACAGATTTCTGGAAATATTCTGAGATTAAAAAAGAAAATGGAGAACCACTCAGGTCAGTCGTTTCCACAATTAAACACGTGGGTTCCCCTTACCCTGACTTGGTGAATATAAAGCCAACAAGCCTAATTGAAAGCCGCCAAAAAAACATGGCTGTTTCATGGATCCGATTTCAAAGGGTTCAGGATTCCGTCGACTGGTAAACAAATTTTCAAGGCTTTAACAAAAACTGTTTGCTCAATATAAAAACGTGACTAGAACATCAATCGAATCAACACAATGTCAAATTGATTTATTCATCTACAATTTTCTACAATCACTAGTTTAAACATGCATACGTTTTTTATAATTTTGATTTGATAGACATACATAAAAATTAAACACGTATATTGTAAGTAATTTCAACAAAACGTGAGAAAAAGGCAGACATAGAAATACTTTACCTCTCAAATCTGCAGACATTTATTCTCGCCGCCGACACAGAAAACCTAAAGAATTATTACCTATACAATACTCACTATATTTTTATATATTCTAGGTAGATATTTTTAAAATAAAACTTTCGTTAAAATCCTAGTAACTCCAACTCTTTCACTCAAACACTATCACTCCGCAACTTCTGATTCTTAAGCCACTCAGTCAACCATCTGCCTGAGACAAAATCCTTATTTCGACTACATATCGACTGTGGAAAGGAAAAAGGACCCTCAGTTTTTCTAAAACAGCTTTTTTTCAATAATCACAATGTATACAACTTGACACACGTTCTATCAAAAGGATGCAAACTGAAAATGCCGAATTAGTATTTAAATTTAGCTTTTAAGTTTGAAAAAGATGACCTTGTAAAAAGTTAAAACCAAGAAAAAAGACTAAAATATAGGTTTAACCTAGACAATTTATTTAATTAATATTAGATTATGTCAATTAAACACCAGTTCAGAAGTCTCCGTGCACTTCAAGGTTGTGTTTAATTCATAATTTGCATATGGCCTAAAATCATCAAAACTTTGCGCCTCTTGTAAAATTTTATATGTGTGGGTTACGTCCTTTTTTCCTTTCCACAGTCGATATGTAACTTTAAATGCAGATGAGTCTGAATTAAATGACAATTATTGACACTGTACGAGAATAATGATTTTAAAAAAAACCCCACCAAACTATCGATAAAACAACAATAAAGCCTACCGCTGGATGACTATTCCGCTCAACAGAGCAGATTTGGAATAAAGGAACATCTTTTCAAAACATCCACTCATAGAGTATGTAGCTCGTTTGAAAGAGGTTGCGACTACATAGAGAGAAGAGTTATTAGAACTCAATCTTGTTCGTGTGAATTTCATATTTATTTTGTTTATAATAATAAGATAATGTATGCCATGTACACCCTGTACATTACCTACTTAAGAAATTCAATAATGTAATGTGCTCCCGAAATTTGTCAAATGTCTTAGCCCTTTAGCTGTACCTCAATCATTATTAACCCATGTCCAAATTTAAAACTATTTTCAATATATTAATCTTATACCCTCTGACCTTTCGTTTTTGAAATAGTTGACGATTTAAGCGTGTATTTAATTATACTTTTAATTTAACTATTAAAGCCAGAATTTAAGTCTTCCTGTTGTGTGGTGAGAGTACAATGAAAATCAAATAGATCTAGCTAATGGTGTTTCATATAGTGAATTGCTAGCAACTAGTGTATACAGAAAACTTATCTTCGATTCTATGAACGAATTCTTTTATTTATTAAACCCATTTTTCATGAGTCATAATATATGCTACGACTTATTAAGAGTCTCTGAATTGTTTTCAAGACTTCATATCATACAGACTCTTTAAGAATGGCTGGCTAAAAACAAGATTTCTTTAACTCTTTTATGGCTTATCTAAAAGGACACTGAGCATCTATCAGAATCACAAAGATTCCTCATAATATATCTTCGCTGTTTTAATTCCAACTTTAATTCAAGCTTTCGCAATAGAAACAATACACTACATTTATTATTTTCTTCGTCTTTTTGTAAAATATATTTTTTAATTAAATTATTTTATATTATTGAGAATTTTGTTAATGGTCAAAAGCTTTTCACCTTAAAAGTTAAACAAAAACATAATCGTTGAACTTTTTTGTTTGTCCGTTGCCGATCAATTGTATCATACATAAACTTTTAATCATTGACTTACAATTGTTGCGTGAATATATATTTAATTAAAGCACCTTTTAAAAAAGTGTATACGATAAAATTAGCCATCGTACATACGTTACTCAACACACCTTACCATTATTTCGTTAATTAAAGTTTCTGTCATATGTTTGTTTATTGGTTTCTGATCCAGCCATACCAATCCTAAAATCATAAATCCACTCCGAGGAACATAATTAATCATCCAGGGCCGAACCTTCTGTCCTCTTTTTATTGATGCCTAAAAACTTGAGTACATTCATTATACGGTTCCGAATACTGCGTGGGCCCACTTGTAACTAACTGACTGCTAAGATTTGGGACCACCGTGTCGGGTGCCTACTTCAATATATTATTTACAAGGACCTCGCTTCTATTAGAATCCTTTAACTTCAGCCCAGGGCTCTTAAAAGTTTTACTAATTTATATTTTGTAAACATGATCCAAAACAGTCCCTAAAATGTCTTATATCTACATACAGCATTACATATATAGTTAGTTACCTTCAATCATGCTAAACTAGAATAATAAGTACAAGGCGAAAACATTTTTCATTAATTACACGTTAGATTCCAATGTGAAACGTATAGGCTCTGGGACATACCATCCACTGGCAACTTGCATTTCCAGAACTGCAAGGAACAAAAGGATGTGGTTGCGAAAAGACACTTTAGTTAATCGCCCCCTAGCCACCCTATTTTTCAAGATGGTTGATAGGAAGGAATGAAAACGTCATAAAAACAATTTTTACAATGTTCAAACTATTACAAATAAAAACAACATGTTTTCTTCAGCCTTTTCTGCTACTACATGCTAGCACACTACACCGCTAAGTTAGCATGTATTTTTGCTTCTTCCGATGATAAGCTTGAATCTTTCAACTTCTTGATTTCATTTCGTGAGGAACGGGCCAGGTAGATAGATCCCTGGACAAACGTTTCAACTGGCTGTTTGATGTGGTGAGGATATTTTCGGAGAGCCTCAACGATGTTAGCATCTAAAAATATTATAGATTTTTTAAATCAAAATAAACCATAATTGGTCACGCTTTCACTCGATTGATGAGTTTTTCATAAGTAACTTAGCATTGTTATAGAATTTAATAAAATCATTAAAAAATGTATATTTTACCCGTCTACCGCTACCACATAATATATTTAATTTTCTTGCTGAGTTGAGCTCATTTTACACAGCGATTTAGATTTTTTAAACACAACAATGTTTGAGAAGTGTTATTTGAGTGTCAATGTATTGCATTGTGTCAAATTTTATTTGTTATCATGACCGCTAGGGATCAAATTACATTCATTATTTTTGTCATTTTTATTTTCAGTTGACATGGAGAATATTTTGAAAGATCAAATCATCAGTTGACGATGCTCGTAATGAGCGAAACCGGTCCTGACATATTAAATAAAGTGGAATGAAGTACAAAGGATTATTGTGTTTTTACTAATATGATGCCTTTCCACCAAGTATTGACAGTGAACACCCTAAAAGTGATTTTGAAAGATATTTTGAATTCGACAAACTTATACCTTTTCAACTGTACACACTTGTTATTTTCTGCAATTTTTTTATCCAATAATACAAAATTTTCACATGCACCAATTATTTAAATCATTGAATATCAAGTGAGGTAAATTCAAAACAAATGTGAGAAAGTCTATGACAAAAATATTGAAAGTAATCATGCCTCTGGTATCAAATCGATTAACAACATCTTAATCAGCCTGGAGCCCAATTCTTGATATCGGACATCAACATCGTGTGTTTATAATTTAACTATTTCCGGAAATAGCTCTTTAGTTAATATTTGTAATCGTCCAAAATACGAAATTAAAGCTCTACTACATTTTATTCCACGTGCGAAATTCTGTGTCTGATAACAGCTGGAAAGTGTACATACTATTGAGAAATAGTAATATTATCGCATATGCATGTGTCGATTCCACACGAGCGTTGAAAATCAGTCGAATAATAAAATTTGAGCCCATACATACAAATTGTAACATATTACGCACATTATCTTGTTCGACATTAATTCAAGTCATCGACAAAGTCATTGCTGCAATCTAATTTTAAAATAAAATTGAATATACTATTTTCTATGTGTATTTCATGTAATGAATGTTTGGCATAGTAGCCAATTAATTATTTGTTGAATTCAATACATAATATCTTGTGTATAACAATAACGCAAAGAAATAGAATTTTGAACATTTTAAAATAGATTGACAGAGATGACTATATCATCGCAAAATGCAACGCTGCAATCAAGCAACGGGGAATTTACACTGACTTACAATGACAGTTTTATAGAATTAGGTCCTAATGGCAAATTATTAATAAGTATTTTTTTCACGTTGCGCTACTGAGACGTAGTATTTTTTATCATGCAATTTTTTTCTGCATCACTCAACAGGTTCACCCACTGGCGAAAAAAACAGACATTAAAGAGAAGGTTTCAATAAAATAATAATTTTATTGATAATTAGCGATGAAAATTAGAATATGTAAGCTACACGCACCTGTTCGCAACTCGCTGAATTGTAATTACGTACATGATAACTTTTTTACAAATCAGTGGACTCGATCTAGCCATGGCGCTCTATTAGTTGAGATACGGGAACACAATATCAAAACCGGGATCTTTGTAATCGTGATGTTTTCTTATTATCAAAATATCAGTATTTTGGTATTGAAAATGATTTAAAATCGAACTTGAAATGTACAGAAACCATCACACATTTTAATGAAATTGTTCCGAGGTGAATTAAAATAATTTTATTCTGATCCAAGAGTTGTATCAATATTGACAGGTTCCAGAATTGATGAGCCTTTCAATGACGTACTGCAGTAAGTTATCTATGAAAAACGCCTGTTTATGGGATAATATATTTATTGATTAATGACAGTACTTCATATGAAATTTAAAAAATCGAAATACCTATTTTAATTTACCACCATATATTGAAAAAAAATCCTTTTTGGTTTGCTTAAACTTTTTTCATGATATCGGTATTGATTACTGAACCTATAATAAACATATGTTTTTATTCAATTTCTGTGTAACCACAATAAGAATTGTTTTTTTTTTACGAGCGTATGTTGGCTAAATATATATATTATTAGGAATAAGCAATCAACGGTTGTATTTGCTGGCATATTTCATATTGTGCTGAATGTTAAAATTGCTCAGTGTTCCGGCATGCACAATATTATTCCCCGAACAAAACGTGAAGACGAATGTTCGAAGCAAATCAGAATTTACATCGGAATTTGGCGGACATGACTTACTAATGCTTTCAGCACGAACAAATGCCCAAACATGATTTCATTTGCTTGCAAAATACATTGTGTACAAACAGAGATACCCAAAAACTCACCAAACTCTTGCAGTTCGAATTGAACAGTGAAAATATTTTGAAAGTAATGCTTACTACTACCGAATCATTTTTTGGTCGAGTTTATGTTATTATATATTATAATTTTAACGCATTTCTTGTTGATCTTATAATCATATTTATGTTTTAATTGAAAATCGTGACACAGACAGTAACGTTATGATTCGACACGAAAATCAATGTATAATAGTATCAGATTCAGGTAATTTTTTTTAACTATTGATATCAACATTTTATTCGATTATGAATTAGATTGAATCTTACCCCTGTAAAGTTGTCTAAATTGACATGATATTCTATGGTTCCGGAGTTCAAATAATTTTGTTATTATTCCAAACATTTTTTAAAAATTTACAATTGACATTCATTCGAACCGACTTTTAAGCCAGTCTGTACTTAGTACTTATTCGAATCACGTTTTTTGTCAAATTTAAAAAAAAAATACAGAAATATAATAACCATTTTCTGTTATTCAATAAATAACTTCAAAATATTTTTTTATAAAAGGTTTCATTTTGACATATCTATCTCTTCCTAATTTTCAATCTAACATTTACTAAATATTTATTTATCAATTGCTCTGGTCAATATATATTTTGTAACAAACTATTTACATAGGGTAAAATATCAAGGTATTTCAGTTATACAGTTTTTTAAAAAGTTAAAGGTTAATAGCTATTTCGGCTTACGCCATCGTCAGAACTATGCTTTAAACGTACATTTACTCAGCTATATATACTGTCTATATATATAGCTGAGTAAATGTACGTTTAAAGCATAGTTCTGACGATGGCGTAAGCCGAAATAGCTATCAACCTTTAACTTTTTAAAAAACTGTAGAACTGAAATACCTTGATATTTTACCCTATTAAAATGGAGTTCTACCAAGTAAATGCCAAATCAATAAATAAAACTATTTACATGTTCATACCATGAAGAAGACATATTGTTTTCTTTCACATTGTATTACATTTCATAGAAGTTATCAAATTTCGTACTATCAGTATCGAAATACCGGCATTTTTGCATTTTCAAAGCCGGTATTTTGGAATTGATAAAACATCATGAAAACCGGGATCCCAGTGCTTGTCATACCAGTATTGAGATCCCTAGCCACAACTGAAGAGAAGCAATGACAAAGTATGTCAGGCATTCGGCTTCATACTCTGGTTGAGTGTTTGACTACAACAAATATTGTAATTTATTTAAATAATAAATAAATAAGCTATTCTATAAGCTAAAATAATAAATATATCTACAGTTTAAAATGCTTACCATTTTGGAAGTGAATTGGTCAAAAAAATGTATTACTTACCGAGTGCATCTGTAGTAAAGACAGGCGCAATGGCGCAATAGATAAATGTTCCAACCGCCGAAACCACAAACTTAAATAGCATTTAAAAGTCTTTCATAATCGATCAAAATCATGCAGAAATCTTTGCAACACTCACCACAAGAATAATTCACATTTCAATTGTATGATTGTTTTCGATTGATCAATCATTCGTTGTTTTTTCTTTTGTTTTTTCCTGTTGAAACATCTTTTCTGTGAGATAATAAATATCGGATCGAATTTCAAATATAATCATTTTAAATAATGACACAACAAAATCGCCTTAGCCTATCGGCTCGAAAATAGTTCAGAAAAAAGTGTCCCATAGTCTATGATTTATTTTAATAGTGTTTTCCGGTAATGTCAGTAGAACGATAAGATATAATCAAAATAATTATGTATAACATAACAAGTCCGGTTTCGTTGGTAATGTTATTATTTTCAACTGAATATTCATTATATCGATTCGGTTTATTAATAAATATACGTTTTACAAAACATTATTTTTATGCTTTCCAATAACCATACCTAAGTGCGCCTGGGCTTCCAATCTTCTAAGTTTCGCGATCATTCCTGAATCTTCATTTAAAATTGATTTAAGGATTCGAATCCCACATGTGGACATTGTTAATGTTTTCATTCTCTTCCATCCATCTTACTCAATCAATTAAAGGATTTATTGACTCTTAATATTTTCCTGCCTAAAAATATACTATAACGCCATTTTATTAAGTACTTTGAATACCTGATCCAAGTCTAATAATTATTGTATTGTCAAATGATTCCACTTGATTCACATATAGGGTGGGGCAGACAATGAGAAAAATGCAGACTGGAACCGGGTTAATCTTACTTAGTGTTAATGTTATAATTTATTTTATAATCTTTGATAATACTATTACAAGCACAGTTTTTTATGATCATTTTACGATTTTTTTTCTTTCATTTCTTTGCAGTGTGTATTTCTTTAAGTCGTGATATTGATATAACCTGAGGGTAGACCTTTTGGAAATTGTCTATTGCCATATTACTTTATCAAAAACATGTACAAATATTAAAAAATATTTCGCCGTTAAGAAACATAATAATAAAGATCCAATCCGTACCTAATTATTATCTTATTACTTATATCAACATAATAAAATACAATAATAATATATTTTTTTGTAAATTATTATTCAAGAAAGCATTGTTCCTTTTTTGAATATTCCATGCGTATGTATTGTCTTTGGCTATTCGTTTTTTTTGTTGTTTAGTTTCCTGCCGTGAAATTCGGATGCAGACAATCAAGAACACATGATCGATGACTCTGAACATTTTTGACTTCTAGCATATGAATAATGATGATATTTGTCAATTAAATATATTATAATTAGACAGATTAAACGATTTCTTTTATTTTTATATAAAAAAGAAATAATACAGCTTGTTCAATTATCTTTCTTGTAGATTTGAGTATTGCTTATTAATTTTTCAGTGTATATCGCTCAGCTTTTAGTTTTCTTAATTTTATCATTATTTTATCTGTATTTGGTAGAGTGTGACAACAAATTAATAATCTCTTTGCACATTTTTCTACGAACTTCATTATTCAAAATCATGACATTTACATCGGTAAGATAATATGAGAATTGAAAATAAAATTCTATGTTTCGGGCGAGGCTTTTGATATGGTGATTATATAATAATAATAACTATGTTCATTGTGTTATTTAAACTTCAATTTGTATACTTTTCTCA
Organism: Himalopsyche anomala; assembly: GCA_031772345.1. Lineage (NCBI taxonomy): Eukaryota > Metazoa > Arthropoda > Insecta > Trichoptera > Rhyacophilidae > Himalopsyche > Himalopsyche anomala. Next base: position 20,533,326 of record CM062835.1, read on the forward strand.
CATTAATAAAAACATTGTTTCCTTATTTGTATTTTACCTCCGTGTTATTAGAGTTATCGAATTTTTATAATTGAATACACCCATGATATTTTTTCGAGGTCGATATTACTAATTTTCAACTGCATAAAGAACATAATTAATGATTTAGCTTATTTTTTACTTTTTTCTTATCTGATACCAATGTCGTGTTGTATATAAATGACGAACAAAAAATCTCAACACAAGGTGTATTAAGAGAGATGTAAATTAATCTCTAAATCTCTCTCAACACTCGAGTAATAATAAATAGTTAAATCATAAACAAATAACTGTGATTTAGTTTATTGATTTGGAAAAAATATGACACAAATTTGTTCGATGGATTCGGCGGTGCTCTTATGAAAATTCTTTTTTAATATAAAAATATTTTTTTAAGCTTAGCTATTCCACTGACCTTGTTACAAATTCTGTCACGTGTTTCGCCTCTTTGAGAAGCATCGTCACTCGTCAGCCTTACTATTTATTATCAAGTTATTTATTAATAATGTAATCATTGACTTTAATCCTTAGCATAAATGTTACAAAATGGTGGTCAGTTTTCATGTAAAAAAAATTTTTACGTCATTAATAAAAAGCACTATGATATTTGGCCTAAGAATCACTCGCTTCTTTAAGAGGCGAAACACGTGCCACAATTAGGGATGCCAGGTGTCCCAGATTGGCCGGGATTGTCCCGGAGTTGGAATCGCTGTCACGTATCCCGGATGAGTACTAAATTGTCCCGGAAATTTGAGAAATCCCGAAAATTGAAAGGATTTTGGAATTGGAAGAGCTAAAAAAAATGAGTTTCGGAGATAATCTGGGGAAAAGTAGAGTAACGGATTGAAAATGAATCAATCCCGAAATCTCAAATTACAACAAAGGCTTCGGGATTGGATTCCCTAATTCCTGGGTTTTTGGATTCGAAAGTCAGCAAATCGGACAAATGTCCCGGATTCACTTGCAAGAAATCTGGCAACCCTAGTCACAATCTGAAACACAATCAGTGTAATAACAAAGTCATCAAATTCAATTTTATATTAAGTAATAAATTAAGCATAGTCACCCAGAAAAAAATAGTTTACTGTTGCTTGTAACGGTTCATTGAAACGACATAGTTATTAGCCTTAAAATAAATAAAAACTTAAACCTTCTATCACATCTGAAGCGTAGATTATAATTAATTTACTTTCGGTACTACCTCTTAGCTGCCAACTATTATGCAGCGCCTGCTGTTGTATCGATAAGCAACATGTACAACTTCACTGACGTGTGGTTGGCGGGAAAACTGACAGACAGGCGGGCAACTTCAAAACTGAAAATAAGTGACAGACAAAATCCAGTCGGGAAACTTTATAATTCTATGCAAATAAATTCCTCGAATTACCCATACCTAGGACGTAATTCATTTTGGTTGGCGCCGTCTCCAATTTGAATAATTGCATTTTGACATTACAAATGGACAGGTATGTAATTGCATTACAGTGGCATATATGTAGTATTTGCCTTAATTTTTCATTCCATGGTAAGTATGTAAGACTTTATAAATATTATTTTTTTTAATTGACATCGATTTTTTGTTTAAGTTTCCAGATGGAAAATTGCCAGTACCTAATAGTATATTCAATATTGCCATCAACGCGAAAGTAGCTCCCACGTGATCGATTGATTTTACGAAAATTAATTAAATTTGAATCATTCAAATTATGTACTGGGTTTCGCCTTTCGGCATCTTCAGGCGTTCAAGCGCACGGATGAACTTGAACTGACTAACTTGAATGATTCAAATTTAATATTGAAATTCCACCAAGCACCTTCAGTCGAAATCTTAAATTAGAAAATTAATTAAATTTGACATTGCTTGGAGGTGTTCTGTCGATTAGTAAAATCTCCCATGTAAAATGAAATACAGTGGAACCTCTCATAACGAGTTTAATTCGTTCCAGAATCTTACTCGTTATGTGAAACACTCGTTATGCGAAACATTTTTTTCCATGTAAAACAATGTAAAATTACATACTTATAAATTGTTAAAGAGTGTAACAACCTGGAATTTGCAAAAAACGATAAAAAATCGACTAGTTTATTATTTATGACAAATAATTAATTCTTTTTTACTAGCAGACATTTGTTTTTGCCGACGCTTCAAAATTTGGTGAAAATGTGACAGCATTATCATTGAATATATTTGTAAATCGCATATCCACCTCCTTATTAGGGTGATGCTTCTCAATGTACGATGCAACAGTTTCACATGCTTTCAGCTTTTCTCTTATTGCGCCAGAAGATTGTTGTTCGGCTACTTCCTCCTCTTCCACTAACAAACTTTCCTCCATAACTTCTTGCTCTGAAAAACAACGCAACTCCGTAAGCTTTTCGGTGCTCAGCTATTGACTGTACTCTTTCACAAGCTCATCAATATTGTTGTTATCCACCTCCAATCCCATGGTATTAGCCAACGATACAATCTCGTTGACTGTAGACTTCACAGGTACTGTTTCAAACCCCTCAAAATCACATTCGACAACGCTCCTTGGCAAAGCTTCTTCCAAGCTGAAGTGAGGGTTATCTTGGTAGCCCCCACGGCTTCTCCATCATCTTGAGGCATGCAACAATGTGAAAGTGATCTTTACAAAATTCTGCGTCACTCGTTATGCGAAATATCGCTCATTATGGGAGCATTTTTTTTACAATTGTTTTCCTCGTTATGTGAATTACTCGTTATGAGAGGTTCCAATGTACATATTTATCTTTTACAATAAAGGCATTACACAGTATTAATTTATTTGGCTGACAAGTGTTCTCGGTAATTATGTTCTTATATGACTCAAAAGTATTTTTAATTATGGATATCTTATCTTGAATTATATTTTTTTTTAAATGGCGACAGTATTTTTTCAGCTTGACCTGGTGACGTTTTAATGTTACCAAATGTCGTGAGATCGATCCACAATAATTATTCTCCGTTTCGATAAGAGCACACGAAACATGGCGAGAGGAATCATACGTGGGTTTGTTGTTAAGAACTGCATTGGCAAGTACATCCTGGGAACTGTGTCGTAAAGCAGCTGTTAGCCATAAAGCAAACATTAAAGCAAATATGTACGCAAATCGCTTGAGGCGTTCTCAACGCAACAGTGCTAAAATTCACGCACATTCGCACTGTGATAACTCATAAGTGTGCGGATTAGGGATAACATTACCGGTACTCATTTCCTATCTCGGGATTTAACAAACGCGTATCCCGAGTTCCGGTAATATTGAACCTCAGTAAAATACACCCATAAATCGCTTTACGGCCTAGATAGGTTCCACGAAACATGGCCGCAAAGCGAAAAGCCGTATAAGGAATCAATTATTCTTATACAAATTCAATGGGATCGGTTCCAAATTTTTTAAATATGTAACATGGTTTATCATTCAAAATGCATTTTATCTTTTTATTTCATTTAAATCAAAAATACATGAAACAAAAATGAAACAACTTCATGTTACATAAAATATGTGTATGTACATTTTTTTTTAAATGGCTTTAATCTGTAGACGATGAGGAAATGGTAACCTGCAGATCACTGTCATCATTTTTCGCTGGTAAGGAAGAGCCTGGCTTTAAAAAATTGTCCAACGTTGTTTGTCTTGCCTTCTTGTCTATTTCGTTCTTGGATTCTTCAAGATCGACATCGAAAAAAAGGTTTTTTTGCAGTTATAGTGAAACATTTTAGGCCGAAAATAGAACATTTGCCTTAATTAAAGAGGGCCGAATAGCGAGGTATGGGTGTAGTTTGCTATGTCTGTCATTTTCATTATTTGATATAGACGAGGACTTTCAATCCCGAAATATTGGTCAAATCGGCAATCTCGTTTTACTAGAATCGTGTTCATATATATATATATTCGCTCGCTTAATCTCAAAACAATCTTCTTTGTTCAGGGGAAGGAGTGAATTTTTTTATCACTCCCATGCAGCTGTATGCATTACTCAAATAATCAATCGATCGTTACTTAATATACTTATAATATCGACTGTGGAAAGGAAAAAGGACGTTACCCACAATTGTTTCAAAACAGCTTTTTTCGACAATCACAATCTATACAACTTAATACACATTCTACCAAAAGGATGTAATCTGAAAATGCCAAATTAGTATCTAAATTTTGCTTTTAAGTTTAAAAAAAAGCATCTGGAAATTGCGATCAAGAAGAAAGACTGAAAAAAGGTTTTTTTTATAAAAAAAAATATTTTATTAATATCAGGTAAAGTCAATTCAAAACCAGTTTATCAGTCTCCATGCACTAAAAATTTGCGTATTTTTCATAAATTATCTTTGGCCCAAAATCTTCAAAAAACGTTTGTTGTGTCTACTGTAAAATTTGTAATGTGTAGGTTACGTCCTTTTTCCTTTCCAAAGTCGATATGTAACAATATGCAATTTACCGTAAACTAATGAATGTAAATGGCTAAAGATGTACTGCTGTGTATACTGAAGTTGTCGTAGATTATGTATTTGTCAGAAATTGCAGTTATTACTAATTTGATTTGAGAATATTGTTTTCTCTTAATTAAACCAGACGTCTCCGGCCTAAGTAAAATTTAACAAGGGGATCGCGCTAGCCATGATCGATGATGAATTTATTTTGGATTAAACATGTACTCTTGAGTAAAACAAAAAATATCAGCTAAATTAAAGTCCTAAAGGGGCTTAAAAAAATTAATCCATGTCCGCTCTCTATGTGGAGCATTTGGTATCCTAATGGAGGTATCTCAACATATTTTTTTTCTATAAGAACTGTTTGCTACTCAGTCGCTCAAACTCTCTCTTTCCAAAGAGAGTAGTAGAGATAGAAAGATGAGGCTAGGACAAGACTAGTGGTTATAAAAGATAGGAAGGGTGAGTAAAAATTAAAAATTGAATTATTGTAAAGTTGTTGATAACTAGGATTGAAGCCCTGTTCTCGCAACCCGGTGCACAAACTCATAAACTTTATCATAAGTGTGCAAATAACGCCCACAAAAGCGCTTGTGACTGGGGTGACCATGAGGTGAATTCGCATCATATACTTAAAATTCTTACAGTAATTGCTTTACGTTATAGGTTATTAAATCATCCAAACAATACTGTAAACATTCGATAAAGCAAAGGTACTTAATGTCCAACATAAACATAATCGAAGCCTACACGTTTATAAAATGGAAGATCATAAAAACAACCTCAGTTGCATGTTGCGTATTGTATTGATAGATAACAAAATATACTAATAGGGTTTTTATTTTTCTTAACTGTCGTAAAATGCTTTCTGCATACTATCAGATACATCATAATTAGCAATGTCTTGAATGACATATTTTTTGCTTTTCTTAAGCATCGCCAAAATTAGACATCCTGAATACTGACGAAACAAAATAAACAAAAATAATTGGTTAGGATTAAATAACAACATTCGTATGGTGTCTATATTTGACATTTGCAATCGGTTATAAATGAAAAATTATTACAAGACACTGTTAACACATCACAAATTAGAATTATTTTTTTTAAACAAAAAATTAAATGGTGGACATAAAAAAAAACACAAACGAGACAAAACAATCACGGTTACATAAGTGAATATTCGACAAGCATCTGCAAAAATTAGCTTAGCTTTCATTTTGGTAAAAATGTTCAGTCACTTTTTGTCTTTGATTTTGCACTCTCAGTAGATCTAATTTGTTATATAACTGGTAGTTTTTAGTAAGGAAAGTTATTGTTAGAAAATAATAAGAGGACATTAAATGGGTGCCTTATAAATGTGGCTGTATGGGTTTGCAATGAAGATACAGGAGTTCAACAATCCAGTCTTTTGGTTAAAATGAAATAGTTTTTTTTATTTAATAAACAACTATAGTGTGTACTAAAACAATGTTGATCGTCTCGATTGTTATGTTGATTGCCAATTCTTGGTGAAAAACATGATATATATATTTATTATTACGAATCTCACAATTTTATGAAAAGAATGGGACCAATTAAAAATCTCTCGCGATGATCTAACTTGGACAATCGGTCTCGATTACTTCATAAAATATTAGCAATAGTAAAAAGTGTTTACTTTATTTTTTAACCATTCTGAATATATTTATTTGTCTGCTGATTATTTTACTAAACCAGGGGTATGCAAATCGTCGCTCGCTTGTCGCATTGAACTTATCATTTTTTTTCAACTTAAAATCCATATACATGTTGCATATTTATGGCTTTCTTACACCTTTGCTATCCTGTTTCCTTGACAACTTGACTCTTCTCAATTGAAAGTTTACCGACCTCTTTAATAAATAGTGGCGGATCCAGAAATTGTCCCAGGAGTATGTATGTATTCTACAAAACATATAAAACCAAACAATTATAGAGCCCATTTTATGATAGAGTTTTAATAAATAAATTCTCCTTAGGGGGGGGGTCATAGGACCATGCCCCCTGGATCTGCCAATGGTATTAAACGTTTAAATAAATGCCAAAATCTATGTCCAATAATGTGAATGGCAGATTGAAGAATACTTTTATTGCTATGTAAAAAAACGCAATTTGTACAATCATCCAACATTATTTGAATAAACCATAAAATAATTCGAATAAATCGGTAAACTTTTGACACTTTTGACATGGTCACCCCATTAAATATGCTTTATCTTAACTGACAAGTGTGGGTGCATTGCTCTAGTTTTAGTGAGGTAGATATTTGGACGTGTCGTTCCGCTCTCTAGATTAGAAGGTATGTTATGCTTCGCTCCGCACCCTGGCTGGGATTCCATTCCAGGAATGGCAATAAATGCTCCATCTCGCGAAACTCTTGGTCCACCCGATCTTGAAGGGCACACATACAGTTTTACTAAAACAGTTCTCTGGATGGAACAGTTAGGAGTAGATGACATTCGGTTTTTGTGAATTAAAATAACCGCAATAAGATTCCATTATTTCAAAAAAACATACACAGAACCGGAGACTTTTAGCTAATAAATTTTATTTTTACTGTTGTTTATTGTGTAGAAAGAGTAATTATTATTCGTTGTTTATATTCTGTATAGAAAGAAATCTATAAAGAAATCAAGAATTTGAGCAATGTTTGTAAAACTGGCTTAAACCGGGTTTTCGAATATTATTATTTTTATCTATGTCCGCTACCAATGTGGAGTATATGGCCTCCTAATGGTGTTATCTCAACAGATTTTTCTACGAGAACTGTATGTTACCCAGTCGCTCAACCTCTCTTTTTCCAAAAAAAGGGATATATGGATAAGGCTAGGACAGAACTAGTTGTTAACTAATTGCTCTCGCTACGCCCAGTTATTGAAGGATAAAAAGGGTGGGAGGGAAATTAAGACATCACAAACACCCATGCCTTCGAACAGAAATCGATCGAAAAATTCTGTTCGTACTGGAACTCGAACCCGTGGGATTTGAACCGCTGCGCCATAGGACCCGACTATATTGTAATTTCGAATATATTGGCATTAAAAAGTCGGTTTTTGCATAAGCCCTAGTATTTACAAACGTAATTGTAAATGTTGTCGTATTTTCTATAATATGTCTGTCACCTGTTTTGCTCTGTCTAGCTTCTTCGTCATTTGGTCTGTTGACATTGAGGTCCTTATCCTTTGGCCTATATATACTAAAACAAGATATTAAATTACCCATCATTTGTATCAATTTGTTTCGGTCAATGGTATGAATCCACTTTGGAAAAATATCACATGTAAACCTGTTTAAGGATCACACGTTTACTAATATTATGAAGATAACTACTTATTGTATTCATTAACAAACAAACTTCTGTGGGACAGTGTTTACTAACATTTTTACGCCCCTAAGATAAAAAGTAAAACAGTTGGATTGATTGTTTTTTTTTACTGACAGAAATTTTTGGCTACCGTCGGCAGGGAAACACTGCTTAAAACTATTCGATTGTAAAAAGGCAAAATGACGTAACATTTTATAATGCTTTTTAACGTACATAATTCAAAATATTATTCTACCCTTGAATTTCACGAAAACTTACTAACTAGTGATGTATTTACACAATCTAATTTGTATTTAATAAGTTCATGATTAAAATAAGTAAATCTCATCCGGTTGTGCGAACATTATTTTACAAAATTCGCATTTCTTGGATGTGCTAAGTTTATAGGTAGTAGTTGTCAGTACAAGTAATTCGTTTCGTGTACAGATGCCACTGCGTGTATCGCGTGGGAGGTCTCCGAGAGCGGTTCGAGTCTTGTCTAATAAAAATAAAAATAAAATTAAAAAAACTCTCACTATCAAACCCCATCCCATTGTGGCGACGAACAAACTCGACTGGAAATAAACTAACGCCCCCTGGATTGTAAAATTTTACAGGGAAGGCACGAGAAATAAAATATTTTAATTTAATTTAAATTTTAAATCTAACGATACTCATATTTATTATTAATATTATTTATTTTTTATCAATTTCCGCTTCCAATGTGAAGCGTATGGTCCTCTAATGGAGATATCTCAACAAAAGTTTTTTTTACGAGAACTGTTTGTTACTCAGTCGCTTAATCTCACTTTATTTCAAAGTGAGTAGTAGGGAAGAAGG